>VZRI01013870.1:11720-31006 GCA_013397515.1 Upupa epops | reverse complement strand
GCCGGGGCCAGCGGCGGTTTCCCGTCCCCCGGCCGCCGCAGCAGCTCCGCATCGACTGGAGGCGGCGGGGGGGCGCGGCGGGAGGCGCGGCGGGGCGGTGGGACGTGCCGCCAGGCCAAGAAGCCGAGGGCGGCCAGTAGCCCTAGGGCCAGCAGGGTGCCCCCGTCCCGGCAGCCTCGGCCCCGCTTCCCGCAGCATATCCCGCGGCCGAGGCGGCCGGCCATTGCCGGGGGCGCGGCGGGCCTGCGGGTACCTCTGCTGATGCCGCTCCCCTACCCCAGGCGGGTTCAGCAAAGTTCTCACGGCACTGCCCGCGCCACAGCACCCCGTCCAGGAAACCCGCCCGGCTCCTCCGCCTACGGCACCGCCCTCCGTCCCGCCCCGTTGCCACCGGCCAGCCCGGGGGGCGCGGCAGAAGCGGGCACGGAGGAGCTGAGTAGGGGGGAGCGGTTCCCGCCGGTGCCACCGGGCGGGGAAACCGGAGGCGAAGGCAGGCCATGCCCCTCCTGCTGCGAGCCTGGAGCCCTGACCAATGCTTCCTAGAATCATAGACTGGTTTGTGTTGGAAGATCACATCGTTCCAACCCTCTGCCACGGGCAGGGACAACTCCCCGTAGACGAGGCTGCTCAGAGCCGCATCCAGCCTGGCCTCAAACACTTCCGTGGTTGCTGTTACTCTTCAAGGAAGAGGTGATCAGATCACCCTGAAGCTTGAAGGACTTACATGAGCGCTGGTAACTGCAATGGCAGCTGTATAGAGATGTCCCAGCAAGGGAAAGTTTGGCCGACACATCCAAAGCAAGATTCTTTTGTCACTGGAGATCGCTAGGATGGCCTCAAGGCTTGCTGTCAAAAGGTCATAAGGTCTCCGAGACTACCATAAGAGGTATTTGCCACAAAGGGCCTTAGAAGAGCTTTGAGTTTGAAGAAAACAGGACGTTAGAAAAACAAGTTTCATCCATTCTGTTGCCTCTAAAATGACAAGTGCTGTAGAAGTAAACAGAACATGGGCCAAGAAGCCAGGGGAGTTAATCACAAACTCTCACTGAAGAAAACAGTGCTGTTCTTGATCAGGGGAAAAAAGACAAAAAGTCAAGCAATGTGGCCTCATAAGATAAAAATCCAGAAGGCAAGCAAAAAAGCCAAATTTATTACCCAGATAATAAATGCTGGGTCTTGACTGAATTATGGGGGGAAACTAGCATTTAGTCTAAACTTTCCAATTTGCTTCATGCTCAAAACACCACATTCATGCTGATTTTTCACTTCACTCCTTAACAGGATGCAGCCCCATCTGCCTAAACTTATGATCCCGAGGCCATGAGATTACATAAAATCATAGAATACCAGAAACTTTTAAGTTGGAAAAGACCTTTAAGACCATCAAGCTCAACCATTATCTGCTAACTCCACATAAGGAATTGTCATTTTGTGCTTGAACAAATTTAACAGAAGCATAACAGAACTGATACAGTTTCATGTTCATCTGGAAGCTGACATTTGTACTCTGAGGTGTCCTGTGCTCTACGTATTTCACAAAGAGGCCATTTACTGCACTGTCCTCTGCTGTTGGAGACCTTTCAAGATCCACCCAGCACAGAAATTCAGCCATCCCAGAGAGGGACTTCATCCTGGCTCGCAGTATTGGGCGGTGCTCACCAACAATGCTGAGGAGTGGAAGAAAACACGTCTGACACTAAGGAAAGGGAAAAACCTTGTCACCACCAGACATACAGCTATAAGCTGTTTCTAGTTTTACATTATAATAAATACTGTATGTGACAACAAACACAGAGGCAAACAACTACCACCAAGATCTTGCTCTGTAGAAAAGGTGCTGAATAACAGAGAGTGAACTGAGCACTGGCAAACGAGTACAAACTGAGTGGTTCCAATGGATTTGCAGATGAGTGTCTATGTGTACAGATGCAATTTCAGTATTTCCTCCCCAGCTCTACAGTTATGTGCCACAGATAATTATAGATGCACAAAACCTAGTTTCAAAGCATACATAACCTGGGATAATTTAAGCATAACAGTAGTGAAGTAGGTGTGTGTAGATTACAATGTGTAGAACTGCAGATTTGTGTATACAATGCATATTGTAGACAACTACTAAATACCAGCCTGCTGGAGATGATAATGTACAGTGTATACAAAGGAATTTGTGTCTAGCTTTTGAAGAATTCTGTGGCAATAGTAATGGCAAGTCCAATGATTACATTCTCTGTTTCTGGCTGGTGGAAGGGTAAACCCTAAAGACAGAGCCAACATTTCTGGAACGTGCTGCTGGTTTAGATCTGTTTGTCTGGAACAAATATTCTCGGGTTTTCCCCCTTATGTAAGGTTTCAAATTATGTAGAATGTGGTGACAGAAATATTAAGCATGAGAAGCCCAAAAATGACCTTCTGGAATGAATCAAGGGAGGAGAAAGAAACTAATGGTACAGAAGATACAGGAGGAGATACAGAAGAGACCAGGCAAGACAGCTGAAAAAGACAACTAGCATAGCTACCTCTCAGTCAGATTTTGAGAAGGAAAATGGGTTTTGAAGAAAGCAGGAAAGGTTACAGCTGGTAGGAAAGTAATGGAGGTGGTTCTCATTAGTAAAAAATACCCTTAGAGCAAAGTAGATGGCAAGGCTTTCAGTGATCATCACTGCAGTGAGGACTGAGGGTCATAATAGTAATGAGTACCTCCTGAGGGATGATGGCCAAGCACATAAACCTGAGGGAATTCAGTAAGAGAAAGTAAATAATGGTGTTAATGCAAAAAATCATTAAATCATCTGCATTCAGAAATAAGTTTGTAGAAGATGTAAAGGATGTGAAATCAAAGTCACTTTTTCTTAAACTTTTTTAAAAGACAGATTAGTTTCCTGCTATCCATAAAACTTGTAAAAATGTTCTCTTAGAAAAGTAATTTAAAAAATATTTCTGTTGGGTTTTTTTCCACTTTTAATAACCATGGAAGTTAAACCAAATGGGTTTGATTTTTTTTTCTTAAAGATGAGTAAGAATGTTTAGTGAGCTATAAATTTAGCTGTTTCAGCAGTTTCAATCAGAAATAAGTAGAGTAACCAGACAAGCCTATAAAACTCATAATTACTTGTGTAGGAAGATCTATTGTGTTCTCCATTGTCAACATTAAAATAGAAGATCAGTGGAATAATTTTGAAGATGTAACTGTTTTAAAAGTGAAATTGTGGGTTTTTTTCACTAAAAAGAAACAAAACATTAAAGAAACCTTTCACATAGTATTAAGAGAAGACTAAACAAAACAGCATGTCATTGTTCATATTTAGTTTACCTAAAATACACAAACTTATAAAAGGAATTGGTCTTCAGACAAGGAAAACTTAAAGCAGTAAGTTAGGATGAACTATTTTACACATCAGTTTTCATTAGAAGTTTCTTAATAGAGGCATTAATTTTTTTCCAAAGCTTTAAAATTTACCTCATCCTATGCTTGCTTTTTTTTTTTTGTTAGATTTGTATTTTCAGTCAAGATGAAACAAAATTCTGAAATGGAAATCTGGAATAGAGAATTATCTGCTGATAGAGGCTGCATTTTCAATAAACCCAAAGTATGAAACCCTTCCTAAAGTCATACTGTCAGGGGAAAATAAAATACCAAATAACATGTTTCAGGATAATGTTCTCAGTTTTAGTAACAGCCAAAGCTTACATAGTCTAAAATAATAAAAGAACAAAAAAATATCAGAGGAACATGATGTAAAAATACATTATGGATAGATAGGGAATTTATTCAAAGAGGAGAAGATTCAGCCAGGTTATAAAGCATACCCTCTGGAAGATTGCTTTGGAGCTGCAGGTAATTGCTTAGCATCACTTTGACTGGGCAGAAAATAGCATTACCCTGCAAAGAAACAGCCCAATTTCTACCTTGGCTTGTCCCTCATTTTTTGTCAGTAGAAGGGCACCTGTATTTAAGAATGTTATCATTGTCCTACCAGTACCAGGGATTTTTTGTGTTGAACATGTCTTTATTTGAGACAGCTGTGTAGCACAAGAAAGCCCATGAAATGGGCTGTACCCTGCTTTTCCAGTTGCAGTTCTATGCCAAAGGGTGAGTGTTGAAATCCTTGATGCTTCACGTGGGCCTCTGTCCTCACCCCTGCTGGGTGAAGAGTGGAGCTTGGTATATAAAACAGAGGCAGAGTGTACAGGGATTTAGATGAGAGGAAGAACAATGGGTACAGAGGTCTAAAACTAAAATAGATTAAAAAACACAGACTTGATGGTTGAGATAGAAACTGACAGCTATTTCAGGGATCTTCTAGCAGACTTGTGACTGCTATGTAATCCTCATACTGACACAATAAAAACATGCAGTATTCAGTGGATTACTTGGGCAAGACCTAACCTGTCTCTTGTAGTACACGAATGTGCATATCAATATATGTAAGTCTACATATATAGATATATACACATATACACATGCATACACATAAAAAATATCTTGTTCAAAAGCCAGGACAGCTGGAAGGTAGGAATGGTTTGTATGCCAGACGCATTGATTGTATTTGCTTGCTACAGATAGAGGATCACAGTATGGTTTAGAGGAAGGGACCTCAGAGATCATATAGTTCTAATCCCTCTGCCATGGACAGGGGCACCTCCCACTAGATTAGGTTACTCAAAGCCCCATCCAACCTGGCCTTGAACACTTCCAGGGAGGGGGCATCCACAACTTCTCTGGACAGTATTTCAGTGCCTCACCTCCCTCATAGTGAGGAATTTCTCCCTATGATTCAATCTTATATATGTATCGTTGATAGGTAAATTTTCTCTATAGCCATGCAGCAAGCCTGAAATGCAAGCAGTAGAAGAGATATTGCTCATAAGGGAAGCCATAATTGGCAAGTTTAGCTGACAAAAACTACTGGAACAAAACCTCAGAACTGTGTGTGGTATAAGGCATAACATGGCATGTTAGTGAAGCTGTTACACTGGAAACTTGACTGTTTTTTTCATACATTCTTATGCAGACACAGTGAGCTACAGTACTAAATTGCAAATAGTTTTTGAAAGTTTAGTAAAAATTATGTCAGATCTGAAACATATAAAATGAAGTAAATTCCTTACAAACTTACTGCAGCGGGCAACAGTAGACAAAGTGGAGACCTCACCATGAGTAAAACGCTGAAGCAAGTACTCAAGGGATCATAGAATCATTCAGGTTGGAAAAGACCCTTGAGATCAAGTCCTACCAATAACCCTACTCTACCAAGTCTTTCAATAAACCATATTGCTAAGCACCACATCTAAATGACCTTTAAACACACTCAGGGATTGTGATTCAGCCCCCTTCCTGTGCAGGCTGTTCCAAGGCCTGGCTTCTCTTTTAGTAAAAAAAAATAATTCCTAATGTCAAGCCTAAACCTCCCTTGGTGTGTCTTGAAGCTGTTCCCTCTTGTTCTATCACTAACTGTCTGTGAGAAGAAACCAGCACCTATCTTAGTCACTGTACATTGTAGGCACATACCACCATTTTTAAAAAAGAATTTTTCCAAGGTTACTTCTTTTTTTATGCCTGAAAGGACCAAAATTCACATATATGTGTAATGATACTGGAGAAGCGTCTGCTTTTCTATGATGGTATTTCTAACACATGTGCCTGCCTTTTCATTAAGGCAAAGATAATATTCTTCAAAACCAATCATCTGATAAAATTTTCAGCTTTCTCCCAGAAGTATGATTTCTTTGTGATAAGCCATCTATTCCTTGAATTGTCATGAAGATAATGGCACCACATTTGGAGATTTGCGATGCCATCGCCCCCAAACCTTCATAATGAAGGTTATGACTGAGTCAGCTATCTCTAGTTTTCTGAATTCCTTTGGCACAGATTACTTGACTACTTGCATTTTTTTCTTTCTGAGATGCTTTTGATTATGATGGTAATTGTACAGTCTTCCATATTATGTGATCAGGAATGATATATAAGGTAGAAATTTGCTCATGTGTCATGGTGTAAACCTAAATGTATTACATCCTATTACTACTGTTAAGAGTAACAGCATTTGTTGTCATGTTTCTGGTCAAGTTGACAAGAGGCATTGAGTGCAACCTCAGCAGGTTTGTAAACGACACCAAGCTGTGTGGTGCAGCAGACACACTGGAGGATAGGGATGCCATCCAGACAGACCTGGATAGGCTGGAGAGGTGGGCACAAGGCATTGTCATGGGGTTTAACAAGACTAAGTGTAAGGTCCTGCATCTGGGGCAAGGCAATACTAAGCACAGATACAGGCTGGGCAGTGACTGGTTGGAGAGTAGCCCTGAGGAGGGGGACCTGAAGGTGCTTGTGAATTAAAAGCTCAACATGAGCCAGCAGTGTGCAGTTGCAGCCCAGAAGGCAAAATGGATCCTGGGCTGCATCAGGAGAAGCGTGGCCAGCAGGTCAACGGAGGTGATTCTCCACCTCTACTCCACTCCAGTAAGACCCCACCTGGAGTACTGCGTCCAGTTCTAGAGCCCTTATTACAAGAAGGATGTGGATGTGCTGGAGTGAGACAAGAAGAGGGCCACAAGGATGATCAGAGGGTTGGAGCACCTCTCCTATGAGGTGAGACTGAAAGAATTAGGGCTGTTCAGTCTGGAGGAGACTCCAAGGTGACCTTATTGTGGCCTTCCAGTATCTCAAGGGGCCTACAAAAAAGCTGGAGAGGGTCTTTTTAGGATCTCAGCAACAGGACTAGGGGGAATGGAGCAAAGATGGAGATAGGTATATTTAGATTTGTTGAGAGGAGGAAGTTCTTCACTATGAGAGTGGTGAGAGCCTGGAATGGGTTGCCCAGGGAGGTGCTTGGGGCCCCGGCTGTGGAAGTGTTAAGGCTGGGCTGGATGAGGCCCTGGCCAGCCTGATCTAGGGTGGGGTGTCCCTGCCCATGGCGGGGGGGTTGGAACTGGATGATCCAGTGGTCCCTTCCAACCCTGACCAATTCTGTAACTTCTTCCCAGGGAGGGAGACAGGGTGCTGCAGGGGGCTGCCTGGGGGATTTGTGGAGTCTCCTTTTCTGTAGACGTTTTAAACCTGCCTGGACCTGGTCAGGGTGTACTGCTGTGTCAGGGGGATTGGACTAGATGATTTTTCAAGGTCCCTTCCAATCCTGGATGATTCTATGATTCTAATTGTAGTGGCATGCAGCAGATGTGGAATATCATACTTACTTTACTAGCTCCATAGATAACTCTGTATGCTGTAATGGTTTCCTAGGCTTTGTTTTGCAAAATGATGAATTGTCATTCACAGAATGATGGCTCTGAGTTTATCTACTTTATGTCTCCTTGTAATATGAATAGCTTTAATAAAGCTTGCAGTGGCCCATTTATCTCCCTGCTGGTGTTTTGATATTGGCCGTGGGGACTTCTGTTAGAAGAGTTTTACAAATGTTGACCTTACGTTTTTGCTCCTGCCCTATCTTCCCTGCTCTTTTTGGTGTGTTCTGTTCCTTGCACTTTTCGCATCTCCTTTAGTATGAAGTAATTTTTCTCATTCATCTGGTATAACCTCAGAGCAGTTCAACACTGACCTATGAAGATTAGCACATGGGTGATGTGAAGGGATTTGTTGTCAAATGTAATGCATTTTTCACTGACTGGACAAACCCGATGCAGTTTGGACAAATCTTCCAAATGATTAATGCACAATATGCACTTGAGAATCTAGTTTTCTCTTGTATTATCTTCGAACCTAATCTTTCTCAATCATTATACTGTAACAAACAGTTAGAGAAGTTCAGGTTATTCTTTCATTGGTTAATAAATCAAGTCCTGTTTTTCAAAGATCCTGGTACCATATTACTACGAGAATATTTTATACGCCTTTACTCATTCCTTCTAGAAGAGATATGATTATTTTTCCCTTGCCTAATGATTCTTGGCCAGTGACAGACATCACTGAGTGATCCTGTATGTACAAGTGCCTAGGATGCTGATTGAAGACAATAGTGACCATCAGATGACAGCAGCAGAATTTAACAAAAATAATGTCCTCTCACATTTTGTATCCAATATTTCCTGTTGCTTACTTAGGAGTTTCTTAAAATATGAGTTATACTTTTTGCCGTCAGGTTCTTAATTACATTCATGGTATCTTTGTCTGAAGTTTCAAACCACTAGTTCAATTTGATAGTGTAATCATCAGCTACATAACATAAATTTGTATGATCAATATGTTGAGTAGCTTATCTCAAAGATAAACCAGAGAGATCTTGTCAGTAATTTCACTATATCGGAGCATGCACTTTGATATGCCAAGTATGACCCAGTTTCCTTTAAATAATGAATAATGTATTGCATTAATCACTTGCTATTCCAACCTTTGAAATCTAATTCAGACTGAATTGCACCATCCAGCTTTACTGATAATGGCAAGCTCCTCAAGCTGTCTTCATGTAAGAATGGTTGCACTAGCTAGACCAAAAGTCTACATAGCCATGCATCTTGCCTCTGATGACCACTATAAGCATCTTTATGCGTAAAGAAATTACTGAGCATACAAATGCCACTGCCTAAAACCAGGGGATAGCTTTATTTTATTGGCATTTGGTGGTTTCACTACACTCCCATTAAACTCTTAGTCCTCTCGTGCCCAAACTGTCCCCTTTTGGTAGACATTATAGTGTCCTAGTAATGAAGTCCCTGACTTTAAGAAAGAACAACCTACCCAAACCTACAGGTACATGACATGACTCTCTTAAGGGACTGGTCATCTGCAGTTCAAGAGTTTTTTCATATGTGCTTTACATTTATTTCTTGCTTTGTACATCAGTGTGACTACAGCACCTCAATGTCCTTCTTGTATTGAGGGCCCAAACACTAAACCTAGTACTCAAGGTGTGTACTCACCAGTGCCAAGTACAGTGGGACAATCACTTCCCTACTCCTGCTGACCACACTATTTCTGATACAAGCATAGATGCTATTGACCTTCTTGGCCACCTGAGCTGGCTCATGTTCAGATTCCTGTTGACCAACATCTGCAAGTCCTTTTAGGCTGTACAGCTTTTCAACATGCACATCCCTGTCTGTAGCCTTCCACGATGCTGTTACAACCCAAGTGCAGGACCTGGTACTTGGCCTTGTTGAAACTCATACAATTTGCCTCTGGTCTTCCTTTCAAGCCTTTCTGAATTCCTCTGCAGTCTCTCTACCCTGAAGCCGACTGACACTTTCACCCACACTGGTGACACAGAATCATAGAATTATCATGTATGGAAAGGACCTCCAGGATCATCAAGCCCAGCCTTCATCCCAACTTCTCCCCAAACCCCAGACCATGGCCTCAACTGCCACAGCTACTCGTCTGCAAACTCACTGACGTAGCACTAAACATCCCCGTCTAAAGCACTCATAAAGGCATTAAAAAGAACGACCTACAATACCGAGCCCTAGGAAACTTCGCCTGTGACCGGCCGCCGACTAGCTTTAATTCCATACCCCATCCTCTAGGCCCGGCCATTCCCCTGAGGAGAGAGCAGGACCGCGGTGCCCCAAGCGCTGGCTAGGGCGGGGAGAGCTGGTCCAGCTGGGGCTCTGGGGCGGAACGGCCGGCAGGGGAGAGGCGCCGAGGCTCCGGACCAGGCGGGAAAGCCCTTTGCCGGTTCCGGGTGTCCCCTCCCCGCCTCCCCTCCCCGCCTAGCGAGCACGACCGGGCCATAGTGTGTGTCCCGTGCCGACCTCAGTCCTGGGCCGGCGCAGTCCCCTCCTACGGCCGCCTCCCCGGCCTGTCGGGGCCCACCGGCGGTGCCCATGGGGGAATGCGGGGTGCCCCCCCAGGTCCAGCTCTTTCTCCACGCCTGCGAGCAGGGCGACTGCGACACCGCCCGTCGCCTCTTGGGGTTGCCCAGCGGCCCCGGCACCCCAGATCCGGCGGCTCCTTCCTCGTCCTGCGGTACCGAGGAGGCGGCGGATCCCCGCCGAGAAGCCTCCGCCCCGCCGGCTCCCGCCGTGCCCGTGGACTGCACGGACGAGGCCGGTAACACGGGTCTGCAGTTCGCGGCAGCGGGGGGACACGAGCAGCTGGTGCGGTTCCTGCTGCGGAAAGGGGCCTCGGTGCAGAGCAGGAACCACTACGGGTGGAGCCCGCTCATGCAGGCGGCCAGGTAGGGCTGGTTCGGGGAAGGAGTGGGGGGTTGTCTCCGGCCGCCATCGCTCCCCAGGCCCTGGGAGGCAATCGGCAGCGCCGCAGGGTCCCAATCGGGACAGCGGACCGCCATGTTATCTAGGCCGCGGTCGGTAAATGGGGGTGATGGCAGGGGGAGCCCAGCAGTCAACTGTAACTGCCCCAGGGGTAGTTGTGGAAGGGTTTGTCGGTTTCAGGCTGGGTGAATCTCGTGCCGAATTTAACTTTTCCGTGTTAAGACTGTGATTGAAGCTGTGCCAGCTGTTTCTTCGGTAAAGCCTGGGCAGAATCACAGCCGTAGGTAACAATGAGCGTGGAAGCACTGCTCCCCAGTTTTTCCCTGGGGAAATACGATGTGTGTACAGCCTTACTTCGTTATCTTTTTAAAATTTTTTTGGTATGTGTGTGCCTTCTCTAGCAATTGAAGTCAGCCCCTGACATAATGACAGCAGACAGAAACAATTCAGTTCACTTGGCTTTTCCATGTTTCCCCAAGCGGCTTGCAGGAGGATATGGAAAACCATTGCAGAAGGTTTTAATGACAAAACTGTGTTTGTTTCTGCATCAGTGAAGCCATGCTTCACGTAACCCACTGTGGGAGGTCTCTGTATCCGTAACTTATATGTAAAGATAAACCCAAACTCTAACAAGTATGTCTTGGCTTTACAGATGTGTTTTGCAAGGGCAGTGCTTTCCTGTAAGTGCTTAATTGAGATGAGAAATGTTCTATGTGGGTTTTCTTTATTTTGTTTCATAACCATTTAAAATACTGGGAAGAAAAGGATCCGTTTCAAAGTCAACATTTCTCTTTTCAATTAAAGCACATAGAAAGTTCCCAAACAATGAGTCACACTGCTGGTTTCCCAATAAGAACAAGGAAGACAAGGTTCCATGGTGTTGTTGTTTCTTCAAATTTTTTTCCCCTTAATGAAAATCCTACAGTCATTCTTCAGAAACTCAAATCACTGTAACCCTCTACTGCTTTAAAGAAATTATTTGGTGCTATTTGAAAAGTACTGTCAATGTCATTGAAACCTTAGGAGAATGCCTAAAGTGAAAGACCACGTTTCTTTTTCCTTTGTAATGGATAACCAGGAAGGAAACTGTGTTTGTATGCCATATGCATTTTTACATGCATGTTAGGTGTATGTGTAGGTTTGAACTATGTACGTGTTAATGTTCTTGCTGTGGTTGGTCTCATTGATAATGGGACAGAAGGCAGTGCAAGCATGAAATTAATCATGTGTGCGGGAACTGCAGGATCCACTGATGTGGCACAATGAAGGTGGTTAAGATAGACTTGGAGACTAGAAAGGCTCCTCAGGATTTCTTCTGTTATGCTTTTTCTAAGGCAGTTTGGTTCCATTGCTACTGTTAGCGGTTAGTAGAGTTCCTGGGGCTTTCCCTAACTGAAGACTGCGTTCTGTCTCAAAGTCTGTGTTAAACACTGCACAAGCATATAGTAACACATGATATGTGCAGCAAGAGCACAAAGCACATGTGTTGGCAGTGTATTGTGTATGTTAAAATGTATTGTGTATGTTAGAAAGTGGGAATCGTAGAAGATTCCCATTTTCCTATGGCTGGATATTTGTCTGGGCATATGACTTGCATAACATGTCTTTTGCTTACTGCTGAACTGTCAGGGCCTCTGTTGGTCCAGTGGTGCCAGAGCTGGGTTAATGGTGAAACTGGTGTCACAGTTCAGTGCTCTAACCAAGTTCTTTCAGGAAGGTTTGATGCTTTACTGCTAAGTTTTCAGGTATTTGATGTTACACACAGGACTTTAATTTAGCTTAGTGGTACAGCAGTCTCCTGAAATCATAACACAAGCCTACTAGAGCAGTGCAACACATGGTTGAACTAGAAGGCAAACTGCATACCTGTGTCTTGTCACCATTATGGTGCTGGGTGTCCTCAGTTGCCAGGGAGGAGTATGTGGCTGGAACTCAGCTCAAGTGCCTTGCTCTCTTCAGAAGTTGTTTTGTTGGTTGCTTGGTTTTGGTACTCTGTATTTGGCTCACTTGTGTAGACACTTTCCCCGTGCTGATGTGGCTGAGTCAGGAGGATTATACTTTCAGTTGACTGTTGTAGGGAAGGCTGTTCATGCAGCCAGTTGCCCCACTCTGATCTGATGCTTCTCTCAGAAAAAGGTCATCCTCCATCTGTCTTTGTGTTGAGCTGTTTACCATATAATAGCTGTGGCCACTCTTCGTGTTCTCTGAGTTTCATGGGCATGTGCTTTTCTTCTCTGAGCCTTCTTTCATGATGGATATTTGTTGGTGGTTTGCAATTAAGAGCAAGGGATGCTGCAAATACAAAGGATTGGCTTTCCAATTCCATAAAATAGTGGGTGGGATTTTTTTGGTGGTTTTGTCTTTTAGCATTGATTCTGAGCTTTTACTCTACTTGCTTAGTGGTAAGGAGGGTACTTAAGATCCTTGTGATTCTTGAATGCGTTACAAGACCGGAAATAAAAGAATGAAAGTGATCCTTTGGTGTGTGGAAGTGACAGGTTGCTGTCATGACATTGAAAATGAGTTTATCATGTTACCACTTTGACCAGCAAATTCTCTTAAGTTGGAGCTGGTTGTCTGTGACACATGTGAGATGGTATAGTTTACACTCCTTGGCTGCTGATTGCACCCATCCACTAAAGTGACCACTGTCACACTCGGTGATGTGTACATGGTCACACTTAGCATTAACAGGCCACTCTGGAAACAGTTTTCCATGTTCAGAGTATGTCAGTTTTCTCTGAGAAGTCTCTGCCATCCAAGGTGTTAGTTAACTCTTGTCCTTCTCTCTTTTTCTCAAGGTTTGGACATCTAAGCGTGGCTCACATCTTGCTGGAGAATGGTGCTGATCTCAATGCACAGAATAAATTAGGAGCCAGTGTCCTCACAATGGCCTCCAGAGGCGGCCATGTCAGCATGGTGAAATTATTGTTGGAATCTGGAGCTTTTGTAGACAGTTATGACCATTTTAGCACAAGTGTGCTTAACAGCAGCAGAGATGACCTTCCTGATACCACTCCACTAATGGCAGCAGCTCAGCATGGACACGAGGCAGTCGTGCGCCTGCTACTGGACTGGGGAGCTGATTGTAATTACACTGTGAAGACTGTGGGCTGGAGTCCTTTAATGCTGGCAGCGGTTAGTGGAAAGGTGAGCTTGGCACAACAGCTCCTGGAGAAAGGTGCCAATCCTGATCACCTGAATGTACTACATAAAACACCTTTTGAAATCTCTGTTGACTTCAAACACAAAGACATGAAGGACTACCTAGAATCTCTCACAACGATCAGACCCCAGGCAGGTATGGAGTTTTTCGTTTTGTTTTCTTGAAGTTTTGATTGTGTATTTAGGAACTGAAGGGGTTATTTTGTAGCTATGTCATGTTCTTTATAATTTGTGATTAGATGCTTTTGAAAATGTTGAGTAGGTACACCTACCACAGGCTGAGGCAGGAATGTTCTGCATCAGTAGGTGAACTCCTGGTTTGTGTGACAAGATTCCTATCATGTAATAAAATAATAATGTAAAACATGTTAAAATGTTTTAATGTTTTGAATTTTTTTTTAAACACATGATATAGGCGTTTGCTTGGGAAGAAAATGGCAAAGGCCTACCTGAAATGGCACTAAAGAAAAATCATTAAAAAATCTGAATAGGATATCAAAGAAAGGATATTTCAAACTCAGAAAATCCCTGGAAGTTATAAACTCTAGAATTGCCTTGTGAGGAGAAAGAGAGGACAATCAATCAGTTTAGTTTCATGAGGAGGTGGTTAAAAGATGTGATTAGTGAAGTGTCTGTTTTAAGGACAGGAGGCCCAGTACCAGGACAGCCTTTTTAAATGCCAAGTAAATGAAAAAAATGTGAGTTTAAATTAGAAGAACTTGAACATGAAGTAAGATGTTATGTTTTGTGCTTAGATCTGGAGTGAGGTAGAAGTTGTAGTAGAGGTGTGCAATCTCTAACAGTTGCCATCAAGTTTAAAAGTCTTCCTAAAACTCATCATTGGATTTTCTTCACTTTGCATCACATACAAGGTCTGTGACTTGCTGAAAACAAGATGGTTTCTTATAACACTCTGACTATATGAAACATCCTCAAAGTCCATTGATAAGGTTTTTTAAAATGTTTCACGTATTGCAGATACCTTTCCAGGAACTTCCCACATTAGCTTTGCTTTTAGTTGGTTTTATAAAATAATGTTATGAATATTTTACATTAGTTTTGTTAAAAGTGTGGTGGATTTACTTCTCTTTCCTTCTCCAGACCTTTACTAACAGGAACAACCTACTGTGAGAGCATTTGGTTTGGACATTGTGTTGGATATTTGAATGTTAATAAGGCATTTCAGAGATTGAGACCTTATTCTGTATGAGACTGTTTGAGGACACTTTTGAAGGTATTTGTGCTTTATGATGCAGACCAGTGCTGGGAGGTGCTTAACAAGAGGGTTTAGAAGAGCGGCATCTGGGGATTTTTCAGCTTTGGGTTACTTGTTATGAAATCCAAGGCTGTGACAAGCCCTAGAAAGAACCTTTTCCGGGTGCTACCCCTTATCTGGCCATGGTGGCAGGAAACTTGTAAAGTGCCATAGTCCACATAAATCTCCATACCATTTCTGTTACCCAAACTGGCTTATTTAATAATTATCTAATTATAGAATTAGGTTAGGCAGATGTGTCTGCAGTCCTCAAAATGTTTAATTTTCATTTATATTTGAGGTAATTTGAACTTCCTTAAGAAGCAAGAACAAAAATCTGGCATTTGTTTCTGCTTCAGAGAAGGTGTTGACTTAGTCAGAGGTTGACTTGGAGCTCAGCCTTTCATACAGCCAGACAGAACCAGCTGACTGCAGACATTTGCTCATGACCCATTTCTTAGTCTCTTAGGAAGAGTCATTAGTTGGTTAGAGCACACAGAGAAAAGCAGACATCCTGGGGATGCACCAGTGCAGCTTTATAGCTTGCCCCTGAGTTTGCACATACAGCATGTGTGTACAGGCAGTTGGTCTGATGAATCTTTAAAGTCTTCTGTATTCATACGACTTAAAATGTTGAAGAAGTGTGTTGGAGCTAGGAGAATGGCCTTGCTGTAAAGCAGTGTTCCTGTCACCTCTGCTGAGGGGAGTTTCCGTCAGCAAAAGTAGATGAGAAGAAGTAAAAATGTTAAGCTTCCACACCTACGTCTGCATTGCATTTTGACTGTGGCTTCAGTCTCCTCTTAGCACTGGACTTTTGTATGTCCTGGGTAGGAGAAAGATCTTTTATGTCATGGAAGGCAGCAGAAAAGGAACTTGTTTTCTGATCTGTTGCTGTAGATAGAGCAAATTGACTACTTTTCTTCTCAGGGCTGTTTTTGGTGGAACTATGTGAAACAGCCTGGGTGTTGCCTGTCTTCTGTCCCTATCCTTGCTTTGGCTTACATGGATGGCCGACCTTCCTTCTGACATCTCCTTGTGGTCCCCTGCTCTGTGAGGCTGCCGCACAAACTACAGAGTCTGGTTCTAAACTAGTCTTTTGGAATGAGTTTTCCAATAGTGAACTCATACACAGTTCCTTCTGTAAAAGCTGTTTCTGAACCAGGAGAAAATGTAGAACCTACCCTCTCTTTCCTGGTTTGAGAATAAGTTTCTTGTGGTTGTGTTTTGGCGGTGGGTTTGGTTTTTGTTCTTTTCTTTCCAACAATTGTTCTTGTTCAGCATTTTAAAATTACTTCCTTTGGAGTCAAGCTATGAATATTAACCTTTCCGTATTGTTACAAAAATAACAACATACAGCTCGGGGAAATCTCTGAATATCTCCTTGTTTTTCTTAAAATCTTCTTATCCCATTGCTTCTGTAGTGTCTGTAATGCTGTGGAAGATGGAGGAGGATGTATTTTTCTGGTTTGTATGTAAGGTGAAAAATACATCACTAGTTTTTCCTCATCTTATGTCATGTCAGCAGTTTCAAATATTTTGAAGCCATGCCAAAGGAATGATCCTTCACTCAAAGTGTTCATAATAATTACAGTTATTATTGCAGGGATGGTGATCTGGGAGCCGAAAGACATGTATTTATGCTGTGGTAATATCTACTAATGCCAGTAGTATCAAACTGTCTACTTAATCCATCACTATTATTTTTGTGACCTGCACAAATTAACCTGGCAGTACTGAAGAGGAAATAAAAATGAGATATTGTGTAAAACACTTTTTGAGTCGCCTTTCAAAATAATCCTGTATTATTTGAGTGTTTTCTTTGGTACAGATTACACCAGCCACAGAACTGTACTGTGGTTCTCTAATTAATATTTTAGGCTTCCAGGCAGGAAACTCATAAATTTCTAAGTATAACTTCCTGATAGACAATGGAAGTGCAAAGTCAGAAGCGTGTACCGGTGCTTTATTACAATTTGTACCTTTAGCTCTGTGGGAACCATACAAGTGAGTCATTTTTCCCAAGAGGAATAAAAAGGTTGTCAGTGCTTTCTTTATTCTTATTAAATGTATGTCTAAACATATGTTTTATAATACCTTTGTGCAAATTCAGCATAGTTTTTGTTATGAAAACCTTACTTAAAATTTTTCTTCTTTAATGATTGCTAATAGCAATATTTGTATATCTTCCAGATACAGAAAAGAGGCAACCTGATGTCTTTAATGCTTTGAAACTGGGTAAGTACTGACAAGATTCTGGTTTTTACTTCAGAGTATGGTTTTTTTCTAACACAGGAAATAGAGATGTGTTCTGATTTTACATTACTTCAGGTTTTTTATTATTTTTCTGTTTATTTCTATAGTTTATTTTTCTTCACACTGCAATAAGAAAATCTTTTATGAAATCATGGTTGTGTCCTTCATGTCAGAATGGTCTGATAGTTCCAGGTATTCCAAGACCATGCTACCTTTATGATCTTGCTCATAATCTTGAAGTATGAGAATATATGTGTGGCCTCTTCCCCTTAAAAGCATTGTAGTTGCTATTTAAAGTTCCTTGTCATAAACAAGAGTGACTTTCATGAGCTCAGAACTACTGAAACTGTTAATGGAAAACAGAAAGAGCCAGTGTCATCTTGTTGATATAAATATGATCCAGACTCTGCACCACTGATATATGGCAAGCTGCTTTCTTTGGCCTATCTGATGGTTTTGGCATAAGTATCGAGACTATTCAATTTGTGCTGAGGTTCCTGACTATGTCACAGGTTAGAGAACTCAGCCTGTGTGCAATCTCTTTGGCAGTTCACGAAGATTCAGTATTTGAGTGTTATCTGATTCCTCTCTTAGAGTTGGTATTTTGCCATTTCAAGGTTTTCAGCTATTTGGTAACATCTTTAGCCTATTGTCAGCAGTCCCAACTATATAGATAGTAAACCAAAAAGGAAGGAAAGAAAAGCTCCTGATGGATCTATTTAAATTGTTTTTCAAATATTAGAATGTTGCATTCCCATATGACATTTATGGCCAGGTGTCCAATGAGACCTAAAGAGGATCTCCAGTCAGCCAGTCCTTACTAGGGACTCAAATGCTCAAGAGGAAGCTTTGGTAATACAGCCTTGTATTTAGCAAAATAATCCTTACTGAAGCTGTGTTTTCTCTGTCTGTGGCATAGAAAATTATTGTTGAGCAATGACAGCTGGCTCTATCTCTCCTGAATGTGGTATGTGCATACAGAATAAGTAAGCTTTGGAGTCGAGCACAGCTACCTCTCATTCCAGCTTTTTTGTCCATGTACCCACTCCTGACTGCAACATAATCATGAAGCCTTTGGTATGGCACACCCTTTTGCTCTGAAGAAAACACCAAAGTAGCAGTTTTCAGTTTCTGATAGTTTTCTAGGTTTGTTTTGCTATTTGTAAATTAATGATTTTTAAAAAAAAAAAATTTTTTTTTTGTGAAGGAAATTGCTGTCTTTCTGAACCAAATGAGCATCAGGAATACATCTTTAAATTTACAGTCATCTTTCAAGTCTTAATGTTGTTGCATTCCTATTGAAAAGCCAGAATTCTGTTTTAAATGGTCAACCTTGGCATTAGCATTCAGATCTCATCCTGGGTTTGGAACAACACTTTAATAATTGCTTATCAATTAAACATTGTAAGTCACCTTCTAAGGAACTTAGAAGTAAGTCTTCCTTCTAAGGAACTTTATGACTCTTCAGACTACCAGAATTGGAAACAGGCTGAAGAAACAAGTGATAGCAGTACTGAGAGCTCTCTCTTAAATGTTCTGTTAGATTTGAGAGTTCAGCTGCCCTTTGTAGTTTGAGAGTTACAGCTGATCCACCTCTGGAAAAACGGCGAGATCAATCAAGTCATGTATCGAGGAACTGTCAGGTTGTGTAGGAAGAAAATTAGGAAGGCAGAAGCCCAACTCAAACTCAGGCTGGCCACTACTGTTAAGGATAATATGAAGAGCTTTTACAAATATTTGTAAAATATTTGTATTGGAAAAAAGAGGGGTAGTAATAACCTCCACTCCTTACTGGACATGGAGGGAAATTTAGTAACTAGAGATGAGGATAAAACAGAGGTACTTAATGCCTCCTTTGCCTCTGTCTTCAACAACAGGAGAGACTGTCTTCAGGATGACTACTTATCTAAGCTGGTAGACAGGGATAGGTTAGAGTGTAGTTCCCCTGTTACCCAAGAGGTACTAGTTAGAGACCTGCTGATCCATTTGGATCCCCACAGGTCCATGGGACTGGATGGGATTCACCCCAGAGTGATCAGAGAGCTGGCAGATGAGCTTGCTAAACCGCTCTCCATAATTTATCAGAAGTTGTGGATCACAGGTGAGGTCCCAGATGATTGGAAGTTGGTGAATATGACTCCCATACACAAGAAGGGTCGGAAGGATGATCCAGGTAACTATAGACCTGTTAGCCTCACCTCAGTTCCAGGCAAAGTTATGGCACGGTTAGTGCTGAGTGCTATCATGCAACAACTGTGTGACGGCCAAGAGACGAAGTCCAGTCAACATGGGTTTAGGCGGAGTAGGTCTTGCCTGACTAACCTGATCTCCTTTAAAGGTCAAGTGTCTGGACTGGTCAATGAGAGGAAGCCTGTGGATGTGGTTTACCTGGATTTCAGTAAAGCATTCAACACAGTCTCCCATGATATACTCCTGGTGAAGA
>VZRI01013870.1:0-11318 GCA_013397515.1 Upupa epops | reverse complement strand
GCCAAGAGAGCTAATGGCATCCTAGCCTGTATCAGGAATGGTGTGGCCAGCAGGGAGAGGGAGATTATCCTCCCCCTGCACTGGTTAGACTACACCTGGAGTATTGTGTTCAATTCTGGGTCCCTCAGTTTAGGAAGGATGTCATGGTGCTGGGATGAGTCCACAGAAGAGCAAATAGAATGGTAAAGGGGCTGGAAGGTAAGCTCTACGACGAGAGGCTGATGGAGCTGGGTCTGTTTAGCCTGGAAAAGAGGAGGCTCAGGGGTGACCTTATCGTTGTCTATAACTATAAGGTGAGGGTTGGTCTTTTCTCCCTGGATGGTGGAGACTGGACAAGGGGTCACAGTCTTAAGCTCCATCAGGGGAGGTTTAGAATTGACATTAGGAAAAAGTTTTTCACTGAAAGAGTGATCAGCTTTTGGAACGGGCTGCCCACAGAGGTGGCCAGGTCGCCATCTCTGGAGGTGTTCAGGGTTAGTCTGGATGAAGTGCTGAGTGGCATGATCTAGATGTCAGATGTTTAGGTTTACTTGGTTGGTTTTAGTTTGGACTGGATGATCTTTAAGGTCTTTTTCAGCCTTGTCATTACTGTGGTATTGTGATACTGTTCCTGTAAATGAGCTGAGTGGCACGGGCGAGTGCTGGTTTCAGTAAGTGCAATCAAGTGCCTGCAGGGTTTGTCTGGATTCTGACTGGTTTTCTAAGGAAAATGGTCATTCCTGTGAGCAGAAAGCAGCTCATGACATGCAGCAGTCTACCATGTGAAGAATTTTTTAGAGATGTTTTTCCATTTGCATGGCAGTGGATGATTTGCTGCTTCTTTCCTCTGTTTTTGCAATGGTATGTATTCTGTCAGAGATATTTTTTCATGTTAACTTCTTCCATGGTTTTGCCTACCTTACCCTTACATCATTAAGAAGGTCAGGGAGGTGGATGAGTTAAGCTCTCTGCTTAGGATAACCTGAGTACCTCTTACATTTTTAAATAGTGATTGTTCCTGCCTTTATTAAGATTATAAAAGAACTCTACCTGATCAAAGTGTGTTCAGTAGTGTATTTATGTCCTGCTTTTCATTATCTAGACAAGAGGTAGGCATATACCAGCCTCTTTATGTAGAAATTGAATATTAAATTCCCTTTTAAAGAACTAGAAATATGAGAGAAATAACAGCTTTTGAGCAAGGAGTAGGGAAGTTTTGCATTGGAGATTTAGCTTAAATATTGAAGGCAGAAATAACTGAAAACCTTATTGAATATAATAAAAGTGAGACCAGATAATTTCTTGGAAGGTTGTAGAATTGTATCAGTAGAGTGTTTTGGAATCTGTGAACTGTCTTTGTAAGAGGAACTTACAGGTCGGTGTGACATTGGAATTTTTCTGTCTGCTTAAGGCCAGAGATGACCAACACCACCTTTCATGAGTGCCTTTGTACACACTCTCTTTGATTATAAAATTGTTGCTTTCTGTGACTTGAGCTTATGGAAATGGACCAGGGTTCTTAGTCCTGTTGAGTAACAGTGCTTCTGCATCATCAGTTTCCCCTGCATCATATCATCTTGTGACAATTTAAGTATACCCTACGTGTGTCGTCTTATGTGGGATATGCTGCACTTTATGCAGCCTTTATGGTATAGTTGTTCATTGGTCTCTTAGTAGGGTTGAACTGTAAGTGTACAGATAAGGAAAATAAGCCTTGTGCGTAGGTCAGAGATTTGTGTAATCTGGAAAGATGTATTGATTAACTACAAGTCTGACGATCAGTACAGATATTTAGGTGTAGTGTTGTAGATGCTCTCATGCTTATTTTTCCCATTTTAAGTCCACTAAATGTAGACCACTGTCACCAAATCTAACTAAATGCTAATTCAGTGACCAAGCAGTTCTCTGTTGCTTGTCTGAACTGTTCTGATACTGTTCTGCAGGAAATTTTCAGCTGGTTAAAGAGATTGTTGATGAAGACCCAAGCCAGGTCAATATTACCAATGTGGATGGTGCATCTCCGTTAATGATTGCAGCTGTAACTGGACAGCTGCCCCTCGTTCAGCTTCTGGTTGAGAAAAACGCTGATGTTGACAAACAGGATAGTGTTCACGGCTGGACAGCACTAATGCAGGCCACGTACCATGGGTAAGATACACACTCAGTAATGGAGTTTCATTCTGCTAACATTCCAATAGGAAAAAAGTCTGTTTGATACTGACTCTGGTATCAGAAGAGGCTCACAAGAAACTGAGAGACTCGTGACCTCAGTTTTCCTCTTCCACTGCCCTCTGGTTTTCAGAGCAGAGCTGTTTGAATTTCAGAATGAGTGGAACATCTGGAAACTGTAGTCTTGCTCAGTAAGAGCAGGGGACATTGTGCTCCAGGCAGGCGCTAGGAGCTTTGCTGCAGATTTGAACATCTATCCTATGATGTTTTTCAGTGGTTTGTAAGATAATATCACCCCCTGCCAGGGTTGTAGGCTTACATTAGGCTCTGAAACTTCAAGGCAATCAACTTTTTGCTTTCATGAAATTTTATAAAGTGTGACCACTGCAGAAATTTTCTGTAAATGCAGTTAGGTGCTAAGGAGTCAAAGTCCAGAAGCTGGCCTGGCACTTCACCATGTTCCCCATCATACATTTGTCATTGTATACAGGGTATTCAGTTTAGGAAGGTATACTTTATTCTTTGCCTCCATTATTGTGGACAAGGCCCTCAGTAACGTGAAGATTCACTGTACTGTCTGGTAGTACTCACATTGACTGTACAAATGCAGATGTTCTGCTTCAGCTTTTATTTTTAGTCAGCAAATCTCAGTGGACAATGAGTGCAACAAAAGAGAAACTTGTGGAGGTCAAGTTGTCACTACTTTGTGCAGCTTTTCTGAAATAATTTCTGACAGCTACATATGATGAAATTCTGTTTCCACACCAGTTTAGTACTGATAGGAGTGATGAAGATCAGTTTTTGTGGTGTAGACATTTCACTCTATCGCAGCAGCCACCCCAGTGAACATCTAGAGTAGAAGCAGCCAGCAGGAAGTGATGAACAGGGAGGGCTGCTGGCATGCCCCAGTTCCAGTCCTCAGGCACTCCTCTTGTCTGTGTTCAGTCACTGCCTTTTTAGTTTCTTGGAGGACTGTTACGAAGATTTCCTTCACTATTATATTAGTCAGTCTTTATAATATGAAATTGTATTAACTTTGTGAATACATTTAATGTTTGAGGTAGTGGGATATTACTTTGGTGGTGTTTATGTGAAAATAAAGCAAACTAGAAGACACTGATCAGTAGAAAGAACAGATGGGCTTTCCAGCCATGAAAATAAGGACTTAGCTCCTTGGACAGTTATTGCTGTCCATGAAGTATAAAACATTCCCCTAGGAGACCAAGATAATGCCAGCATCCTAGGCCCTCTAACACTTTTTTGAAATCCTCCCAGTGCTGTCTGGTATCAGAACTAAAAAGACTGACTCCAGGGACATCTGGCTCAATAGACAAGCAACATGAATGCTACAGAGTTTTACTATGATTAGTGGATATTAGTGATTAGTCAAATTTTGTGATTCCTAAATTCTGGAGGTGGGCAAGAACCCTGTGTAAAAGCACATTAAGGGAACCTCAGTTTGGCTGGGACATCTCATGCACATGAGTATTCATCCCTGTAATTCTGTAGATTGTGTCTTAGCCTTGCTTCTTGGCCAACATCGACCAGTTGTGAATTTTCATAGCAACTGGAAGTCTTTAGCCTCTGCAGAGCCTCAGTTTGCCCTCTGAGGAGGAACAGTGGAGTGGTGGTTATCAGGTTTGAAGGAGGGACCAGGCAGGGTCCATGTGAGCCAGGAGCATTGAAGGGTTGTGTCTGTGTGTCCTCAAGGTGAAGGAATGGAAAGCAGGATTGGGGGATGACACAATTGTAAGGAAGAGAAGTAATGGGAGGTATGCAGAGGAGCCATGGTGGGGAGAAGAGTAATTTATATTAGAAGAGAGAAGGAACATATTTGCTCCATTTTAAATTGATTTTATCTGGTTTAAGTTCAGGATTGAAAACTTCATCTATATTGTAAGTAACTCTGAAGTGGAGAGATTTGACATCTGGTTTTTGGCTTCAGTATCACAGTTTGCAGTCATCTATTGCTAATTAAGAATATATTTGCTCTGTCTTGCTTGTGTGTGTCAGGGTTTGTATGCAGGGTCAGTCTCTGCTCAACACAGGGTTTGTTTTCTATTTGCTTATTTCATAGGCTGAATTATGGTATTGTTTGCATTTTAAAGACCTCCAGGATGAGATAACATGCCTTCTCAATTATGTAATTTATATCTCTAATTAAAATAAAGTACTGTTTGGAGTTTATTTTCAGTCAGTTTAGCTTTTCTTCCTGCCATGTCTTACCTGTTCTGAGTACAAAGTTGTGTTGAAATATTAGCAATGTTGTATGATGACCACTGGCCTGATTTTTGTCTTTCCGTCAGTTTTTTTGCCCAAGACATCAATCGACTTTCATTGGCAAGGTGTTTGGCAACAAATTCCAGAGTCAGTTCCAAAGGTCCAGTTTAAGAAACTGATTATTCAGATTGGATTTTTAAGGCTGCCTTTCTGTATGTTGATTAGTGTAATTCATAGTGAGTAAACAGTGGCTGGCAAAGAAGTTGTGGAACTTCTGAAGAGCTTGGGAAGAAATTTTAGGTTTTGTTACCTATAGAAAGGGTAACAACTGTGATCTGTGATTGAGAAGCCAAGGTACAAGACAATGAAAGAGTATTATGTTTTGGCTTCTTGTTTGTTGTTTTTAAATGACCAATACTTTTTTTCTTCCCTGAAAGAAACAAGGATGTTGTAAAGTATTTGTTAAATCAAGGAGCTGACGTTAATCTTCGTGCAAAAAATGGATACACAGCTTTTGACCTGATAATGCTGCTGAACGATCCAGGTATGTTCTTTTGAGGAGCACTGGGGAAACATACAACTTAAACAGATAAACGTCCTTCCAGTCTAGAAAATAGATTAAGGTTGCTCAGTGTTCTCTGAGGGCTGGGCTGGGTTGGATCAAGAAAGAATGCTGCCTAAAAATGGTGGGTTTTGAGTTAATAGGCTACATGAGCATACAGGTTTTATGTATTCCTCTTGCCTTTCTTTTGTGAAGATTCTCTGGAATGTGGTGTTTGGGTCACCAGGATCAGTGCAGTGGTATTTGATTCTCATGGCCCAGGTATTCTGTAGTGTCATGCTAATGACACATCTATCAAATGGAGTAGGCATTTACACTCAGTAGGACAAAGAGACTGCAATCATGTCAAAACTAATGAATTCCTGGCTGAACCTCCCACTGGTCTGTAAAGACTGAGAATAAATTGCACTTTGGGGTTTAGGTTGTTTATTATGGAGTGTTTTGAAAAAAGGCAGTGCGTTTTGAGGAGATTTCAGTGAAACACACATGGTTTTTTTGTTGTGGATTGTTTAGCCTGAGTAATTTGTTATTGTTAACCTTGACTGGTACCTGAAGTGCTTTATCTGAAGCCAAAAACTCATTATGGATGACGGAATTAATGTTTGCATTCTCTGTATTTACTCATTTTGGTATTTTTCAGTGACTAGCAGATAACTTTCCCGTATCTGAAGTAGATCACTAGTGCAAAGAAGCTGTAAAAATTAAAAAAATGTATAAGTTCGGTGTATTATTGTATAACTAACTTGTTGCACAACAAATCAGTTGTTACCTCTCTGTGTGTGTGTGTATGTGTATTTAGAGAGAGAGAGAGAGAGAGTTCTGTTTGCCCTTCTGAAATTTTCTTGACTTCTGTGTACAGAAGAAATTTACAGAGTATTTTTTTCCTTTCCTGTCCTCATCTTATGCTCACTCTTTTTTCTTTCTTTACTTTTTTGTGTACCTTTTTTCTTACGTCTTTACAGTCCCTTCATTATCCAGGCTGAGCATCTCCTTTCTCTTTGGGATTTTATTTCAAGCTTCTTTTCTGCAACCTACACTTGAAGAAAGAATACTCATTTTTCTCTTCTCTCTTCTGTGTCAGGTGAGGAAAAAGGAGCATCATGGTCACCATGACTGATAGCCAGCTAACTAGCATGCTTATTTATATTGATAACTACCTTTAGAGAGGTGATGGTAAGATTGCAGCCCATCATGTGTGGCAAAGACATGAGAAACCTAGGTCCAGGCGATTCATCTGCTTTGTGTTTGAGAGGCAGAGCAGTTCTTTCTTACATGGGAATTATAAGGAAAGCAAAATGGACTAAATGTTATTTTAATTTTAGATGTTTTCTTTTAGACACAGAGCTTGTCCGGTTACTGGCATCTGCGTGCATGCAAGTAGACAAAGACAGGAATAAGCTGAACAACAGATCATCTTTGCCTTGTTCCAGAAGTAGGCAGTCCTTAAATGTCCCAATGTTGCCAGATGACAGAGGAGGTCTAAAGGTAAATTTGTTTCTTAACTAATGAATGTATTGTTTCCTGTAATGTATGAATCAGAGAGACTCATTGCTAAGAAGTATTTGTGATTTAATATGTAACTGCATTTTTGGGTGGGGAGTGGGATTGTATTGTGAATTTATCGTTGACAGTGCTTCTGGGTTTTATGAAATGTAGCATGTGTGCAGCTTTATTTTCGTCAGATAGTAATACAGAAGGAAGACTTAAAGAGGAGTTTACATCAAAGCAGTTCAGTACCTAGAAACAGATACTGCAATTATGTAATAGAAGATAACATGTCCCTAAGTTTGGAACTGATTTTCCATTATGATACTAATTTTAAACCTGTTTTTAAATTCCAAGTGTGCTCCTGTTTTAGTGCGGTGTTTATATACTCATTGATTATTTTTTTCTTTTTTGTCTTTAGTTGGAATGGATGCATTACAGGCATCCGGCTGGTATCAACATAGTGAGCAATTGTTTATTTATGTGTTTTTTCTGTGAAGGAACTACAACAGTGCTTCTATTGTATTTATACTGTAGAAAAACGAAGGATGGTGTAGGAAAGAAACAAGCCTTGGTAATGTGATGAAAAATACTCTTGAGACAGTGAGGCTGCATCTCTTGTCTGCCTCTAGACAGAGGGTAGACTCCTTTTCAACCATGAATGGAAACTCGCTATTGCATTGAAAATTAAGAACATCACAGCAAATGTTTCAGTATGAAGAGTGGAAGTGTGTAGCTCAGACTTGTATGTGTTCTGATGTGCTGTGTCCTTGATTTGAAATTGCTGATAATTCAGTAGGAAATGAGACAGAGTCAGAAGAAAATTGTACCAATTGAACAAAGATAGTGTGGCTTACATTGTCTTGTGAAAAAGAAGGAGAAACTATAAGTGAATTTTGTTGTTGTTGCTGTTGTTTATTTAGGTGAATAATTCTTTAATATGGAGTACCTCAGAATTTCCTTGAGACCATCTCAAATTTTTAGTATAAATATTATCAGTGTCTTGGAAACACATATGGTAATTTCCAGGCTATTATTGATATGGAGTGTAAAGATTACTTAAAGTTCAGCTTTAGTTCAAATCTATTTTGTGGTTTCAACTGTGAAGCAACAAATGGTTATGACTGTTATTATGTGCTGTGATACAATTTCAGTATCAGTTTAGCTAGACCTGTTTCAGAGTGCAGTTACTCACATGAGAGACTGTCAGAAGAGATTTTGGTTGTGTGTAATACAGATCAACAACAGGTTGGATTGCAACCGCATTGTGCAACCAGTCCCTTTTGTAAGCTGATTGTACTCTGTTAGTAGATGGATATTTTTTGCGCTCAGTTCCTTTTGGAAGGTGAATAAATGCTGAACTCTGTGTGTTTCATTGCTTTCTCAGAGCCATTTGTGTCTCTTGACTTTTTCCGTCAGGTCTTTGTTGCTGAAAGTAGTATCAATTTTTATTAGTTATGGCTTCAAAGAGATACAAAGGTCTGAAAACTCTATCCATTACTAATACTCTGTGCAGCTTTAAAGCCTTTTTAATGATTATCTGCTAGAAGGATTGATTTACAGGGAGTAAGATTACAGTTTATATTACTTATTTTTACTCTATGACATTTGAGAAGGCATATACCAGCAAGCAGATGAAAAGTGTTAAATGCAAAGCAGTGAGGGGAGTATATGTGGTGAGAAGGAGTGACTAAGAAAGACTAAGCTAGAGAAGTGTGTTATCTGGATTAGATACCACATAAAGCTATACTGATGAAGTATCATCACTTTTACATTTTTCAGGTTTTTTTGAAGTCTCCCAGAAAGGGAAGAATATGATTTAGTGAGAAATAATCAGAGGATATTTATAATCTGTATTACTTAGCTACAAGCCACGTAATCTTTAACACAGTTTGCATAAATCACAGAATCACTGAATTACGGAGGCTGGAAGAGACCTTTGAGATCATCAAGTCCACCATATGACCTAACATTACCAAATTGTCTTAATATAGCCTGTAGGTCGTGTGTAGTTTGGAGAAATGTCCTGCTAAATACTTCAAGCATTTTGTACTGTCTGTACATACGTGGATAAAGTTATTTTGAGCTAACATGACTCTTACATGCACAATTTCTAATCTGTGATACCAGTGTGGATGGAGGTTGTAGATACAGTAGTCCTCTAAGTTTTCTTGTGTTGTTTTCACTGCTGCTGTTTCCTTGCCTTGTTCTTTTTCAGTTTGTCAGGGTTTATATTTATTACATCTGTGACAGCACTGTATGGGTTGTGGGTCTTCAGTTTTATAGGAATACTATCAGAGTTCTTCCAGTTTGCTACCAGTATTGAAAATCTTTAAGGAGAAGCTTTCCTGTAGATAAAAAACTGTGCCCACTTGTAAAAAGCAGATGTGCTTGTTGGTGCATTGGTGCCAGAGAGCATAAGAATGGGTGGCGAGATTTAAAGTTAATAGAAGGGTTGAATATTTGCCATGTAGCTGTAAAAATTTCCTATTCTTATTGCTGTAACACATCATTTTACCTTGTATTTTCAGATAGCATAGAAAAATATTGTAAGGTGTTTGCCACATGAAAAATACAGAAAGAATAATTTTATGCATACAAGTTATGGTGAGGGATTTTAGTGATAACTGCATACCGCTTTCATGTTGGTTTTGTAGTTTATCTCAAAAACTCCTTGACAGATTTGTCACTGCTGTAAGGATAACTTAATTGTTTATTTTCCTCTTTCTGTCTTTTAATTTGAACTAAATTGTTCTGTTTTCCCATCAATCTAGTCCTGGTGGAGCAGAATGTCCAATCGATTCCGCAAGCTAAAGTTGACTCAGACATTGCGTTATGGATTTCCTTCCCATCAGTTTGTTCCTTTTCCTGATGAGCCTGAACTATCATTAAATTCTACCATAAAAGTAGTTTCACAGAGTGATACGGACACCGCTGGAAAACATGATGCCTCTACAGCTTGGATCACAAACAACAAAGCTAATGGTAAAGCCAGTGTTGTCTTATGGGGCATGGGCTTCTGTGGGATAGTTAATAATTCAGAAATAGTATTATCTTAATTTTTATTTGGCTTAATATAACTGAATGCTGAGCACAGCGGCATTTAAGCAGGAAAATCCTAACATAGCTATGTTACTGTTCTGTAAAGACAGGTCACTCACAATTTGTCAGTGTCTTTAATAAACTAATTTATGTAATGAAACCAAATTTATTTAAACAAATAAGTGAATCAGAAGAAAGAGAAGTTGGGAAAGGCCAAATTGTAAAGGACATCTATTGAACTTGTACATTTCTCTGTGTAAACCCTCCCAGTTTGTCATGCAAATAAGATTATTGGCTTAATTTTAATTTAGGTATATGACACCATCACTGGAAAATTTTGGTTCTGTGCGCTTACTGTAGATAAAGTTGCCAAGTGTTTAAAACAGCAACCTATCATTGAGAGCAACAGTAGGAGCGTGTAAACAATAAAACATAATTTATATGTCTTTCAGGTGTAAACTCTGCAAAAGGTGGAAAGGATGATGAATTACTGACGACCATGGTATGTCACTGTGTTCTTGGTTTGTCCAGCCCAATTCAGAAGGTCATGCAACTACCATCATTTTTATTTTATTTTGATCTTCTTTTCAAGTCACCCTTAGAGAGAGCTATCATTTGTTTCTGGTCACTAGACAGGAACTGGTAGGCTGTTTGGTACATTGGTAGTTTTTAGACTGTAGTACTGCAGGTAGTGTAGCACAGAAGCTGAAAAGAACTGGCTTTCTTCAGGAGTTTCCAAGGCCTTTGTATTATGATCCAGAATTAGTAAACTAGATGGAACATCTGAACAGTTGTTGGGAAGCGGAGTGCTGTGAGGAAAACAGGGATGCAACATGGAAAGTGAGCAATTACTATAACAGGCAACTGTAAGTATTACTGAGTTCAGCATATTTATTTGTATTGTTCTAGTTCTTCTTTTATTAGGATCTAGCTTGAAATTCCCCTATAGCTTATTCTCTGGAATGTCATTAGGTTTGGTTTCTTACTGTACATGCTTCTTTTTAAGAAGGTTGAGTAATTTTTTGATGGACTGATTGACAGGACTCCAGGGAGCCAACTCAATTGTGTTTCTTTTTTTCTCTTTCTGGAGAGTCAGCTGGAATAGGCAGTTGTTCAGTTGTTTCCAGGTGTCCTGTCTGGAAATACAAATTGGGGGCTTTAATTTTGTTTCTTTGGAAATTGTTAATGCTCCTGTTAAAATAAATTTGAAACAAGATTCAGCCCAATATAGGAAGAGACAGTTTCTGCCACTTAATGAACTGTATTCATTCTGTTCCCCCACACCACCTTTCTTTTTTTCAACTCTCAGCTTAGAAGCAGCGCTCCATTTACCCGGTTGCCCAGTGACAAACTGAAAGCAGTGATCCCACCTTTCTTACCACCCTCAAGTTTTGAGCTTTGGAATTCTGACCGGACACGACTTGGCAAAGATGGCAAAGCTGAACAGATGAGAACGGCCTGGCCACAGAGAGCCATCAAGCTTGACTTTACCAGCAGTGGGAACTCTGATATAGTAAGCAAACAAAATTTGTGTGGAAGTATTGTGTTATGCCCAAGCTGCACTGAATGGTGAGCCATACTCTTTCTGATTAGAAATTACTTGAAACCCAGTAATGGCTTGTCATTTTAAGCTCTGCTGTTTGGAAGAACACACATCTCTGTAGAAAGAAAACAAATGGAATAAAGGACAGGAAGGTAGTTAGAATGGGATGTGGAAATGCAGCTGGAGAAAAGTTCAGATCAATTGTAGCTGAGCTACAAGGATAAGATGGATGAGGAGTAGGTAGTAGCTGTTTTGTGAGATTGGAGAGACAAAACCAGGATACTGCAGGAAAGAAGTTTTGTCGCAAGAAGGGGCTGC
>VZRI01013869.1:0-19903 GCA_013397515.1 Upupa epops | reverse complement strand
GGCTGCTCTCCAGCCTCTCATCGCCCAGTCTGTAGCTCTGCAGGGGATTATTGTGGCCAGAGTGTAGGACTCTGCCCTTAGCCCTGTTAAACCTCAGCCAATTGGGCTCTGCCCACTGACGCAGCCAGTCCAGATCTCTCTGCAGTGTCTTCCTCCCTCAAATTTACTAAGGATAGATCTGATCCCCTCATCCAGGTCATCAGTATATATGTTGAACAGAACTGGGCCCAGCACTGATCCCTGGGGGATACCACTGCTCACTGGAAACAACCTGGATGGGGCACTATTCACAACCACTCTCTGTGCCTGGTCATCCACTCATTTTCTTCACCTATGTAGGTATCAGAGAGACTATTGAAATACAGGAGGTTTGAGAAGAAGGGCATAACCTATGTTGACATACAGCAGAGCATGTCCAGGGGTGTAAGAGCTATACCATGGCATGTTACAGCAAAGGAATAGTAGGATGATAGGTCTAAGCAATGCCCAGGAAAGGAAGGAGCTTTTATTTGTATCGAATCTGATGTATAATAATTAATGTACAGTAATAGGAATCTGCTAAACAGGTAGAGACACAGTAGCACGTGGCTTTCACCCTGGCTGCTGGGATATTTCTTTCCCAGTCTTGCATGAATTTAAAACAATTCCAACTAGATGTTTAAAACTGCAGAAGTAACAGATCCCAAGGCAGCATCTGAACAACTTAAAACACATTTCTCAAATTTAATAAACTTAAGGTGAAAAGACACTGGAAACACTGCATTACTGGAAACACTGCCAACTGCTTTCCCAAACTGCCAATTTCATAGAATGGCCAGGGTTGGAAAGGACCTGAAAGATCATCCAGTTCCAATTCCCACCCCCCACCCCCCACACACAGATGCAGGGACACCTTCACTAGATCAGGTTACTCAGGGCCATATCCAACCTCAACACTGCCAGCGATGGGGCAGCCACAGCTTCCTTGGGCAACCTGTTCCAGCATCTCAGCACACTCACAGGAAAAAACTGTTTCCTCATAGCCAACTTCAATCTCCCCTCTTCAAGTCTGATAACCTTTTCCCCTTGTCCTCTAGCTATGACCTCTGTCAAAAGCGCTAGCCCAACTTTCCTGTAGCCCCCTTCAGAGATTAGAAAGCTGCTAGAAGGTCACCTGTGAGCCTTCTGCTCTCCAGGCTGAACAACCCCAGCTTGCTTAGCCTGTCCTCACAGAGAGCTTTTCCAGCCCTCTGATCATTTGAGTTGCTCTCCTCTGGACACCTTCCAGGAGCTCTGTGTTTCCTCTTTCTGAATTTAACAGCTGGTTTTCAAAGTTATTCATATAAATATGACAAGTACTATGAGATAGGGTAATTCACAGTCAATTTCAAAACTTGGACACAAGAAAGAATGTTCCTTGGTGTTAAAAATGTTACTCAGAGAGTGGGAATTCTCAGTTTCCTTAAAAACCACAAGTATGACCATAAATGTAGCATTTGTTTAACCTAAGAACTTGAGTGTGGTCAGCAATTCTTCACATCATTTACTTGCGCCCTTTGTCTGCTATTTTAAATAGTATTGTGTGCTCCCAACACAAAGGGATCTTCATTCACATCAGAAGTTCACAAACAGTGGTTTATGGCAAATACTTAATAGTGGGCACTCCCAAACCTTCAAAATGATCCTTTCTTTATTCGGTATTATTGGGCAATATGCGATTTTTTACAGCAGCATCTGCTGTAATTATTTGTTCCGCGCAAAGAACGAGACGTAGTTAATCTTGGCTAATACTTTGAGTCACTCCAGTATTCACTGTCAAAAAACATCAGCAAGTCAGGTAGTCATTTACAGGACTGATTTCCTATGGATTTTGTTCCCTGCTCCTATCTGAACTGCAATTTCAGGTAGTTAGTTATGACACATGAAAGAGAGACATTCCTGTCAGGAGGAATAATGCCATGAATTGCTTCTACACATCACAGGAATGCAGCAGCACATCGCTGGAAGGGAAAGGTGAAAAGGTGATCTAAGCTAACTGCTGCTTTGGATTCATACCCTGCAGATAGCCACCTAATCCAGCTTTCAACACCCCCAAGAAGTATTTGGCAGTACCCTACAGAGATAGGTGTACATTTTCTGTCTTCATCTACAAACACACGTTCTTAATTCCTTACCTGCTGCAATTAAGCAATTAGCATTTGTCCAGCCCTTGGTGAGAAAGGCCCTTATGACAGTATTTTTCACTTTTTTAAAGCTCTGCTCTTGTCTCTAAACCAAACTGCTGCTCAAACCCTTCCTCACAAATCACTGCCTTTTTAATTTTTTGCAGCTCCTCTCCTCTTGCTCAGCACTTCCCTTGCATGCAGTGCCTGTAACTTGGCTGGTCTCACCAGCAGGGACCAGGGAGACACAACTGCTTACCATGATTTACACATGCTGCTACTGCCAGTTGCACTGAGGTGGTGTTCCCATTTTTCCATAGCACCACACCACTGGATCAGACTGTCACCCACTGTAAGCTCCTACAGTCTTTTCTGATGGATTGCTGTCTAGCCAGATGCTGGGGGTTTTTTTTCTGACTTCATATCTTAGGGCAGTTGTTCTTTTCTTCTGTGTTGAAGATCTGTTAAGCCTTTAGCTAACCACAACAGATTGTTGTTTCCTTTTAAGTGCTTCTAAAATTATTGGCTAGTTTCTTGCCCTTCTGCCTCCAGTCTCCTAACTGTGTGTCTGTATCTTGTCTCAAATCCACCTGAAGATCCATTCTGTTGCAGTTAACGCTGTTAGTGGACAAGGTGATCTCTCTGCTGTTGCTGTTCCTGATGCAGAGTCAATCTGCCAAATGCACATGTAGTGAGACCAACACGTGCTTTGTATCACTCTTCCTCATCACCTACTGAATTTTTAAAGCCCTTCCCTGTTCCAGAATGTCTAGCGTCACTTCTATTGACTAAAAAGCACCTGGTTTCTGTTACATACTTCTCTGACGTTGTGGTTAGAATGCCTACAGCAACAATTAGTTCCAACTCTTTACCTACTCTTTGACTTCATAATCTATGATCCCAAGGGTCTTTTTCAACCTGGATAGTTCTAAAACACTAAAAAACCCTAACCAAACCATGTTAGTAGGTTGGAGTGGCTACAACTAAGTGCCAAAACCTCTATTGTCTTGGACATCCCTGCATAGTGCAGGGGGTTTGGACTAGATGGCCTTGGAGATCTCTTCCAAACTGGGCCATCCTATGATTCTATATAAAAGCAGGTAAGCAAATAGGTATTTTTCAGAAGGCAAGTCTAGCTCTGCTAAACTACCCAAACAGGTGACTCCCTAACTTTGGGCAGCATAAACCATCATTTTGAAAAGTACTTCCATGCATGAGCGTCCTGACTAGCTAGTCACATTCATGCAATCCTTTGCTTTCCAAGATCAGAGTCCACGTCACCTGTTTTCAAACACTTAAAACCCTGCAGCTCTAAAATCAAACCCACAAGGGTATGAGTTAGAGTAGATCTGGCACCAAATACAAGACCCCCTAAAGGAAAGCTTCATGTCACCTCAACGCTGATAGGTTTTAGCACATTATGCCCAAATAAATACCACAGCAGAAGAGAAATCTGATCCCTCATTGAATTAAATCCCTCCTAGACTTCACAGAATCAAATCTGGCACCATTGTTTTTCCCTTGCATCTCCCTACCTGCTAGTCTTTCTGGTGCTAGCACTGGTGTTTGTGGAGATGCTTTGTAACTCCAAAGCCCATTACCTGGCTGAGCGTTGTACCCAAGTGTTACAAGGGGATTTTTGGTTGTGCTTATCAGTGAATTAAAAATCTGTCACTAGTCCACAAACTGCAGCTCAACATACAGAGCATGACTTTGCACATCCAGTCACTGCTGAACACTGTGAGACAGATCTCATCAATTAAGGGGACACTGAGTTAGAAAAGCTTCTCACAGATATTTTGTCTCAGAGACCAAAAAAAAAGACTACACTTTTGGATAATCTCTTGGCTAGAAACCAGTTGGAATCTGGGATGTTCAAAATGAATGCTGTAAGGCAGTCCTTATCATCCTGCTGACTGAACTGACTAAAATACAATGAGGTTTAAGGCAAAAAGAAACTGGAAATGGCAATAGTATGAGTGTTGTTTTTTTAATGCATTGGAACGCAAGCCTTTACCTACCCAGGTTGTAGAGCAGTGCAGCAAGTGGCAAATGATAGGGTTGCTGCAGCGTGAGGCAGAAGAAGGCAGAAACCCTTGTACTCAGCACAGTTAATCAAACAGATTGCTCTAAATTACAAATCAGTTCTTGGCAATGAATCTGTTAAATTTGGACCCAAGAAGTATTTTGCTTTTGGAAAGCCAAAAGCAGCAAAAGCAGAAAGCTAATAGTGATAGAACATTTGCTCCTCTGAGTAGCTTCTTTTGGTAGATATTTCTGGGGTTCAGTGACAGCACCAAAACTGATTCAACACAAATGGAGAAGGCAAATCTGAATTAAGGAAACTATTTTTGCCATTTAAATTTTATACAGCCAGTCACTTAGACAAACAAGGCCTAGATCCTAAGTACTGGATCACGTTTTGGGCACCACAGTATCAGAAGGACATTGAGGTGCTGGAGCAGGACCAGAGAAGGGCAACGAGGCTGGGGAGAGGTCTGGAAAACAGGCCCTGTGAGGAATGGCTAAAGGAACTGGGATTATTTAGTGTGGAGGAGGCCTTATAGCTCTCTACAGCTACCTAAAAGGAGGTTGTAGCAAGGCTGGTGCTGGTCTCTTCTCCCAAATTACTGATGATAGAATGAGAGAAAATGGCCTCAAGCTGCATTAGCAGAGGTTTAGATTGGATCTTAGGAAGTTTTTTTCCTGAGAGAGTGGCTGGGCACTGGAACAGGCTGCCCAGGGCGGTGGTGGAGTCCTCATCCCTGGAGGTATTTAAAAACTGAGTAGCTAGAGCCCTTGAGGCCATGGTCTAGGGGTTGGAGAGATGCTGGGATGAGGTCTGGACTTGGTGATCCTGGAGGTCCTTTCCAGACATGAGGGATCTATGATTCTATCTCTGAACTAAGGGTTCATTTTTGTGCAGTGAAGGGAGTAACCTCAACTTAGAGGTGGAAATTTCAGATAAGGAGTGCATACACGAGTAGTGAGAAATTGAAAAGGGAAAGACGCAGAAACCCTTGCACAAGCATTGATCTATGAGTTAAAAGAAAAGACAATGCAATTGTACTACATCAAGCTTAGTCCTAAACCGGACTAATTCTTATTCAGTACTATATGAAACAAAGCTATCAGATTCTGAAAAAAGAATGGTCTGAAAGTGTAGATAAGAGTGCCCCAGAGACATGAAAATCAACATCTCTTTCCTCAGTAGCTAAACACATCAGTTGACACCTCTAATAGGGTCACTGTGTCATCTCAAATATGCCTCAAAAGAATTTATCATAACTTTAGCATATCTACGAACGCTCAACTGAGAGCTTCAGAGTACTTTCCTTGCTGCTGTGGATCTCACTGCTGTATAAAAACATGGAAGTACTTCCTTATCTAGGAATTTCAGTCTGCCTTTCCCCCAGTAAGGACCTATTTGGAGAGGTTCTCACTGTGACACATTTCACAAGAAAACATAATGGGCCAGTCTGAGCTAAAAGTTGGTGCATCCTGTTCTTGATTAGGAGAACAAATGGGCTGATTTAAAGTATGTTGGGGGTTTTTTTCTTTTTCCTAGACTGATTGCTCTACTAGTGAAAGATGCCAAAACAGAGCTCTATAGGATAAACCTCACCAGTAATCACAGTGTGGGAACAGTTGAGCACAGAAGTCACAGACTCATAGAATCATTGTGGCTGGGAAGAACATCCAGGATCATCAAGTCCAGCCCTCATCCCAACATCACCCTAAACCCTAGACCATGGCCTCAAGTGCTGTAGGTACTTTTAAACACTTCCAGGGACAGTGACTCTACCACCTCCCTGGGGAGCCTGTTCCAAGTCAGCAGGGCAGAGTACAGAAGCAGCTGTAGTAGTTCTTTTCCTACTGTCCTGCCAATGCTCCTAAGCCAGTTTGATTCCCCAAACAATTCCTTTCCTTGCTTTGTCTCCTCAGCTCATATGCAAAAATATGTCAGCTAGGCCTGGGTTTTGTTATCAGTTGTTAGCAACCTTCCAGTCCTTGAAGGGGGCTGCAAGAAGGCTGCAGAGGAACTTACAGGTGAGGTGTTTAGCGATAGGACAAGGGGCAATGATTTCACATTAGAGAAGGGCAGATGGAAATGGGCTGTTAGGAAGAAGTTCTTGAGCAGGAGAGGGGTTGAACACTGGAACAGGTAGCCCAGGGAGGGAGTTGAGGCCCCATCCCTGGGGATCTTCAAGAGGAGGCTGGACAAGGCTCTGGTCAACCTGCTCTGGTTGAGAATGTCCCTGCTCACTGTAGGGGGAGTGAACTAGATGACCCTTGACCTGGGTTGGAAGAGACCTCGATGATTCAGTTTTCCCAATGATGGAAAGACATAATATAACATAAATGTATAGCACAGAGCCCCCAAACTCATATTGTGTTTTGTGCAGCTTAAGCAGAAGACAGCCAGTTGTAGCCAATCTTCCACTCAAATCTATACTGCACACCTTTCTTCAGCTGGTGTCAAGGCAGTATTTCTAGGGTAGCATGCCAAACTACCTTGCCATCAGGAAAAGATGCTTACACTAAACCTTTAACAATGCTCGTGTTATTTAGATAAGTTGGTGATGAGAAGAGGAATTTGCTGGTTTATTCAAATTTAATGGCTTTCTCTGCAATAAATTACCTTGGCAATTTCAACCAGCAGTTTTGAGAGCTACTGAAAGAACTTTCTTACAGCTCAGAAAGACATCCTTATAGCATCATAGAATCTTTAGGGATTGGAAGGGACCACGAAAGATCATCTAGTCCAATCCCCCTGCCTCAGCAGTATCGCCAAGACCAAGTTGCACATGAACACATCCAGGAGAGTCTAGAATGTCTCCACAACCCGCCCTGGGCAGCCTGTTCCATTGCTCTATTACCCTCACTGTGAAGAAGTTCCTTCTGATATTTATATGGAACATCCTTTGTTCCAGCTTGCACCCATTGCCTCTTGTCCTATCAACAGATGACCTTGAGAAGAGCCTGGCTCCATCCTCCTGACACCCACTCCTCACATATTTATAGGTATTAATGAGGTCACCCCTCAGTCTCCTTCAAGCTCAAGAGACCCGGCTCCCTCAGCTTTTCCTCATAAGGGAGGGGCTCTACTTCCTTCATCATCTTCGTTGCTCTATGCTGGACACCCTCCAGCAGCTCTGTGGGCTGGTAACACACAGGAAACCCACAGTCTCCGGAATTTAACACAAAATTAAACTGCATCATCTTTGAATAAAATATATGAGGCAAAATATTAACTCACAATCCATGACAAATTTTTCTATAGCTGATGCTCTATGCTGGACCAGTAACCTTAAGCTTCAAATTTCTTTCTGCTCACAAAATTAAACAAAATTGAAATTGAAAGCAGCAAAAGCTGCAAACATGAAAAATGGAAGGAAACCTGCAATTAAATGCACCGGAGAGTTCATGTCCTTTGCTGCCTCCTAAGAACAGACTGCCCAAAAGACTAGATAGATTATATTAATGAACAATCATAGTAGAGCAGTGCTATTGTTTTATAGTCTCTCTATCTGATTTTTTACCCCAAACAAACCTTCTGTTTGGCTAATTTGGGAAATGATTGCAAATCTTGACCCAGATCCTCAAGGAACAGCAGGAATACAAATTTATATAAACTAAGAGTAGAATACAGAAACTTAAAGCAAGTTGTCTGGTGAGACCCTTTAAGTATGAGATTTTTGTTGGTACCTTTAGATCTCCAGAATACAAGATCTCAAAGCTGGAATACAGTGGTTGCTTACTGGTCCATGGTGTGGGGGCTGACAAAGGCAGTGGGAGATGTGCAGTTAGCCATAGCAAGCAGACACTTGCTACGGCTAACCACAGAGAGGTCCAGCTACTTAACAATGCAGAAATTTAGAGCCCTGGGAACATACAGTGAAGGTAGGATGTAGGGAAAGAGAATATTAATTTCAGCAGAGCACATGAAGAGGCTTAGACTCCAGAAGGACTAGAGGTTTGCAGTAGACAGCTTAGCTGAACTTTACTGCCCTGCTCAAATGATGCCTTAACAAGTCAGACCGTTAATATGCTTTCCTGCAACAGCCTAAAAGACCCTTTGCTAACTTGAATGTTGGAAGAGTGAGTTTTTTGCAAGGTGAGATTTAGTCATAGACTTTGTCACATCTAAAGGGACACCACAATCAACCTAAACTCTTGTTTTTCCCCTTCCTTCCACAAAATCTCACAACAGTGCTGTGCTTGCGTCCTCCTTTTTGCTAAACAGCAGCTTCATCTCAAGGAGGCTTTACAGATACATTACTGGACTGTAAAGCCCTTTAAATTAAATGCCTTATATGTATATGCCACAAGTATTGTCAAGGAAACACCAGCTCAAACAGAACTGCAGCTGTTGCTAAGAAACCCATAGCAGAAGAGCTATGGGAACTTGTTTACTGACAGGTTTTCTTGTAATTTTCTTTTCGAAACATTCATCATGTTTATTTTGGGTATTGGCATCTCAACCCACACCTAGATACTCATACTGAGAAATTATATTTAAAATCTTAATTAAAATTCTACTTCTGAAAGAAACCGTATGTAGCTGAATGTTGCTGAATCATTTTCCCCTAAGCTCTGAGCCTAAAAACAGACTAAAAATCCTGGACTGTATCGAATCATTTCATGGTTTCACAACATTTTGAAGCAGACAGGATCTCTACCACAACTTTCACACATTACTGCCATCCCAAAGACCTAAATGATCTGCAAGAATTGTCTTCCACTCTGCATGGGCTCCAAAAAAATTTGTACCAAGCTTTTTGAGATAGGTTTGTGGGTTTTTTTGAAGGAAAAACACTCAACTTTTGTTTACTTTCAGGTAGGGGAATTACTTCCACAGCTGCTTGAACAAACACATAGACAAAATAAACATTCCTGAAACTTTTGCAAGCAGTAACCAACACAAAAATACAAGACACAGTATTATGTAAGCTACTCAGGTTAAAAAACATCTTGTCAGAGCACACACACTCACAGCCCAACATTATTGTCAAATGGAAAGCATTTCCTCAATGTAACAGACAAAGGTAAATGAGATTTAAGCTGGAACAAAACAAAGAAGGAGGAAATACTAACGCACATTTTTGTAAGTTCAGTTGTACTTTATAGGCAGCAACAGGAAAAAGCCCTTTAGAAACCTGAGGACTCAAATTACCATGTCAAACAGTTGGGAGGTAGAATATAAAACAACCACAAAAATCCTACAGACCTTTTCTCATCTTGTCCTTCCACACACATTGTATGTTCATAGAATTGTAGAATGGCCTGGGTTGGAAGGGACCTCCAGAGATCATCTAAGTCAACCCCTCTGCAGTAAGCAAGGACAGCCTCAACTAGATCAGGTTGCCCAGAGCCTTGTCCAGCCTCCCCTTGAGTATCTCCAGGGATGGGGCCTCAACTCCCTCCATGGGCAACCTGTTCTAGTGTTCAACACCTCTCCTGCAGAAGAACTTATTCATAGATTCATGGACTGGTTCAGGTTGGAAGGAACATTAGAGATCACCTAGTTCCAAACCCCCTGCCATGAGCAGGGACACCCCCCACTAGACCAGGGTGCTCAAGTCCCCATCCAATCTGGCCTTGAACACTTCCAGGGAGGAGGCAGCCACAACTTGTTCCAGTGTCTCAGCAGCCTCATCGTGAGGAGCTTCTTCCTCACTTCTTAGGTCTAAACCTACCCTCTTCCAGCTTCTTCCCAACATCCAATTTAAATCTACCCTGTCCTCACCCCAGTCTCTCATAACCTTTCCCCTCTGTCCTAGGACCTGCCATTGCATGGGACCATTTAATATTTATCCTACCCTGTCTGGCATTGTGCCACCACCCAGGGGTTGGGGATCAGCAGGGATAACAGCCCCATAACAAACCTGTATGAAATTCCAGCACTTTATGGAGGCTGCTCTTGATCTTCTCACAGTTGAGGAGCTGAGGGAAGCAGCTTTTCACATTATGCACCAGGCAGCGGGTATTATTGGGTAGGAGAGTGGTGATGGGTGCACTGGGCTGTAAGAGACCCTTAAAGGCCATCCAGCTCACCTCCTTTGCACTACAGCAGGTTGCTGAGAGCCCCAGCCAATCTGACAACCTGCCCTGGGATGGTTCCAGGGATAAGGTCTCCATCACCTCTCTGGGCCACCTGGGCCAGGGTCTCCCCATCCTTTTTTTGTCAGCCAGTACCCCTAAAAGTTCTGCTCCACAGGGCTGCTCTCAGTGGCATCACCCTGCAGCCTGTACAGTTAGGGAGGATTGCTCTCATGCGGGTGCAGGGCCTTGCACTTGGCCTGTGTGTGATAGACTGTAAGACAGCCCGTTTTTCTAGGAATGCAGTCCTATGCTGTACATCCTCATGCATTTCTGTCCCCAAAATGGGTCGCAGTCACAAACTGTACTCCACAAAGCAGAATTTCCACAGAACTGCCATGCCCCTTCAGGCCCTGGAGGGGCTACAAGATGGCTGCAGAAGGACAGTTTACAAAGGCCTGGAGTAATGGGATGAGGGGCAATGGTTTCACATTAGAGAAGGACAGATTGAAATGGGCTGTTAGGAAGAAGTTCTTTAGCAGGAGGGGGGTTGAACACTGGAACAGGTTGTCCAGGGGGAAAGTTGGGATGCCATCCCTGGGTACCTTCAAGATGAGGCTGGACAAGGCTCTGGGCAACCTGCTCTGGTTGAGGATGTCCCTGCTCACTGCAGGGGGGTTGGACTTAGATGATCTTTGGCAGTCCTGTCCAAACCAGGCCGTTCTATGATTCTATGGCATGAGGAATAGTTATCCTATACTTAAGTGATTTGAAGAAGCCATGGAAAAAACAGTTGGATGATTGAAGATGAAAAGAAGTTGTAAAAGCCGTTGAGCTGTAAAAGTGAAATGAAAATGTAAGATCTCTACTATAAACACTCTATACTGAAAGGCTAATCATATGTAAAGTACAGCCTTCATGCATAAGGACAAATGAAAAAACTCCAGATTCCTTGCACTGTACTAGAACCAGTGTGAGACAGCAGTAATCAAAATTTTCAGGAAACTGAAGCAGACAACTCACTCACATTATAAAGCTCCATAGAAACAAATCAATTCCAACGACCTCTCATACAATATAAAAAAGTCATGAAAGAAAGAAGAAAATACACAGGAGGCATTTCAGTAAGATGACATTTCTTTCTGCAAAGTTAATCTTTAGACTGCAGTTTGTATCAAAGAAAGCAAACCAAACACCCAACTGTGAACAAACCTCTATGATTTTAATGAAAACCACAGCACTTTGTCTGACAAAGGCAGCTGTAGCTGCTGTTATTCTTTCTAGGGGACAAAAATACACTTAGCTGGACTCAGATGTGCCCCCGAATGAGCTGGAATTGTGTTGGGATCTGCTGGATTATGACATGCCCAACTCACACTTATTTTCCCCATTCAAATATTTTGACAGGCAGAGGGGGAGGACTTAGTGCACCGTGTGCTACCCACAGCTCAGCTGCAGCTCCCACGAATGTATTAGCAGAAGAAAAATCTTGTATTTCTGGTTCTGAGATTATTAGCACAAATAGTTGAAATTAAAGCAAAGCTTCCAAAAAAAAAAAAAAAAATAAATATAGTAGCCAAGAGACCTGCAAACCCCCAACTTTTTATGGGAATGGTCTGTAAATTTTAGTAACTTAATACTGTTAAACATCTGGGTTGACCTAATAGTGGCCTTCCACTACAGGAAGGGGCTACAGGAAAGCTGGAAAAGAGCTTTTTACTGGGGCCTGTAGTGATAGGACAAGGGGCAATTGCCTGGAACTGAAAGCTAGCAGATTTACATTGGATCTTAGGAAGAAGGTCTTTACCATGAGAGTGATGAAGCATTGGAATGGGTTACCCAAGGGGGTTGTGGATGCCCCATCCCTGGAAAGGCTCAAGGGCAGGTTGGATGTGGCTCTGGGAAACCTGGTCTAGTAGAAGAGAGATATACCTCCCACAGAAGGGGGTCAGAACTAGGTGTTCTTCAAGATCCCCTCCACCCTAAACCATTCTATGATCCCATACACATGATACCCATGTACATGTCACAAACTGAGATGCTGTCAGTACAGTACATAGAAAAACAGCTGAAAGACCCCTCCTTGCCAGGTTTTGAGTGTTTGATGTCATTGTGTATAGAACTACATTAAGAAAATTGTCACAAACCCAATTATGATTTCATTTTGTGTCCGTTTTCAACTGCAAAGTAGGAGAAAAAAATACACATTTTTTTCCATCATCCACTTCTTATAGGCTTGATGTTTCCTCATTACATTGTGATTATCAGGGTATAGAAATTTTACCTTCACAAGGTTGCTTTTAATATTACTGGTCTTAAGAAAGTGGGTCTGAATAATAGGTTGCTGAATAGCAGGGGAAAGATTCATTATATCTGTTGAGGACAGATAAGCATTCATGAGCAAATTCACAAAGTGCAGAGGAGTTCCAAGGGCGCGTGATCTGTCAATCTCCCCTGGCTTTGGGGGACAAATCTGCTGGATGGACACATAATCTTCCAAACAATCCATTCAAAACCCTAAGTGCTTTTAACCCAACTCTATTGGGTTTCATAGAGTAAAACCAAGATGACAATTTTAACGCCCCACAAATTTCTGTAAATACAGAGATCTAGAATAAAAAGGTGACTTCTGCTAATGGTCAGTACTCAAACACACTAAACTATCAGCTAAGAAACAACAAACAAGCTCTACTGTGAACAGCATGAGTTTCCACCCCAAAGCATTGCCAAACCTGGAGAAAAAGGTAAGAGTGATTTTTGGCTGCGCTCAAATAGTAAAACCAGAAGCACGCTGTTCATGGGAGGAAAATGGAGAGGCTTCTGGTCAAAGCTCCAGATGTGAGCTCTGGCTAAAGCTTAGGGAAGTGCTTGCATTTCCAAATAACTGTGCACATTCCCAAACAACTGTGCACAGCTATTATCAAACGTGAACATGTGAAGACATTTGTCACTGCTTGCCTCATAGATTTATATAATCAAATGGGACTAGAGATGTAATTCTCCCTTTGTCCTGGGCACTGGGGAGGCCTCCCCTTGAGTACTGGGGCCAGTTCTGGGCCTCTTTCTTCAAGGAGATTGAGGGGCTGGAGCGGGTCCAGAGGAGCAACAAGGCTGGGGAATAGACTGGAGGAGAAGTCTTATGAAGAGAGATTGAGGGAGCTGGAGTGTTTATCCTGGAGAAGACTCAGGGAGGACCTTATCACGCTCTATAACTACCTGAAGGCAGGTTGTAGTCAGGTGGGGGTTGGGCTCTTCTCCCAGCTGACTTGCACCAGGTCGAGAGGGCAGGGCCTGATGCTGCACCAGGTGAGAGTTTGGTTGGGTGTTAGGAAGCCATTCCTCACAAAAAGAATGATCAGAGCCCGGAGTGGATGGCCTGGGGAGGTGGTTGAGTCCCCATGGCTGGATGTGTTTAAGAAAAGACAGGACATAGCCCTGAATGCCCTGATCTGGCTGACATGGTGACATTAGGTCACAAAACACAAGTAAAATTACATGTATAGGTGACCAAAATCATAAACCATGCATTACAGAGTATGTAATTCTCCAGAAATTAAGGACACAATGTATTTGAGACTACTTGCTTATACCTGACAAAACAGAACGCTTAGAGCTCCGCCCCCGCCCCCCTCACCCCTAATTTATCTTTGTATCACCTCACAAATACAAATTTATCAAACCAGATGGTACTTTACCTGTCAGTTTAGAGAAAATTGCTCCAAAAATAGGAAATCCTTCAGTGGCCAGCATTATCTCTCCAGCAACTTTCTCCCAGCTATAATTTATTGGTAAGAGCTACACAGAGCCAATACACATTATATCTCCATCAGGCCTGTAGTTTTAGAAACACTTCTTTCCAGAAGTCATTTTGAGAGTTCCAGCTTCCCAAAAACATTTCACAGCAGGCAACCTGTACACTTTGTACTATCTATCACCTGCAGTTTGCTCACTCCATCATCCCTGTCAGTCACCATGAATTCTGATTCCAGTGGTCACTCCTGCAATGCTGTTCCTGTCTGTGCTGCAACCACCTGAGGTAGAGCAGGATCGATGGAGATCCCACAAGACACTATTACACTCTACATAACTGCTCTGTCAGTCAGAGTTTGTGCAGAAGGCAGTGAAACCTGTGTCTGCTCTTAAATCACCTGTAGGTTCCTTGCAGGGTCATTCATTGCACCTTTACCAGACTTCAATGTTTCTCAGGTGGGGTAAATGTTTCTTACCAATTTTAACAAGTGATTAGGAAGGCTTGATCAGAAACACAGTCTGCTTCAGAGAAAGAGTATCCTTTGCATTTAGGACCTTATTTGAGTGCTTAACTACTACAGTTCCAAAATGACACAGAACTGCTGAAAGGGTCCAGCGCAGAGCCACAAAGATGAGGAAAGGAGTGGCGTATCTCCCTGGTGAGGAAAGGCTGAGGGAGCTGGGTCTCTTTAGCTTGGAAAAAAGGGGACTGAGGGAGGGGACCCCCTGAATGTTGATCAATATGGAAAGGGGGGGTGTCAGGAGGAAGGAGCCAGGCTCTGCTCAGTGGCACCCAATGACAGGACAAGGGGCAACGAGTGTCAGCTGGAACCATAAGAGGTTCCATGTCAAGATGAGAAGAAATGTCTTCACTGTGAGAGTGACAGCACTGGAAGGGGATGCCCAGGGAGGTTGTGGAGTCTCCTCCTCTGGCCCACTTCTGTCAGATATTCTGCTTTGGTCAGCACCTACAGCTGTTACCACGTAGGCTTGTAGATACCAATGTTTCTCATTAAGACACTTCGACCAAAGTAATCTCAGGCTTCCTCAGCTCTCCTTGTCTGGGGTGTTCATAATGTCTGTCACCACACCAGTCTTGGTTTTCAGGTTTTATTAGCTACATCTTTAATCTGCTGTCCAAGGCTTCAGGCAGTGACTTGATGCCTTGATTTTACATGTCAGATGTGATATGGAGCTATGAAGAATGATCACTGTAACTAGCTCTCGATATGATCTTTAAGTCATACACATAGAAACTCTCAGTTCAGCTACTAAATGGAGTTTATCTTTGCAGGATGAGCTAACAGCTCAGAAGAGGGCATTACAGACTACTTCATTTATAAAGGCACATTTCCAAGTCATCTGCTTATGTTCTCACACGATCAGTGCACTTCAGGTCAACACAATCGAACCCTGCCATACAATATAGTGAGAAGACAGACAAGCACCCATCTTAACAAAATACCCAATTGCTTAGAACCATTCTAGCAAGCACTAAACATAGCGTCTTTCTTAAGCAGACCAGCACAAAGGCTCAAGATGTACAGTCACAACAGACAGACTTAGATAAAATGCTATTGTACTTGGCACTTGTGAGGCCTCATCTCGAGTACTGTGTTCAGTTCTGGACCCTTCATGATAGGAAAGACATGGAGATGCTGGAACGTCCACCTGAAGGGAGGTTGTGGAGGGGTGGGTGTTGGCCTCTTCTCTTTGGTGACTGCTAACAGAACCAGGGGCAATGGTCTGAAGTTGAGGCAGGGGAGGTTTAGATTGGATCTGNGGAGACTTTTTCCTCACAGGTGAGCTGTACAAACTCACAGAATGTTAGAGATTGGAAGGGATCTCGAGTGATCATCCAGTCCAATCCCCCTGCCACAGCAGGATCCCCTAGATCCACTCATACAGGAACAGTCCAGGCAGGTTCTAAAAGTCTCCAGAGAAGGGAACTCCGCAATCTTCCTGGGCAGCCCCTGCCAGTGCTCTGTCTCCCTCACTGGGAAGAAGTTTCTTCTCATCTTGATGTGGAACCTCCTATGTTCCAGCTGACACTCATGGTCCCTTCTCCTAGCATTGGGTGACACTGAACAGAGCCTGACTCCTTCCTCCTGACACCTGCCCTTTCCATATTGATCAACATTCATGGTGTTACCCCTCACTTTCCTTTTTTTCTAAGCTGAAGAGACCCAGCTCCCTCAGCCTTTCCTCATCAAGGAGATGCTCCACTCCATCATCTTTGTGGCTCTGTGCTGGACTTTCTCAAGCAGTTCTGTGTCCTTCTGGAACTGAGCAGCCCAGAACTGGACACAAGATTCCAAATGCAGACTCACCAGAGTAGAGGGGAAGGAGAACCTCTCTCAATCTACTAACCACCTCCTTTCTAATCTACCCCAGGCCCATTGCTGCCTCCTGGTCATCCTGCTGGCCACCAGGACCCCCAGGTCCCTTTCTCCTGTGCTGCTCTCTAGCAGGTCAGTCCCTACCCTATCCTGGTTCCTGAGGTTGTTCTTGCCCAGATGCCAGATTCTACACTGCTCTTGTTAAATTTCACTTAATGCCTCCCTGCCCAGGGATACAGAGGTATTTCACTGCACAAGTGATGCTAAGCGTGATATAAAGTTTATATTCCAAGCAACTGCAGTGCCACAAGATGCAGAGAGCGAGTTACCTGCATTGCTGGGATCAGTACCTGGCACAGTTATGCCTTAACCACCAGCGAGCGCTGTCATAAGCAGAGCGATTGTCACATGTCGCTTTCAGGACACTTCATAAAGGTGCTTAACCATCATGATTCCTAGCTGACAGATGCTTTAACAACCTTGGAAAAAAGTTAGCTGGCATGCTGCAGACAGTTGCCATGACTGTTTTGCATTGCTTTCACACACGTTTTTAAGACATCCATTGAATAAAAATTGGGGCTGAGCTGAAGCTAAGTAAAGTAGGGAGCTGTGAGATGACTTCTCCCCAGATTTCACTTTGGAGTATTAATAATCAAGTAAAAACATATTTCAGCAGTTACTGGCTCCTTAAACCCTAAAGTTATTCTTGATAGAAATGCAAATGATAGTGAAAGATGGGATGTGTTTTAGACTTAAGTGCAGACACAGGCACAGAAATCACTGAAGAGTAAAAATTGATCCCATTTGCTAAGAAAAGGTAAACACACTTTAAAGAGATCCGACTGTGTTGTGTGATTCCATCAAAAAGCTGACAGAGTTTCAAGCTCTGCAGAGGCATTCAGATGAGGTCTAAGGAGAGCTAGTTCTGACAGAAACACGCTGACTAAGAAAAATTCCCTTCTATATTTAAAAGTTGCAGCAGATGGTGCTAGCAGTAGGACTCTGAATCAAGTCGTTATGACTGCGGCCACTCTCATCTATCTATCATTCAAAGCCTTGAAATGCCACCACCCTACTGCAGGTATCAACATGAACTCTGCAAAATGCTCCAAATACTAACAAGGTTTATATGGTACCAAGGGCTTTTAGGTCAGGCTCCTTTGGCAAAGCCTCAAAATCCACATTCCTATGGCTTAGCAGGACTTGGGATGTTTTGAACACAGCTGGGACAATGGAGATCTGGACCCTGTATTACCTGAGGTCTAACACTCTGACCTGAAAGTTATAGATAGGTAGGCCCTGGCCTCTTATCACGAGTAACCAGTGATGGAATAAGAGGGAATGGCCTCAAGCTGCACTGGGGGAAGTTTAAATTGGATATATGGAAAAGCCTTTTCACTGAAAGGGTCATCAGGCCTTGGCACAGGCTGCCCAGGGAGGGGCTTGAGTTGCAATCCCTAGAGGTGTTCAAAAGCCACATAGATGTGGTGTTAGGGAACACGGTTTAGCAGTGAGTCTGATAGTGGTCTTAGTAGAATAGTGTATATGGTTAGACTTGATGATCTTTTCCTACCAAAATGATTCTCTGCATCAGCTCACAAAACCATCCTCAAGCTGAAAAACACGCTGCCGAGCCTCTCATCATTGCTAGGGTCGTGCATCCGCCTGTCATTCCATGCCACACACACTGCTTCCAGTGGCATCCCACCCTCCTCGCAGCAGTGCCAGAGAACCAGGCTGCCTTTGCCTGAAGGTTTGAACACGCTCACTCCCACGACAAAGTTAAAAATCACGCCATCATGTAGCTACCCCTCCTGGTCAGCTTTGCTCTTTAGCAGCATGTGCAATCATCTGCACACAATGAGGCACATCAGCCCAGAAATTCCTGGCCAGCCTTCTTGAAAAACCGCACCGTGCTTCTTGCTAGTTACTAAGCAGACAGCCCGGCTGAGTGATGGCTTTGGAATTACAAAGGTATTGCTGCAGGATTTTTTAAATGCTTTTTTCTCTCTTGCCATGGCAACCAGGGGATGGAAGCATTTCAGAGGCAGACAGCATCTCAGAGTAGAGAAAATGTTTGCAGCAAATTGGACTTGTTCCTTTTTTATAAGTTGTTTAGAAATATGGGGTGAAAAAATAAAACCTTCACAGCCTTTACCTGTCTGCCTTAACAACGGGATGTGGATACAGTCTGTGCTTCATAGCATTAGAGATCCAGAGTTCTAATCAAGGGTAAAAACTGAGAGTAGAGCCTACCTTGGTTTTCTTGCAGTTGCAGGGCACACACCTAAAAGAACCAGCAAAAATAGCAGGAAACAGCCCACTTTGTCTTTTAAGGACACTAGAAAGGGATTCACTTGGGTTTCTCTTTTTTCGATCAATGCTCCAGCTTCATAGAACCACCAAGGCTGGTAAGGACCTCCAGGATCACCAAGTTCAGCCCTCACCTCAACATCTCCCCAACCCCTTGACCATGGCTTCAAGGGCGCTAGCTACTCACCTTTTAAATACCTCCAGGAATAGGGGCTCCATTGCCTCTGTGGGCAGCCTGTTCGAGTGCCCAAACACTCTCCCAGGAAAGAAATTTTTCCTCAGATCCAATCTAAACCTCTCCTGATGCAGCTTGAGGCCATTTTCCCTTGTCCTATCATCAGTAATTTGGGAGAAGAGACCTGCAGCATCCTTGCTACAACCTCCTTTTAGGTAGCTGAAAAGTGCAATAAGGTCTTCTCTCTGCTTCCAATTCTGCAGACTAAACAACCCCAGTTCCCTCAACAGCTCCTCATAGGGCTTGTTTTACAGCCCCCTCCCCAGCCTTCTTGCCCTTCTCTGGCCCCAATCAGTCCCTCAATGTCTTTCTGATACTTTGGTGCCCAAAACTGGACCCAGTACTCAAGGTGCAGTCTCATGAGTGTGGAGTACAGGGGCACCATCACCTCCCTACTCCTGCTGATTACACCGTTTCTAATCCAGGCCAGGATGTTGTTTGCCTTCTTGGCCACCTGGGCATCCTGCTGGCTCCTGTTCAGCCAGCTGTCAGCTAACACCCCCATGTCCTCTTCTGCCAGGCAGATCTGCAGCCATTCTGTCCTCAGCCTGTAGCTTCTGGGGGGTTGTTGTGACCAAAGTGCATGACCCAGCACTTGACTTTGTTAAACCTAGTCCCATCACTCCAGCCTGTCCAAAACCTTCTGGGGAGCCTCCCTATCCTCCAGCAGATTGACACTGCTGCTTCATTTCATGTCATCTGCAAATTTGGTGAGGGTGCACGTGTTATCTGCGTGGCAGGGTCTGACGTTGTTCCTAAGAAATACAGGGGAAATTGACACTTCTACAATACTGGGTATTTGTGGGGGGAGGGAACTGATAGCTGAAGGATTTCCTTTAACCCAGGTCTGGAGCATTAACCCCAACCACAGTTGCCCAGGACAGGGGGAAAATGATGTCCCTAATCTTGCTGGCCACACTGTTCCTGATAGAAGCCAAGACACCATTGGCCTTTTGTGCCACCTGGGCACCCTGCTGACTCCTGTTCTGCCAGTTGACCAGCACTGCCTGGCTGCTCTCCAGCCACTCTTCCCTCAGTCTGTAGCTCTGCCGGGGGACACCGTGGCCAAAGTGTAGGACCCT
>VZRI01013868.1:100376-218643 GCA_013397515.1 Upupa epops | reverse complement strand
TCAGCCTTTCGCTCCAGTCCCTTTCCTAGCCTCGTTGCTCTCCTCTGGACTTATCATTTTTGGTCTTTCCTCTTTTCTAAACCCAAGTTGCAAACACTGAGCAGCACTGCCTTGTCCCTGGGGAGGGGGACGGGGTTGCCAGGTAGGCAAAACTAGAGACACATCCTATTTCTTGTTGGGCCCTTAATGAAGCATTTACAAGATCAAACAGGAAGAGGTGCACTCCCACGGCCTTCTTAAAGCTGTAATTAATTGCAAAGTAACTAGCATATAATTGGTTTCCCAAGAGCACCCCAGAGAGCAGGGCCATACCTTGATAAAGGTGCCAGAGCAAGTGAAAGTTAATTAACATTAAGAATTAAGTGACTAATTGCATTGTTCTGACAGTGCAGCTCACCCTCTCCAAATGGTGCTGTGTGGAGAGCGTTTCATTTCAGCACTGACCTGTGGGGGCTGTTCCTGGCCAGACCTTTCCAGCCCAGGTGTCTGGAGATGCTGGCAGTGTTTGCCCTGACCCACATGACCAACATGTGAATGAGACTGCTGTGTTGGGCAGGCTTGGCCTCTCGTGTCCTGCTGGACTTTGGTGGCCCCAGCTCTTGGCCCCACCCTGAGGTCCTTCGCCTCTTCAGAGGAGTCAGAGCACCGTGGCTTCTGCTTAGCAACAGTTGTGCTGTTGTGCTTCTCTCAGGGGAGCATCATCACTCCCCTCCAACATTGACACTGGGCAATAGCGGTGAAGTGGAGGACACACCAGTCACCTCCCCACCCAGTTAACCTCTATTTCTAGTTTCCCCATCCAGTAACCTCTGTTTCTAGTTTCCCCATTTCCTTATGAGCTGTCACTACCTCTAGACAAATTCAATTAACTAGGGCAAGCAGGGGATCCACATGTTAGAGGATTCAGTTGTGTGCTTATACCATGGTACAGGTGCTTTAGACTACCCATATTGGCAATATAACAAGAACTGCAGTCAGGAGGACCCCAGTGAAGATCCCAGTGCTGGGGGTGTGGCTGTCACTGCTGGATTAATAGGTGCTGTGGTGGAGCTTTGAGATAGAAGCAGCCTTTGCATTCCAGAAGGCATCTGCATGGCCTTTGGAAAGGGAGTGAGTGAGCCCCTTCGTGTGACGACAGCTCCAAGCACAGAAATGTGCGTGGCTGCTGCTTCATGGACCTGAATCAGGGAGAACAAGGCCAGACCTGGAAGAGAACAAAGTCTGGTGAGTAGCCTGAGCTAGCATTGCAGAAGCAGACACTGCCCATTCTTGAAGGGTTCTGCTGTGTGTGTGATTTTCAAGGCAGCACCATCCATGATAAACCCGTCTCCTGCCATGTGCAAGGACTCAGATAACCCAAATAACATCCCATCCATCCCAGCTCAGGCTGAAGGGCAGCCTGTGCAGTGGGCAAGGAGTGGGGCCAGTCTGCAGAGATGTTCGACGTGGAGATGCCCTGGTGAGGCCACATCTAGAATATTGTGTCCAGTTGTGGGCCCCTCAGTTCAAAGACAGGGAACTGTTGGGAAGAGCCCGGAGCAAAGCCATGAGGATGATGAAGAGAGTGGAGCATCTCCCTGATGAGGAAAGGCTGAGGGAGCTGGGTCTCTTCAGCTGGAGAAGAGAAGACTGAGGGGTGACCCCATTAATGTTGATAAATATGGTAAGGGTAAGGGTCAGGAAGATGGAGCCAGACTCTGCTCAGGGGTGTCCAGTGACAGGAAAAGGGGCACTGGGGACAAGCTGGAGCAGAGGAGGTTCCATCTAAACATAAGGAAAAAAGCTTTTCCTTATGGAACAGGCTGATCAGAGAGATTGTGGAGTCTCCTGCTCTGGAGATGCTCTAAACCTGCCTGGATGCAGCCCTGTGTGGCCTGATCTAGGGGATCCTGCTCTGTCAGGGGGGTTGGACTGGATGATCTTTCAAGGTCCCTTCCACCCCCTGCTGTGATTCTAAAGATTGCCCTGGCCAAGGTGAACTGGCTGTGCATAGGGTATTGAGTGCTTCTGGAGATCTGCTGGAGAGCTGGGCAAGCAGGATGTTTTACCTCTCCATTCTGTTGTTCTTCTCTCAGGGGAGAACCTCCACTCCCCTTCAGCATGGCCTGGCCAGGCCACGTGTCAGGAGTTTAATCAGTCATTTCTATTCCACCAGACCGCAGCTGGCACAGAGGGGCCTGGGGAGCAGGCGACAGGCGATGGCTGAGATGGAAATTGCTTATGTGTGGGCATGAAAACATTGGAGAGGCCATTCCACTCTTGCTACCAGCAGTTTGTGCTGCCTTGTTTCAACCCTGTGACAGGCACTGTGATGGAAGAGCAAAAGGAGAAGGACTGGCTGGTGGCTGGTCAGGGAGTGCTGAAGTGGATGTGGTCTGGGAGCATCCACAGCTCTTGTGGAGAGTCAGAAGGGCAGTGTGTGCTGGAAGTGGTCTCCTCTGCACCAAATGGGACTTGTCCAAAACTCCCATTTCCAGATGGGTCTGTACCCCATCATGGGACCAGATCATCCTTGGTGGCAGGAGGCCAGTAAGCGATTAGTCAGTAACTGTTTGCACAGGGACCCAGAGTGTGAACATGGTGCTGGGGCCACTCTGTCTGCTGTAAGTGTGAATGTACTGGCTGGGAGAAAGGTTTCACTTTGCCTGTGTTGAGGGACTCTCACCTGACAGCTCCATCCTTTGGAAGCATTTTAAAAGCAGATTGGAAACACGTGTGTTTTCAGAGGGTTAGCTCAGTGTGGCCCTGAGTGGGTTCGCAGTGGGAGCTGTGCTGGGGGATGAGGAGCACTTTGCAGTTCTCTGTGAAACGTTAGGAGAGACTGTGGAAGTGAGGAACCCTCTGGGGATGGACAGGAGCTGGCTGTGCCATTGACACCCCTTCCTTGGCTGGGGACATTGCTGAGAGACCTGGGGGATGCAGGATGGGCTGGGATGAAGTGTGGCCTTTGGCTGATTAAAGAGGAGCATGTTTGGAGTTTTGGCTGAGGATGTGCTGCCTCCTCCAGACCTCATTGCTCAGCAGAGTTTGCATGAAGCAGCATCATGTCCATGATGGCATCTTGTAGTTTTCCAGATAAAACAAAAGCCTGACATAGGAAACACCTGTGCAGGTGAAAAGCTCTTGGTTGGGAGATGTTGAGAAGGAAATTCGTCCTGATGCCATGTGCAAATGTCAGCTCCATCCGCTTGGCACCACAGTTGACTGTGCACTGTATGTTGTATGTAAAGATGTCAGAGACACCTGGCAGCTCCTTCCAGCCTCTTTCATTCTTGCTTGTATGCAGGTTCCTTTGAAAGCAATAGTCACAGAATCACAGAGTGCAACAAGCCTGGTGCTTTCTATAGCCTGGACTTTCATTCCTGCTGCTGCAGGGACCTGCCAGAGGACTGAGTGCAGCACTTCACACTAACAACACTGTGATTGCACAGCATGGCTCATCACCCTCCACAGCATCACAGGGTCATGAACTGTGAAGAGAGACTGCGAAGGTTTCATGTCTTTCCCCCTATCTCGAAAAGGCCATGGCAACATCAGCTCCACAGGATGCTGGCAAGCAGAATCTGGATGGCTTTGAAACCCACTGAGATGGGGAGTTTTATCCACCTAGCATGGGTGTGTAGTGGTCAAGCAGTGAACTCAGTGTGTGTGCATTTGAATAGCCTCTCCAAAATAAGTGGAGATACTTTGCTGACCACTAGAAAGTTCTTTTTCCAAAGCTTGGAGACTTGACGGTTGCAGATCTGTGAGCAGCACTAGGTTTGTTTTATTTTGTGTACTTGACTGAGCTTGCCCCACCTTCTTTCTATGTTCCTGATGCTCCCAGCCAGGCAATCCCCTATCTGGAGGACATGTCATGGCTCAGCCAACAGAACTGGGGGTCTTCTGGTATGATGTTCCTGAGCTGTTCAGCTCTTCATCCTCTGTCTTCATTTTGACCCTTCCTGCTTTGCCCCAGTGTGTCCTCGGCATTCAGATGCCTTCTTGCAGGTGATGCCTCCCTCAGCTCAGAGATTTATCCTATAGTCTGATGGTCTCTCTCCTCTCCAGTCTTTTGTGTTTGTGCTGAGATGTGGTGCTGGGTGCTAATAAACTTCCTGTTCTCCCTGTGACCACCTAAAAGATCTAACCTGGAGCACAGCCTGTCACGTTAAGCATTGTCCACACACAAAAACTACTCGAAACTTCAAGGGATTCATGTATTCATGTTACCTGTCTCTGGAAAGCCTCCTCGAGTGGCTGGACATGTTTTTATGGTCTGAGCGTTAGCACCCATGGAGGCAAAGGAGATGGGGAAGAAGGTTGGTTCTCACCAGTGCCCTCTACCAGCCGCTATGTGTTTGCATGCCAAAGCAGACAGGAGAAGCCATGGTGCTGCCGTGGGTGCTGCCACCTTAGCATGAGTTGTTTCCAGTGACGAGGGCTTAGGAGCCTGTTTCTTAGATAACAGTACTTGCCTTAACCTCTCCCCTGGCTCTTCTCCCTCTGTTAAGTTGCTGTTAATTCTGGGGATATTTCTTCATCTCCTGACAGTCTGACCACAGCAGTGGAGGTGACCAAAGGACATTAGCTCTGCTTTGTCAGAGTGCACAAGGCTGCCCTGATAAAGAGTCACAGCAACCCAACAAGAGAAGTTGCTCTGCCAGGCAACATCTTTGCTGTGTGCAGCTCTGAGACACTTATCCTGCTCCCCTCCCTGATGCTGGATCACATGGTGATGGCCCTATTCCCCATCTTGTTGCTGCATGGGAAGAACAGAGCAGTAATGTGGCAGAGACTCTGTCTGGGTCTGCGAGAAGAGGAGGAGGACATGGAGGAGGAAGGAAGAAGAGGAGAAATGGGGTGTGATCCCCAGCAAGGTGGAGGGAGCCCTGAGGAAACACAGATACACAGATCATTAGGAGTTGGAAGGGAACTCTAGAGGTCATCGAATCCAATCCCCAGATCATTGATTCCAACAAGGAGCTGGGGTGGGTGGTGGGCATTAGGGCTTGAGACACTGATAGGAGAGCAAAACCTGGAAGCTCGTGTCCCAGCCTTGCTCAGCTGCATTCATTACAACACTGACGCTGGTCTGAGCTGGGGAGATAGAGTGGTTGGTTGGGCTGGGAGCTGCCCTGCTCCTGGCTGTGTCCTTGAAGGCAGAGAGTAGTGGGTGAGCATTGCAGAGAAGTCATCCTGTGGAACAGCTCTGCTTCCAGGAACCAGGGGTCTGCTCTCAGACAAATCCCCCAGCACCAGCTCCTCCTCTAACGAAACATCTCTTTGAGCATCCCTCAGCCTCAGCCGCATCTCCCCTGCCAGCAGTGAGTTAATTCAGCAGTGAGGATAAGAGAGTGCGTCAGGCGGGGAAGGGAGAGGAGGCGGCTCATGTGCTTGGCCTCTCACATTGCTGTTTGTGTTTGGGTGTTTGTGAAATATCTGCCCAAAGGGGCCTAATGTAGCAGAACACTGGAAATGCTCTCAGGCTGTTAGGTAGCTGCCCAACATGGCATTACCCCAGCAGCTAATTAAACTGGTGCTTGTCCCGAAGTGATGAGTTTGCAGGGAGACTGCGGATCTGAAGGAGATGGATGTTGCATGGCTTATCAATTTTCAATCTCAACACAGCGAGATATTTATCAGGCTACAGAGAACAAACACTTGTAATATTAAAAAGGGGGCAGACTTTAATGGAATCTATTGCAGATCACCAATTTCTGTTCCCCTGGGCTCATTCCTTCCCTCTTCTTTCAGTTGGGTGTTTTTATATGTATTTTTTAAACCTTATTTTCAGATTTTTAGCATCCAGTAGTCAATGAGGAAAGGAGGTTTTCATTTAGAGCACCGGTTCCTTTCATCTCCCCCACCCTCTTTCCTTTCCTAAAGGTTTATGCATTTATTTGGATAAAAGGTTTTAAACAATAAAGAACTGTCTGCAGTAATTTGTGAAGGCAATAGATTATCCTGGGAGGAGGCCTGGGTTGAAGAATTTCCTACTGCAGAATTCAGTCCTTGTCATTTAGTTATTTTATTAGGGAAGAAAAAGAAGGGGAGCAGGAGAGTTGGAGAGAGGAATACAATTACCTGGCTGAATTACTTGCTGGAGTAAATTCTCGTGTTTTTACTGAGCAGAGTCTGCATCTCTCATGCACTGGCTCTTGGGTCAAGGCTGTGCAATCAGTGCTGAGGGCTGCCACATCAACATTACCAAGTCCCCTCAGTGGGTAGCAGCGAGATGGGTGGTCCCCTGGGTACAGTCCTGGATGGAAAACACTCTCCAGGCTCCTTCAAGGAGGCCTGGAGAAAAATTGCCTAATCTCCATCAGCAGCCCTGAGTATGCACAGCCAGGCTCAAACTCATCAGTAGCACAGGGCTGGACCTGAGTTCGCTGTTTAAGAGCTCAGCTTTAGCTTACAGCTCTGCTCCTAAGTGCTCATTAGTACACCCCAAAGAGATGGTGTAATGAGTGTAATGAGCACGGGCTGGCTAAATAACTGATCAATAGCTGAAGGCTTTAGCTGATCCTTCCCAGCCACAGCTTATAAAACAGCTTGCACACCTTACACCGGTGGCTTTAATAAACACACACTGCTCCTGTCTAGGACATGCGTCTCAGATTGACTAATCACTTATAAACAACTTGTAAATGGATGGTTAATGAGAGCTGCATGAATAATTGCTTTTTCATTTTACTGCTTAATGCAGAAAAAATGCAAAATGAGATTTCTTTTCTGGAGTGGCCCAAAATAGAAAGTTTTACCAGCTTTTTTTTTTTTTCTTGCCATAAAGGAGCTCTTGCACTTGAGCCCTCACCTCCTTCACAAAGCCTTTGAGCTGGAAGAGTCTGTATAAGCCAAAATAAAACAGATTTCTTTTCTTTTACACTCATTTTCCTCACTTTTGCAAGTATTTTAAAAACGAAGTTGAGGCAAATGTGATTTCAGAGTAGTGTTTTGAATGGAAATGGATTGATTTTCCTGCTCAGGGAATAAAATGCCCTTTTGAAATACAATGGGAAAATCTCCTGGTGTAGAGGAAGAAAAGCTTTCTATCATTTATTATAGATGGATGAAGGAACCTCAAGTCACTGCGGTCTTCAGACACCCCAGTCCTTCCTCCTGCAGATTGATCACTACAATGATGACATAGCTGTGTGGTGGGTTGGTCCTGCTTAGACACCAAAGCTGCTCTCTCACTGTTTCTCAGCTGGAGAGGGGAGAGAATCATAGAATAGAATCACCAGATCATTAAGGTTGAAAGATACCTCCAAGATTATCCAGTCCAACCATAAACTCAACCTCACCCTGCCCACTAAACCCTGTACCCCAGGGCCACACTCACTTGCTGTTTGAACCCTTCCAGCTATGGTGACTGTCCCCATCCCTAGGCAGCCTGTTCCAATAACAAAAAGCTCACAGGTCAAGATAAGCACAGGAAATCACTCAGCAATTGCCATCACATGCAAAACAGAACTGACTTAGGGAAATTAGTTTAATTTACTATCTATAAATCAGAGAAGGGTAATGAGAAATAAAACCTAAATCTTAAAATCTCTTTCTCTGACCCCCACCTTCTCCATGACCTCAGCTTAGATCTCCTCTACATCCTCCCCTCCAGCAGCACATGGGGATGAAGAATTGGGATTGTGGTCAGTTCATCACTTACTACCTCTGCTGCCCCTTCCTCTTTAGTGGAGAGGACTTCTCACACTCTACTCAGCTCCAGCATGGGGTCCCTCCCACAGGAGACGGCCCTCCACAAACTGCTCCATTGTGGGTTCCCTGCAGGGTCACAAGTCCTGCCAACAAACCTGTTCCAGCATGGTCCACAGGTCCTGCCAGGGGGTGCCCCAGTGTGGGTCACAGCCTCCTTTAGGTAGCCTCCTCTGTGGGCTGCAGGGGCACAGCCAGCCCTACCATGCTTAACCATGAGCTGTAGAGGAATCTGTGCTCTGGCCTCTTGGAGCACCTCTGCCCCTTCTTCTTCACTGACCTTGGTGCCTGTAGAGTTGTTTCTCTCATGTATCCTCACACCTCTCTCTGGCTGCAATTGCATAGGTTTTTCCCCTTCTTTAATCTCCCAGAAGTGCTGCCACCAAGGCTGATGGCCTTGGCCAGTGATGGGGCTGTCTTGGGAGCTGACTGGCATTGGCTGCATTTGACAGGGGGGGAAACTTCCAGCAGAAGCCACCACTGTAGCCCCTTTGCTACCAAAACCTGTAGGCAACTTGTCATTTCCATGGGCTTTCTGGATTTACTGGGTTGGTTGCTGTCTCCTTCCACAGACAGTTCCACCTCAGGAACTCAAAAAGTGCTGTGGACTGAATGCTAATGGGGTCTGGATCCAATTTACTTGCTCTAGCTCCAACTTCTGTGAGGATGTTTTATTCTCTTTTAATGGCAAATTTGGGTTTGGCTTATAAAACCAATCTCTAATTGAGCGAAAGGAATTCAAGAAGTTTCAAATACCCTAAAACAGACTAGTTCGCACCAGGTTATAAGCCCATTTTGCATTAAATCAGGTTTTCTCTGTAAATGAGACCTTCACTATAATTGCTTTGGAGCAGCTTAGGCTGATTTCTTTGCTTCTTCAGTTCTGCTAATTTGCCTCCAGCAAAAGAGTCTCAGGACAGACAAACCTCAGAGGAAGGCAGGGGATGTTCAGCAGAACAAGTCCTGCTGGCACAAGCTTTTCATCTCTTCTACTACTCCCACAGAACGTTGAAGCAGCACCTCACCTGTATTAGGAGGGCCCTATGTGGGAAGATTGAGCCCAGCCCATGGTCTCCTCTGATGAGACCTAAGATCTTGTGTCTCTGTGAGCCTGATGAATCAAGTATCTGCAAACCCTGGCCCTTGCAAATGGCTGGGCAGCCATGTGGTATCTGTCAAGCAGGCTACAGCCCTTGCTGTGTGCAGCCAAATGCATGTGCTGGAGCACAGGATGTGAACCTAGCTCTGGGCCCTCAGACACATCTGGGCATGGGCACATCGGGGCTGCAACATCTCCTCTTGCACTCACACCTTCCTTCCAAGCACTGTGGGATGTGTGCCGTGCATTTGCACCGTGCCTGTGGCTGCTGCCCCAGACCCCAACTGCTGGGGTGAGGGGAGGTAAGCACAGTGGCTGCTGGAGGTGCTCCCTGCTGCAGGGATGAGAAGAAGAGCAAACACTGGAGATAATCTGCGTGGTAAACAGGAGCAACCGGTAAACATCCTTAGTGGGAAGGCACTAGAAGTGCTTCCACCATCAACTGGTGAATGATGATTCTGTGCCTGGCCTTGGGGTGGTGGTTGTGGCTGCCCTCACATGTGCACCCCGAGATAGACCTGGAGTGCTGTGTTTAACAGTCTGGGCTGGGGGGAACCTCCTGCAGGCAGTGGAATGAATTAGCCAGTGCCGAGACAGTTTAGTGAGCACAGCTGGTCCCTCCAAAGGAGTTCAGAGATAATTCCACCTCTGCATTGAAGACTTTCGATGACTGTTAATGAATTTAAATGATGGGGATTTTCTTTGCATGCTTCATTGCATATGCTCCTCACATTAAGATGCTAATTAAGAATACATCAGCCCAAGCTGGGAATGTTGCGGGCACTGAGCAAAGTGGAGCTCAGATAGTGTCTTGGGGCTACTCAGTGGGACCTTTTATTGGAGTCTGATAAATAATTTGCTGCTGCAAGTCTGCTTGATGCAGATCCCAGAGTGAAGTAGCATTTGCTGTGGCTTTCATGTCTTGACATCTTGTTTGGTGGGATTTCTGAGGGCTCTGAGGGGTGCTGTGGCAGGAAGGAGTGCTGGAGCAGGGATGGGAGCTGGGGCAAGGATGGATGCTGGGGCAGAGAGGGTTGCTCAGGGGCAGGGATACTTGGGCAGTAAGCACAGATGAATGTGGTAGAAGAACACTTGTCCTGGGACTCTGTAGCCAAGAGGAGAGGTTCCTTCTCAGGAACTTCTGGGCCATGGGCACAGAGCACAAACCCCACAAGGGCTAATCAGTGCAAACTCATCATCACTGCCTCAGGAAGTCCTTGAGCTGAAAATGGTGGGAGACTGTGAGATATTCTGGACAACACCACAAGTTTGAGCTTTTCTTCTGTTTTTCTCAAACAGCCGATTGCAAACAGCCGGCCTGGCCCCGCACTAGTGGTTGCTGGTCTGGTTTAGGAGGATGTGAAGCCAGACCTTGACTCCTGTGCTGGGCTTCTCTTGCTGGATGTGGCACAGGTTTTTGGTCTGGACGGTGTGTCCCAGCAGGCACTAGCTTGGGGCTATTACATCTCACCACTGGCCATCCTATCTAAGGAGGGTTTGGTGCTGGGATGTCTTGATCTCCCCCTCTGATGTAGCAAACCCTGCCAAGATATCTCAATAGCTGTAACTGAAAATTTACATCTAAAACCTGAACTGAGCCAATGTCTGCAATCGCTTCTTAGGGTTAAGGGGAGGATGAGAGAGAAGAAAAGGTTTATAAATCGTGAAACCTATTAATCTAATCCTAGGACAAATTTACAAATTTACAAATTCTAAAATGGATTTGCAGAGCCAACTGAAAAAAAAAGTAGATTTTGCAAATCTTAACAATTACCCCTTCCTAAAGAGCTTCATGCTTGCCAGAGCAGCTCAGTGACCAGGACAGTTTAGTGAGAGATTGTTCCAGCAGACTGCCTCCAGCTCCTCTTTATGGGAGGCATTGCGAGTGCTAATTCTTGGACTGGAATTCAGTGCTCAGTCCTGGGCAGCTCCACCAGCTGTGTGGGGTGATGGTTCCTTATCCTTAAACCACTCAACTGCTGCTTTGCTTTCTAAAGATCTAGAAGCAGGTGACACCAGTCATTACAGATGAAGTTTCAGTCAGTGGCAACACCGTTAATAGTGCTGACCTGCTTCAGAGCCCTGGGACACTGAAGGATGGGGCTGGAGGAGACACAGAAGTGATTTGCCTGAAAATGTTGGTCCAAGTGATCCCCAAACATCAGGAGACTATCAGAAGAAAACAACACCTTCCCCAATTACATCTGAGGTTTGGGTAGTAGTTAACAGCCTCACTTAACTGCTGCAAAGGCCAGTACGCTGGGCTGTGCTGCAGTCACCTAAGAGGACCACGGTAAAAGTTTTCACAGTGGGATCACTATTTTTGTGGTGTCATAGGATCACTGGGTTGAAAAGGACTTCCAAATATCATCCAGCGCAATGCCCCTGCAGTGAGCAGGGACATCCTTAACTCGATCAGGTTGCCCAGAGCCTTGCTGAATCCATCCTTCCAAAAACTGGAAGAGCAGAAGGAAAAAACAATGAAAGAACTGGCCAGAGGAGGGAGAATGATGTTTTGTAGCAGAGCCTTCTGGTTGATTAAGCTGAGCCAAGCAGGAGCTGAGTAGGAACAGGTTCACTCCTTCCCTCTATATTGCACTGAGCTGCACCATGGGAGGAGAAAGATACAGACACTTAAATATCAAACTGGCATGAGGGGCAAATGGGCATAAATGTGTTTCAGATGCAAATTTCAATCTTCTGACAGAGGAGGAGGTGGTTGTCCTTGGCTGTGATGACCTGCTAGAGAGATGTAATATCAGTTCAGGACTCCTGAGCAACATGTGGTACCGTATGGTGCCAGAGACAGCGGATATGGATGGGAAAAAATGCAGGGTACAGTTATTTCAGCTGCTGCTGTTTATCTCTGCGGGGGTGGAAAATCCAGGCCCCAGTTGTTGGGTTGATACGGAGTGACTGTACACATGCGGTTGTGTGTATGACAAATCAAAAGGGACATGATAAATTAGGAAAGGGAAACATTTATTTTCTAGCTTTTGAATGCACTTCACACCCAGTTGAGAGCAAAATTAATTCATTCATTAAATCCACTCGCCGTGGCAGATGAAGTGGCAGCTCCTGATTCTGGGTGCCTGCTGCTTCACCAGGGCAGGCTGCGGGCATAGCAGGAGCAGAGTGGACCCTCAGCTGTGGGGACAGTCTGTCCTTGCCAAAGCCTGGAAGCAGGGGGGAACTGAGCTAGGAGATGTTCCCAGCCAGGGGACCCCAAGGGGGAATTTTGTCTAAATCAAAGGCAAGTTTACACAGGGTGTTTTTCCCCTTCACTGCACAGCTGCATGTGCTGCCTCAGATTTATGGCGCCTGTGATGTCTGTAGCAGCTTCCACCTTTTTCTTCCTTTTTCCAGTCTCAGACAGAGATTGTGGTCTGTGCTGACTGCTAGTGCCTGGGGATATTCCCTCCTCAAGGGAGGCTCTTCTGGTTGTGCCAATGCAACAGAGAGCTTATTTCCCAGGGATTTTTGAACCACAGATGCAAACTCCCCTGTATAAGCAACTGATGCTGCAAGTTGCCCTGTCTTGTCCCTGTGTGACCCGCTGTGGAGTGACCATGCAGTCACAGCCTGTTTCTCAGCAGCAGAAAACACCAGGCTCCAGGAAACTCTCTGCACTGTATGTTCTGCACTGGGCTTCAGAGTACCCCTCTCCCAGCAGTGGTGCAGTCCTGCCCTACAGCAGGAACAGGGTGTCCAGGCCAGTGATGGAGTCCCCATCCCTGCTTGGGCTGAAAAGCTTTGGAGATGTGATGTGAGGGATAGGGGTTAGTGGGGACCTGACAGTGCTGGGGAAATGGTTGGACTTAACAGAATCATCGACTGCTCAGGGTTGGAAGGGACCTCTGAAGATCATCTGGGCCACCCTCTGCTACAGCAGGTTCTCCTAGAGCAGATCCTGCAGGAACACCTTCAGATGGGTTTGGAATGTTTCCAGAGTAGAGACTCCACCACCTCTCTGGACAGCCTGGGCCAGGGCTCTGGAACCCTGACAAGGAAAAATGTTTTTCCTTATATTCCAATTGGGTCTCCTGAGTCCCAGTTTGTGCCCAGCGCCTCTTGTCTTGTCACTGGGCACCACCGTGCAGAGCCTGGTCCCATCCTCCTGATACCCACCCTTTAGGTACTTACAAGCTTTGATGAGATCCCCCTCAGTCTCCTCCAGGCTGAACAGGCCCAGCTCCCTCAGCTTCTCCTCATAAGGAAGATGATCCAGCCCTCTGATTCAGTGGCTGCACTGGTCTCTTTCCAGTAGCTCCCTGTCCTTCGAACTGGGGAGTCCAGAACTGGATGCATTATTCCCAATGTGGCCTCACCAGGGCCTTGAGTAGAAGGGGAGGAGAATCTTCCAATCTGAGCAATTCTGTGACTCTCCTTCATGTCCCTCCTGCAGGTCCTAGGTCCCACAGCCCCATCCAGGCCAGTGGTTCACTGCACTGTCTGTCCAGTGCATCTTACTGGGTTTGCTGGCTTGAAGGAGGTAGGCATTGAGATTTACTGGTGCACAGATTGCCCTGGGATTTATTTGGAGAGTAATGAATTGCACAGATGCCTGAAAAAGGGTGTCTCAGCTGTTTTTCAAAGGCCAGCTACAAGCTCATCTGGCTGGAGCCACTATCCCAGCCTGGATATTATATTCAGCAGTTGAATCTGGATCAGACCATGAGCTGAAGAGTCCTGAGTGCCAGTGTCGGGTCCTCTTCCTTGGTCAGGAGGTGACACATCCTCATGTGCACCCTTTTGTGCCATTCTGGATTGGGCAGGGTGTTGGTGCCTCACCAGTCCCCTGTGGTGCCACATCTTCAAGGTAGCACCTCCCTGGCAACCCCCAGGCTCAGCTTTCTGTGTCCAGCCACAGGCACAGCCAGCACAGCCATGGGGTGAGTGGAATGCTGAGGTATCACCAGCTACCAACTAGAGATGGCAGCTCCTGGGTGTCTGGAGCTGAGCAGGGCAGCAGGGAGGGTAGATCTGCATAACAGAGAACAAGAACATGTTGGAGAGTTTGCCACTTAGAATCATAGAATCCCTCAGGTCAGAAAAGATCCTCACAATCATTGAGTCTAACCATTAACCCTATTTTACAGAGTTCACCCCTAAACCAGACCCTCCAACACCACTTCCCATGGGAAACATTTTGTTGGTCACAAGTTCACATCCACAGTGTCCTGGATTCGCTGCACTTCTGGATTCCTCCTGCATAGGAATGGCCATGAATGATGTTTTCTGTCATCTGAGATTCTACCTCATCTTGGTGGATAATGACCTGGCTTCAGTTCTTCATGATTTCATCACCCCTTGGCCAGACTACAGTAAGGCACAGTCCCAAGCTGTGTGTCAGCACATGGATGCCTCTGCCCTTCAGGTGTCCCAACCTGTGTGTGACCATGGGGGACACCCCCTGTGGTGGGCAAGAGCCAGGCTGAGGGAGGAAGACAAGGGGTCAGTAGCCACTGAGACGTTTTGGTTGTGTCTGCACTGGGGTTTGAAACTGCTCTTGTGTTTGCTCATAGCGGAGTCTGGATGCACAAGGGCTTTCACTTCTATCGTTCTCACAGGGAGGGCACCATCTGTAAGTGTTAGTCGGAATTGTCTTGACATGGTCATCATGGACTTGTACACTAAGGTACAGGGCTTGGACACTAAGGTACAGTAAGGAACCTCAAAAACTGATCAAACTATCATAGCAGAAAGAGTCAGGAACACCTAGGGCACCCAATCAATTGCGTGGCGCTATTTCCCCATTACCTGGTGCGGAAAGTATAACATTAGTCTGTCAAGAAAGATTCATCACCAGGGCTACCTTGACACTACTGAAAAAATCCGGGAGTTCAGGTGAACTTTGCTCATTACAACATCATTATAATACCAGAGCACACCTCCCTGCCAAAAGCCACCCTCTTCCAGGGAGAGCCCTTGGACACTCCTCTTTGGACATGTGTGCAAGCCTGGCTTGAGAAGGAGGAGACTGGCTGAGCTCCACGGGACAGAGGAGCGAGGTGTGTTGCTTGGCATAAAAGATGAGTTCTTAGCAACTGAACATTTTATGGAAGCTTTCCACACCACAGATCAATTGAAGATCAGAAGTCTGGCAGGACATTGCCTGAACTTGGGACCTAGTGATGCCTGGCACCTTGCAGTGGTAGTTATTATCCTTTCTCCATCTTTACCCCCTTTCTCCATCTCTCTTTCTGTCTATTGCAGCTGCTTTGCAGGCAAAACAGTAAAATTTCCCTATTGAATTGAAGCAGAACCCCCTTGGTGGAGTCACCTTGCTTTTGCGTTTTGTGCTTCAAGATGATGATAAAAGAGCCTTCACTAAACCACCGGACACCATCCCAGGGCCTCTGCAGGCAGCCAGGTATCTCCAGAAACTTCTTCACTTTCCATCTTGCTACCATGACTCGCTGCTCACTCACTTCGCACCCAGACACTTGAGAAGTGGGAGCAGAGCCTGCTCCTCCCCAGCACCATGAGTATGCTCAGTGCTGCTTCTCCCTCAGCTCCATGGGATGTTGCACCCCTGAAGCAGGAGAGTAAGTCCACACTGTGGTACCTTGAAACACTCCTCACATTCCCCAGCCCTGCTGTGAAGCAGCCGCTGCTGGTTGGCTAGTTCCCAGCTCTGAACGTGCACTTGGAGAGAGGAAAAGTGAGCAATCTGAGATGAGGATGGGGCTGTGATTTTTTCACTCCTTCCCCACTCTCCAGATGCTGTAGAAGAGAAAAGCAATTTGTGCAGCAGAAACAGGAGCAGGGAGCTGGGACGTGAGCACAGGGAGCAAAACAAACAGAGGGAATGAGGCTGTTGGAGAAGTGTCAGGTTGGGAAGGGTGGGAAGATGGAGCAGACCTGGCTGTTAATGCCTGGAGCTAGAGATTGCAGAGGGCAGACCAGGCCAGTTCCGGCACTCTGGGTTTTATTCCTTTAGGTGCAAGATGTTTACAGAGCAAGGCCAGGGGAACGTGCGTGGGGTGTGATGGCAGCTGGGCAGTGGAGAAAGTTTCTCCTCATAGAATCATGGAATCATTTAGAATGGAAAAGACCTTTAAGATCATTGAGTCCAACCAATGACTCAACTCTCCTAAGGACACTGTCCAACAATGTCCCTGAGTAGCAGATCTCCACAACTTCAAAACACATCTAGAGATGGCAATTCAGCCTACACCCTGGGCAACCTGTACCAAGGGCTGAGGGCCCTTTCCAGGAAGAAGCTTTTCCTAATGTGCAATCTAAACTTCATCACAGGGTATTTTGTCCCCTGGCATTGCTGGAGGTGAGAAATGGATCCTTCTTGGGCCGTGAAGGAGTCCACCTCCTGCCAAGTGGTAGCATAAGCTCTGTCATGGAGCAGACCCTAGAGCTGACAGACCAGCAGTCATTGCATTTTTGGGGTGCCATAATTCCTTCTCCATTTGGACTGTGGCCCAGAAGCAAGGCTCTCACACACATGGGTCCTTGAGGCGGGAGAAGGAGCATTGCTGGAGTCACTGACACCTGATTCTGCCTTATTGAGTAGACATTGATCAGCTGTCTCTGCCCATAATAATGATAATAGAGTCAATGCTAATCAGCCCGTTTGTTTCCAGGGATGGGGATGTGTGTGTGAGTGCATGCCAACGAGACTCATTTGGGATGAGAATCTACACACATGGAAAATGTGCATTAATTCAGCCAGTGTGTTCTCCTGCACTCCCCAGACACCCCAGAATCATGCCCCGGATCTCAGAACATGGAGCCATCCCATGTCCCAGGTTTAAGTGGTTAAAGGAGACCACAAAAGCCTGGGAATAGGATGCATATAGAAACTTGTAGATGGTGCTTTCTGTCCCTGTCTGTAGCCCAGATTTGGCTCCCTATCTTCCGCCAGCATTTCCTGATCCAGTGAGCAGAGGCCACCAGCTGTCTCTAGAGGATCACAAACAAAACCTGTGTGCTGTGCACAAAACCTGGGCACCGTGTGCTGTGGCCACAGTAATTTTCATTTATTGCTTCTGCTTATTTTTCTGCACCCACAGGTCGATTTATACCCTTGTTGAGGAAGTGTCCCTCCTTCCTCTGGTCCTGCAGGAGCAATGGCTGGGCCACTGTGAGCCTCTCAGCTCATCTCCAGTAGGTGAGTCACTGCCTCTGTGCAGTCATTGTCTGCTCACACTGTCCCTGGCTGGAAGAGCTGCCTCTCTCCTGTGCTCACTGCAGTGGGGTTCTATTATCAGCAGCTTCTATCTGCAAACCAATTGATAATAACAAGTAATTAAAAATGCATTTTCATTTTGCCAGCGTCTGGGTGCTCTCCCGAGCTAAAACAGAAGCTGTACAGTAGGATGGGCTGCAGGCAAATGTGTTTTTCTCAGCTCTGAGGTGTTGGCTCCTGAGTCCTTTTCACTTGATTCTGTGTCCATCTTATCTGTTTCTGTTCTCCAGGTCAGAGGCTGCATTGGCTCTGGTTCTGCGCTGTCGGGTGCCAAACGCAGCACTTTGTTGTTCTTTTCCCATGCTGTTTGCTTGCTTTCCAGGCTGAAACGACACGTGGAATGGATTAAAAAGCTCCGTTGCTGCTCTGAAATCACTCCCCGTGTAGACAGGCTTCTGCTGGAGTGTGATGGGTTTCCCTGATTTAGCCTAACCCACTTCTAGCTCTACTCTGAGTCCTTGCCTGGAGTCAGGGTGGTTATGGAGGCAGCTCTCTCAGGACAGCTCACACGCACAGCTGCCTCCAGAGCTCCAGTCTGAAACCCCAGTCTCCACCTCTGCAGTATTTATGCTCTGCAGAGGTCAGAGATGACCACCCAGGGCTGCAGGAGGATCTGGAGGGCAGCAACCAGAATGTCTCAGAGAAAAGTAGACCAACCCCTCTCCTCCTCCCAACCTCCAGCGTTTCTGTGTAATTTAGGGTGTTTATTTATCTGGGAAAGCTAAGCACTTAAAATAAAATGAGGTGCCCATTTGCAGTGGTGGATGTGGAGTGATGCAGGCAGGAGGCTGCACAGTGATGCTGTGGAGTCAAACATGGAGCCACCACCCTCCATGGTGCACCTGCCAAGGCCATGTTGCCAAGGTATCTCTGCTGTCCATGCCACAAGCACATGGTGACACAGGGGCTCCAACTCCCTCCCTCCACAGATGAGTCAGGTCTCCCCAGAAGGCCATGCTGATCCATGGGGAGAGCATGGAGTCTCCTCCACAGGTGATGAGCCAGCCCCAATCTGCAGGATGCACGGAGCCACTGGGTGTCAGTAGCATCCCACTTCCTAGCCCTGTGGCCATGGAGGCCAGGGGCCGAGTATTCCCCATATCCACTCAGGAAGACAACTCTCTCCCATACCCAGGATGAAGGTGGTACTAGCCCCATCCCACTGGACTTACTGGTTGCTGGTTGGTTTTCCTATCCCGTGGTGCTACCAGAAGGGTTACTGCCACACCACGAACTGCAGTAATAGAGCCTGAGCAGCGAGTACCCTGTTCAGACTCGGCTCCTTGTCAAGTACTGTCTGGTTTGGCAGAGGTAGCAGCTGTTTCACCAGCACACCCAGATCTGGGAATTTCTCCCTGACATCTCTCTTCCACCTGCAGCTCCAGGAGCTGCCCAGCCCTGGCTGTGCTCTGAATGTGTTCCTACACTGTGTCACCCCTAATACCCTCAGAGCCCTTCTCACCCATTGCCTCAGCCTGAAGAAAGCTCCTGACTCAGTGAGATGGTCCTAGTGGGTGATTTCTTGACCAGGTGGGTTTTTTCCCCAGTCTATAATAATTTACTAACATTAACCTTTCTGTGGGGACAAAATGATTTGCAGGGGGCAAAATGTCACCTGTGGGGTGATATTTCTGGCTCAGACCAGATGTCCTGCACGTCAAGATGGCCAGTGATTCCATGACCCCAGCACCCACTAGAGCAGGAGCTGTAGCCCATCCTCACTTGCAGTCAGGATTATGAAGACCTGACTGGTAAAAGTCCTGGTGGAGATGTTCAGTCTGCTATGAATAATTCTGCCTTGGTTAGGGTGTCTCCACAGCCTGCTGCTCTGGCTTTCATCGCCAGGGTACACTTGTTGGTGCTTTTCCTTTCTCCCAGCCCAGCCCTGTGAATCTCATGTCCTAGCTGCATCCACCAGGCTATCATGGGAGGAGAGATCTCTTTCCTGGGTGAACAAAATCCTTCAACACCCCTCAGTTCTCAGATCACTGGGGAAAATGCCTGAGGTCTCAGCATTGATACTGACCTGGGTCATCTGCCTGCTCCTGGCCAGCTACCTGGGTGCCAGCTGTGTTCCTTTGGGCTCATGTCCCCCCCTGCTCACAGATGTGGCGTTTCCCCAGACAGGTCACTGGCTGCGATGCCTTTTCTCTGTCAGACTTGACAGGCTGTAACTGACCTGAAGCCATGGGGCAAAGAGGCGTTTGTACCCAACGCCCTGTTCATACGTGTGGAGAGTGAAGGACCGCATCTCCTCCTGCTGCTGCAGGGCTCTCCAGAGCCCTCGGGGTGGAACTGCCCGTTTCTGTGTGTCGCCGCTTCCCAGCGATGGCTCTGTAATGCAGTTTCCAGGACCATTATTTCTTGGCTGCCGACACTGGCTGGGGCACTCAGCTCGGGGAGTTAATGGGGTAATCGGAGCTGTGGTGTGAGGCCACGAGGGAGACAAGCTTCATCAATCCTTTTTCGTGTACACAAGCCCTTGATTAAAGGTTATGGGGTTAACTTGCTCCCGCTCGCTGTGCCAGGGGAAGGTGGGAGGAAGGGAAGCAGCTAAGAGCCCATTTGGAGATGGTGGCTGGGCTGTGGTCACTCGGGACTGATGTGCAGCTACTGCCTACCATCCCCCATCCCTCCAAAACACCCTCTAACTGCTCTTTGTGCCTCTTCATGCCATCAGGAAGAGAGCTTTGTGAGTGATCTGGGAGGCAGTGGAGCGAGAAGCTAACTTGCCCCTGCAGCTCCATCTGCCCCTGCACTGCAGGGTCAGTCCCTTCAGCTCATCTCTCCTGTGCCAACCCCTCTGTGATGGGTTTTCTACCCCTGGGGGATGAGTTCATCCCTGGAGTCCCAGAGTGGGGGGCAGATGGGTCCAGCTCAGGAGGGGACGCTGCTGTGTCATCCTGTGCAGGGCACAGAGAGTCAAGCAGGGCAGCCTCAAGGCCACTCTTGCTGATGTGGAGACCTGGGCATACACTGAGGGGTCCTGAACTTCACTCCCATCACTGTTCCACTCTGTCTCTGTGCAGCTACAGAGTCCAGGCCAGTGACTCTGGCTTGGTGGGTGCCCAAGCCCTGGTTCAGTCCCAGCCCATGGCAGGCCCTGGATGACCTGTCAGGCACCAATACTCCCAGTGATGCACATCAGAGCTGCTTTCTTACCTGACATAAGGCAGCCAACGAGGCTTTCACTGCCCAGATAAGGACTGATTTGCCTTCACTTATCCATGATTGATATCTGTCTTGTGCAGTTTTTAGCAGGAAGTTCTCTCAGCCCCTGCCCAAGGGTGGCTGTAGGGTTTTTTTCAGCCCGGCAGAGCTCAGCCATAGCACTGGCCACGGGATCAGCCAGTCTCTGGCTCCTGCGGACAGCCCTGGCCCACTTCACAGCTCCCAGCCCCATTCTGCCAGGGATGAGCAGTGCTCTGCCCTGGTGCCCTTTCTCCAGGACAACCAAGGGTTGCCTGTGGTCACAGAGTAGGAGAGGAGAGATTAGCAATAGCACAGGGCCACGGGACAAACTAAACCTGTTGCTCTTCCTCCTCAGAGACTTTATCTTTCCTCTGTGTGACAGACAACCAGGCAGGTGTTTATATGGCCAGGGCTTGCAAGCTCTCCAGCAGTGGCTGAGGGCTCATCAACCCTGTGGCCTGGAGGCGATTTGAGGGGAGGGTGCAGAGCCCACTGGCTATCAGCCCATGTACTGAGCCTGGGAGCAGTACTTTGTTCAGAGATGCAGAGCTGGGGTTTGATGCTGCCCATCCCAGCGCTCGCCACGGGGAGTGAACGCTGCAGAAAGCAGAGCTCCCTGCATCCTTTTCTTTATCGCTGTGCTTTGTACTTCCCTTCTTCTTTACTTGACTTAAGCAGCTTCAACACCCAGAATTGTTAACTCTTGGTGTATTTTTTTCCTATTTTCCTCCTCCTGGACCAGAATATTTCAAACTTTATTGTTTTTCTGGAAACAGCTATTTATTTTCTTCTGCTGTTCCTTCCTGCTTTCATCTCTCTTTTGTTCAACTCAGTAGTTCCCCTTCTTGTGAATCTATTTTCCCCTGAGACCTTCCTGATTTTTTTATCCCCTTTTCCATACTGTCTCTTGTCAGCTCAGTGGTTGTTCAGTCTTTCTCCCCTCATTTCCAGTCCTTTACATTTATTTTTCATTACATCCATTCTCCAAACCTCCCCCACTTCACAACAAAGCCTTCTGCAAAGCAGCCCTCCAACCTGTAGAGGAGCAGGAGTAACTCGTGGAGATCACGAACAGCCTCTGCTTTGCCTTTCTAACTCTGCAGATATCCTTGAATCAGGGTCCCATCTCATACCATAGCCCTGCAGGAGCTCCAGAGTTTTCCACTGAGCAAACAGAAGCGTTTGGTGTTGGGAGTGTGTGTAGCTCCTGCAAAATCTAAAGAGCAACCAGGGTATTTCTGTGTCACCATGTCCCAGCCTGTCCCTGTCATCCTGCTGCAGATGATTTCTCCTGATATGAGTGGCAAGGTGTTACAAGGGTTTGCAGAACCCCATATGCTCTGGAAGGTGCTCCCAGGTCCCTGCATTCAGGCTTGTTGTCTCTGTAGCTATGGAGCCACCTTCCTAAAGTGGATCCTGATGCATCCTCCATGGTCACAGATCTACAGAGTCACAGAATTACTGAGGCTGGAAAAGTCCTCTGAGCTCATCCAGCCCAGCCCAGGACCTAACATCATTGCAGCAGCCACACCAGGGCTCTAAGGGCCACAGACAGACTGTCCTTCAATACCTCCAGGGATGGGGACCCCATCCTCAGCTCCCTCAGCCTCTCCTCATTAGCCTTTCCCTCCAGTCCTTTCCCCAGCCTCATTGCTTCTCTGGACCTGTTCCAGCACCTCAATCTCTTCCTTGAAGTGAGAAGGTCCTTGCAGATCCAACCCTGGTGTGTTTGATGGTGAAGGCTGTGTTGCAGGAACTGGAGGTCTTCTGGTGTCTGTGCTGGGACAACTAGGTCATTGCTGCAGATGGAACACACTCATAGCCCTGTTCCCACACAGTTCTGCACATTCCAGGATTCATTTTAAATGGTCTGCTCCAAGTTTTTCTCTCTCTGCCCATCTCCTCACAGCCTCAGGGCTCTGCTTTCTCTGTCCTGGCTTTGGTCCTCCTCTCATCTCCCAGATTCCTGTCATCCCTCAGAGCCCACCCACCCCTGATCAGTAGTGGTGGTGGCTCCTGTAGCGCCCAGCAGCACATTGTACCTCTGGGTGAGATGATGCGTGGTGTTACCCCACCCTTGTCTTGACACAAGCATGAGAATGAGGCCCAGGGCAGGATCCAGTCACCCTGGCCCTATTCAGTCATCCAGGTCCCATGGGGGCAACTCAGTAATAGCAGGGCATGATGGAGTTGCCTGGGGCGCAGTGGTGCATCACCAGCCAACCCACATGGGCCCTCAGGGAGGGTTTGATCACTGCCCTCCTGGATCTCTGGGTGTTGGAGTCACCCCCTGAGCTCTTGTACGTGTTTGCTTTTCCTTCTCCCTCCTCTGATTTTTATTTGTGAACCTTGTTGCAGTGATTAACCTCAGGGCCGGCGCATTGTCTAAGAAAGATGCTCTCACTTCATTAAGAGATAATGGAAGCTGTCAGACATTTGAAGGATTGCACTCATGATGGGAGCAGGATGGGGAAGAAATATATTCACACCAAAGTTACATTTTCATGTAAATTGTTTAAAGATTTAAATGGTTTCTATTAGCAAGGGTCAATGGGGCTGCGCAAAGGGCTAAATTAGTCCTTCTGTGCAGAACCAGAATATTGTCTATAAATGAAAAGGAACAGAAAAAGCTTTTAATTTCATTTTCTTCTCTCTCTCTGTTTATCTTACACCCCCAGAAGCCTTCCCCCTGCTTTTCTTTGGTTCTAGTGTCTTTCTCCTGGTATTTTCTTATCTACAGACTCTACTTGGCCAGTTTGAGTTGGCCCAGCCCTGCTCTGTGCTGACCTCTGGCCAGCAGCCCCATCCTGCTCTAGATGCACCGACATCCTCATAAACCTCTACTGCAAATGCAAACCTGCTGCTTTGGGTTTCAAAGCACACAGAGCCCCCACAGGGAGGGAGAGACTCGGGTGATCAGTTAATTTGTTAATGACTCTCCCAAGTGGGTTGTTGGTTTGCCTGGTGACATGTTAGGTGGAGTCTCTGCTCCATTTCTCTGCTCCAGGCTGGTTGGTAATTCATCCACAAACACATCTTCGTATAAATAATCACAAGACAGTAATTTGCTCCGGTATTCACAGATGAACATGTTTTCTCACACACCATCGCCTGTCTAAATGTGATGGTACCTGTGGGGAATAGGTCTACTCTCCCCGTATGGATCCCAGTCCTGTTCAGATCCAGCTGCTCACTGAGGGGATGCTGTCAGGTGGGGAGAAGGTGATCTGTCTTCCCCTGGCTTCTCAGCCACCTGTGAGAGAAGGTGTCCTGGTAATATACCTTCAGATGTCCATCTCACAAACATTTTGAAGGAGCATTTAGAGGCAAACCTGCAGTCCCAGTGTGCACAAGCAGCAGGGGTTGGCACCAGTGTCACACTCTGTCTCTGCTCATTCTCAGAACTTTGTGGTTTCCTGCCAGAGCTCAGGGACCTTCTCCGTTCACAGCCCTGTGTCTACACTCGTGTGTTGGTGAAATGGTTAAAGCGCTCGGCAGTGTGCAGTCCTGTGCTGCTCACCAACTATTTGCTGGGATCTGTGGCAGTGGCAGAGGCTGGAGGAATAAATCTCTGTAGATCAGCCTGTACAACGTTGCAGGCAGATGTTTCCCCTTGCCAGGCATGAGCAGAGCATGAGGAGCAGCCCCCAAGGTTGCTGTGTGCCGTGTCCTCCATTGGTCCCTGGTAGGATGCCCTAATCCCCGTGGTGTGCTGTAAAGCCTCCTAGACACTGGAGCACGTTGTGCTGAGCAGAGCTCAGCCTCCTGGCTCATCCTTCACATGCAGAACAGCAGAGATCAAATTCATCTCTCGGCTCCGGAGGCTCAACTCCAATTATTGGAGGTGAGGCACTGATTGCTCTTCACACACATGCATAAGGCACCTGCAGAGACCTTGGGAGTGGGAGGTGTTTGGGGAATAGGAGATTGAGGGTTTTGCATGCTGATGACTGAGAAGAGTGGAAAAGCAGGGGAGAAGAGGAAGATCTGAAGGGGGAAAAGCAGGAGTGAAAGAGCTGTGGCTGGGAGGATGACACTATCTCTAACCTAGGTGCTGAGGGATTTTGTCAGCAAACAATTAAAACAGATAATTTCTTTGCAGATGAGGGAATCTGTGATTTCAATTCCTTCACAGAGAGCAGAGGAGCAAATAGTGCAGACCAGGAGGTTTGCAGGACGATATGTTTGCTTGTCAGGTATACACACACACACATGCCCAGCAGAGAACAGGAGCAGAAATAGAGTCACAAAATCACAGAACATTTGTCATTCTAAGAGCCCAATCATTAACCCAGCACCCCTAAACCGTGTCGCTAAGCACCACGTCTACATGTCCTTTAAATCCCTCCAGGGATGGGGACTGTACCACAGCCCTGGGCAGCTTGTTCCAGAGTTCAACAACCCTTTCAGTGAAGGGTTCCTAATATCCAGCCTAAGCATCTCCTGGTGCTCCTTGCTGCTGTTTCCTCTAGTCCTGTTGCTTGGTGTTAGGGAGAAGAAGCCAACCCCTCCTTACTCCAGCCTTCTTGATAAGGTCTTTGTCTCCTCCTCTTTCACAGAGCAGATTATAACTGGAAACACAGAGTCCATGAAGTCAGTTGGTACCACAGGATATACAGGATGCATTTTTACCACCTGAACTTGGAAAGAGGGATCACTGCTCTCTATTCCTTCTACAGCTGATGGGGAAAGATTAGCAGATCCAGAACCCCTGAATGAAGCTGGGAAGTGTCAGCAGGTCTCTTTCATTCCTTTATTTGGGCAAGGCTTACACTGTGCAAGAGGTGATGCTGGACAGTAACAGATCTCTGGGTTTAATCTTGGCAAAGGCAGACATGTGTTTGCTTCTGCAGTCTGCAGGCTGCCTTCCAGGCTGGGAAAATCAAGAGCACTGAGCAAATGTCAAGCCAGTCAGTACAGCACAGATGCGTGATATGGTGCATGACAGCATCACCATAAAACAAAAGGCTTCTTGCAGTGTGCTGTTTCAAGGGTAGAGTGAGTGTGTGTTGATCAGGATCTCTTGGTCATCAACATGAAATTACCCACAGTGAGAGGTAACAGCTACATCCTCCTGTTCTTAGGCCTCTCTTGCTCAGCTTATTATTTCTTGATCCTCTGGGCTGGAGGGTGTCCCACAGTTTTGCTCTTCTCACAGTGAGGGGTGCTTCAACACCAGCTGAAGCAGGTCCTTGGGCTTTTTATCTCCATGACTTCTAGAGCCAACTTCAAATAACTCTGCCCCAGACTATCTCTCAGCTGTTTGTTCAGGCACCAGCCCCATCCTCTTTTCAGTCCTCTCCCTTTGCAGTCTACCTTACTGCAGAACTTTCATAGGTCTGTAAGGAAGGTTCTTCCCCCCACCCATTCTCCCACCTATTGTGTTTTCAATCATTCTGTGTTGAACGTGGTTGATTGGAGTCCCTCTTCAGAAGCCGTCTCTTTCCTCTAAAGGGAGTATCTCCTCTGACACCTTCTTCTGCTGTTCTTGCCTTTTTTTTCAGAGACACATTATATCAAAGATTTATCATCAAGTCTGGCAAGTTCATCTCTGCCTTTTCCCAACTCCCTTGTTCCTAATGGGTGAGCTCCCAGCTTAGAGCAGAAGCTCCTTTTACAGGAGATTTTATGTAACTGCTCTTCTTCAAGGTCACCTAATTTGTCCCACAGGATAAATAGATTCCTTTCAGCTTTGGGGAATCAGCAATTTTCTTAAATCCAATACATCTCTCTGTGCCAAATCCATCAATGGAAATGCCGAAGAGGTGAGTCCCTTGGGCATGGCCTGAGGAACAGCATTTGACTCGTTGAATCCATCTCCTGCTCTGCAGAACCAGCACTGATGCCCGCATGGATTAGATGTTGCAGGCTTTTCATGCCTAGAAGAATTGATCCCTCTTTCAAAGAAGGGTGCCAGTTAGTGTCAGGCCACTAGATTTGGACTCATGTCCACATGGGTTAGCTCAAGCCCTGCCAGAGCAGCAACCCACAGTGCCTCTTCCAAGGGCAGCAGCTCTGGGAAGGTGGATTTTATACCTAGGCTGCTCGGTGGAGGAAATGTTGGCTGTTGATTCAGACTTTATCTGCTTTTTGTCTTGTTACTGGCAACATGTTTGCAGAGCGTGGCCTTGGGTGAGGGCTGTGGCCTTTGGGTTATGTGTTTGCACAGCCAACATGCATGACCTGTCTTCTGTAGAAGCACATCATGCTGGATGGACTCTGCCCTCTGCTCACCTTCATGATTGTCCGGAAGTGGTAGAGCACTGCTGAGGCCACATCAGAGGCTCTTGAGCCATCACGATTACTCTTGCCCCATTTCCTGAAGCGTGGGTGCTGTGTTTGGCAAACTCTAGGCATATGGTTGCTCTCCCAGTTTGTTACATGCCGTAAAATTCCTTGTTGCCATGTTGGCAACTGTATGTGCTAATTCACTGCAAATAGCCCCAGCTACTGACCTGCTTTAACATCGCCTTGCCTTCAATGTAAATGGCATCAATTTCTGATCACTAGGCCCGTGTTTAGTTTCTAGGTCAAGCTCTTCTGTAATGTCTTCACATTCCCTGCAATATTACTAAAATAGCCCCGTGTCTTCCTGGATCAGTAACCATTTGGAGACAAAGTCTGTTTATTATCATGCTCAGGAATAAGTGGTGCCTGCAATAAGCAACATTTGCTCTGCAATCTGTGCCCCACAAATTAAAGCCTCTGTGATGACTCAGTTCCATTCTGTGACATCTCAGCTCAGTCTCAAGCACAACCTACAGACTCACTGCAGAGCCCTTGCCCAGACAACTTTTGTTTTCATCAGCCTAACCCGTCCTTGTCCACCGGTCTGTGCCTTCCACCCCATGCTGTGGTGGTAGGTGTGCTGATTTATCTCTGGTCCTCAGGTCCCTCTGAATCTTGCAGTGCACTTCTGAGCTTCGTCAGCCTTAGACTCAGCACAAAATCCCATCCTGAACAGGGGCTTTACTCTCTGGAAGTAATTCTCTTACCCTGAATAGCTCAGCATCTTCAAATCTTTCTCATCAGCAATTGCAGAGCCTTTAGGGCTGTATCTTCTTGCTGTGCTTGGTGCAAGAATCTCCTTGGACAGTCACTCAAAACTCATCTTTGATGCTGGCACCTATGATCAATTCCTGTGGGATTCTGCTGAAGTAAAGATGGTCAATACCTTTTAACTTGAACCCATCTTTCTTTCTTTTTCCTTTTATACTTTTTTGCTTTTGGCAGACACCACAGCCTTCTGTTCTTTGGTCCCCAGTAAGCAACACTCATAATTTTTTCTGGCAAGTTCTCACTTGCAGACACCTGCCTGTTTCCAAGGTTGTGCAGGTCTGGTTTTGGACCCCTCTGGTGTTCTTTCAGTTTTCTGATTGCCCTGTTTTCCTTGAAGCTCTCTGAGCAGCACTGTATCCCTTTTTAGACTTCAAACCATTGCAGCCCCCACTGTGTCTTCCTCTTTTCTGCTGGGACTATTTTCACATTCCCATTCAGAAGATCCCTATTGTTCTTGGACTGGGAAATTCCAGATACAAGTGGAAGGAACATGTTAAGAACAGGAACATATTAAGAATGATGCATACACTCAAAGCCCGAATGCTCTCCTGTTATCGTTGTGGGTCATTTCTTCTAATTGACACCATTTCCCCACTGTCTACACTTAATCAGCTAAAATCTCACAAATCTCCTCCTGGGTGCTCCTCTCACATGAGGATTTCTTTCTGCTTTTTAATCTCTTCCATGGCTTTTTGTTCCCCCACACAGTGTTTGGTTCTTGCTCTGCCCCAGCCTGTCCTCAGTCCTGTGTTCAATGTGGGTTTGTACAGAGCAGCAGCTGGCGATGACCCTCGTTGAAGAGACTGTGAGTGTCAGCAGGGGAGCTGTTGCTGGGTTTCAGGGTGTGGAGAAGGAAGTTTTTCTTTGCTTTCAGTGAAAGGGAAGGAGTTGGATGTCCATCCTTGTACAGAATAGTTGCTCTCTACAGGTACCTGAAAAGAGGATGCACATTGGTGGGTGCTGGTCTCTTCTCACAGGTTGCTAGTGATAGAACAAGAGTGACCGGCCTTAAGCTGCACCAGGGGAAGGTTAGGCTGGATATTAGGAACATTTTTTTCACAGAAAGATCAGGTTGTCCAGGGAGGAGGTAAAGGTTTAAACACCATCCCTGGAGGTGTTTAAAGGCCATTTAGATGTGGTGTTGGGGTATATGGTTTAGGGGTGAACTGGGTAGACTAGGGTTAATGGTTGGACTCGATGATCCCAGGGGTCTTTTCCAACCTGAATGATTCTGTGATAATATGAAGCTGCTCATCTCTTCAACTGACAGTCTGCAGTGGCACCCAGGAGAGTGGAAGGGATATTCCAAGTAGACAGTATCAAACCTTTCCTACCTCCCATGTTAACAGCTCTTTGCTGTCAGTGAACCTGAGCTCACATTGTATCTCCATGTAACACCTGGATATCAATAATTCTTTACTCAGAAACAATCATCGAGTCAGTTCAGGCCCTGTCACAGGGGGAGCACCTTGCTGCCTGCTCCATCATCCAACCTTTCCTGTCCTCCCTTGGTGCTTTAGCATTGGGCAGCTCCTCTGGCTCCTGGTCTGATCTTTGAAGATGCATGGCCCCAGATGTCATGCCTAGCACAGTCCCCACACAGCTGCCTGAACACTGACAGACTTTTCCTGGTGTCAAATAAGTGTCCTGAATCCATGGCTTGGTTGTCCAGGTACATAGGGAAGGCAGGGAAGGTGAGAGGGTACTTGGAAATGCAGGACCAGCACTCTGCAGCTATGTGGAGGTTGTGTTTCACATTGGGGTGGCAGGAGACAGATCCTTTGTAGTTCTTGTGAGTGCCCACACCATTCAGACTATGAGATGCAATGATGTTCCTGCAGCCATAGAGGAAGATGTATGTGATGACTCTGGAGCTATGGCTGAGCTTGTGCTTGCACAAGACGGGGAGGCTCATAGCTGCATGCTCAAGTGCTGATGCTGACATTGTTGCTGGCATAATCTTGCCTAAGATTAACCATATGATTAGCAAGGAGATGGCACTGGTCAGGAAACCTCAATTTCTCCCCTCCCTTCTCCAAACAGACCAACATTGACGGAAGTTACTTCAAGAACAGTAGAGCAACTCCATCATAGACTTCCATGTAAAAACTAGAAGTCGATGCCCACCAAAATTAAGAGTTTGCTGTGTTTGTTGCAGAGAAAAGGCTTGAATCTCAAGCTCCAGTTCATAGATGACTGTAGTTACAACCAGCCTGAGTGTGGGAGTGTGTTGTCACAGACAGACAAGTTGTCTCCATCATTTTGGCTTTATTCCTCTTTATGGGAATGAATAACAACTGAAGGATTTAGGATCTGAAACTGCATCTTCAGAGAAAGGCTGACCCTGCACACTCTCAGGAAGCCTTCAGTGTTCTTCCATCATGGTCCACTGAATATTTAATCTCTCTCCCAGGTTTTGTATATCTCTGTGTAAAATACAGATTCTTGGGGGGAGGGTTGGTGGGGGGGGGAAGAAAGGGAAAACCCAACTGATGAGACCTACTCTGTGCTTTGATACCTGGCAGAAACCTACACAGTTGACAAAGAGAGAAAGCGACCAACCCAGTTCATGGATAATTCATCTCATGCATAACTCATGTCCACGGATTTCATGGATAATTTAGGATAAGGGCTTACAAGATCAGGATCTCACATGGAAGTGAAGGGTCTCTTGTGAACAAAGCTGATGGGAAACTCTAGCTGTGGAATGGAGTGTTTCTGAACTTGACAATATGCCAATGGCCGGAAGAGCAGAACACGGTGTGGTTCCTTGAATGTGGGTATCTCTCATCCTGGCCAAACTCAAAATGTGTTTGGCACAGTCTTCTGTTCCTGAGGATGGCCAAAACCAGATCAGTCTGAGATGCGAGCATCCCAAGTCCACCACAGGGAGACAGAAGTTCTAATATCCTGGAGTTTGTCCAGAAATCCAGAAAAAGCACTCTCCAGTACAAATGCCCAGATAGAAAGAGACACGAGGCTGTCAAAGGCACTGGGCCTCAAGGGGTGTGGTTTAGTGGTGGTCTTGGCAGAGTTGGGTTAATGCTTGGACTTTATCTCACAGGTCTTTCCAAACTAAACGATTCTATGATTCTCCCAGCAGTTTACAACAGCAGCTGGGACATTACCTTAAAGGACCAGTGCCCAAGGTGGCACTCACTCAGTAAAATCATTGCACAGTAGGACCTGCTCACACACCTCCAAGTGCCTTCTACTACCCTTTTCCTAATGGGACTGACCAGTAACCAGCATCCTCAGGCATAACATGATTTTGCTATAGCAGGTGGAGACTAGCCCAAGACCTCAGTTGCTTTTCAGTGCCCACGTGCTCATAATTCTTGCCTATTTTCCGTTAATTTTGCTGCAGCACTGGTCAGTATCTCTGACACAAGCAGATAGTAATTTCTAAGCATTTTCATCCTTATTTGTCATGACTACCTATTTCTTCTTTACCCAATCCAAACCAAGATGTGATAGTTGAGATTCTCCCATGGTGTGAAAGTGCCAGAATCTGCGCTTTTACTTAGACTTGGGCTGTGCTACGGCGATGAGGAAGGCAGACAGCACCTATCTGGAGTCCAGATCCTTGGATTCGTAGGAGGCTGGATCTGAAAACTCAACTTGCAGACATCAAACATTTAAAGAGACCAGTTGAAGGCTGAATTATTAAAATCACCCTACGTGAAATGCTTCTCTGCAAGAGGATGAGCACTCTCCTTCCCCAGTTCATTGTCTCTGTGGGGTGTCAGAAATACTAAGGCTCACTCTGCCTTTCCTACCCCCCTTGAGATACTTGGAACAACTGAAGCACTCCCAGCTGCCAAGAAACTTTGAATATTTATGAATTCCCTTAATCACAGAGGCAGGGACCATTCCAGCCAGCCTAGATCGGCATGCTTTTGGCATTGCCTCCTCCTGAGCATTAGAACTTGCTCTCAGAAGGTTTATTCACCACACTGGAGATAATCAGCAGTTGGTCCAGTTCTGGTAGCAAACCCAAGCAGGAGTGTCAGGGCCATGGATGCTTCATAGCTGCTCCTGAACCATCTTGGGGAAGAAATACCAATGAAATAGCCTCAGGATGTGCAAGCACAGAAACAGCAGATCACAGGGGAACTCATGGCTTCCTCCTTGCTGTCTCTCACCATCATTATCCCATTACTGCTCTGGGTATGGTGCTTCCTTCCACCTCCAGAAGAACTGCAAGCACAATGCAGCCATCAGAGTGAAGCAAGTAGTGATTTTTCTCTTCATTCTTCTAGATTTTCCCTTTTCCCAGCTCATAGTAACAGAGGCAATAGGGAGAATTAATCATGAGGAAAGAGGCTGCTCTTTGTTCAACACTAAATCTATCTGGGAAGAGGAGGGTTTTTCTCCTTTATCTTCTTGTTTTCATTACTCAGAAGTAATTTTTTTAATTCTTCATAAGCCTTTGGTGTGAAAGGAGAACTATTCAGGGTGTGTGGGATTTGGGTTTTGGTTTTTTTCTTGGTGTATTATTTTTTCTTCAACATAACCTTCTTTTACCTGGCTCTATGTCTTAGTGCATTCAGAGAGCCTGGTCTGAGAAGGTTTCTGAAACTGCCTGCCTTTGACTGGTCCAGGCACTCGCTCCCAGCCTTCACAGATAACAGAATTGTCAAGGTAGAAGGCAAGTAATTTCCAGTTGAGTTCACTGGGAAAACAATTGCCTTTTAAACAAATTCCCAGGTAGAAAACAGGGTGTGAGGCTTGTGCTGTGGTGGAAGGCTGGAGGAAGGGCCTGGCTGACCTACTGAAGGAGAGGAGTGAGGAGTGCTGGGTTTCCTTGCTGCCAAGTCTGCAGGGACAGCATCACACACCCCACTTGTTATTTTCAGCACTCACACAAACCCCAGGCTTCTAACCCCAAATAATAAAAACTGCACTGAGAGCAATTCTGGTCAAGTAGCAACCTGGGACACTCTCACCAAGTAATCTGTGAGCAATCTGATAGTTCAGTTGATGGTAGCTGACTTGCACTAGCAGCTGTGTCACTGCTCTCGCTCCTGAGCCATCTGGGTGTAGAAGACTCTGCTGCCTTCAGCATCAGCCTCTCTGGACCCAGCAGAAGTGGAAAAGCTGCCCAGTTTTTTATTAAAATATCAAACGTTTCTGGAAGACTCACCGACATCCTGGATACTCTTGTGTTTGTCCCTGCCTGGCAATTAGTGCCTTTGCTTCTGCAGGGGACCGGGTGCCACCTGCCTTTGGAGAGTCCTAGCAGTTGCAATTGTTATGCCCTGTTGTCATGCTAGGCAGAATTCTGGGTTCCAGGTCACAAGGGACCAAGCTCTGACATCACATGATACCAGGCCAAACGCAGCAGCACATTCATCTCTGTTGGGATGTGTGACCAGAATGAGAAGGATCCAAGTAATACATCATATGACATCCCACCACCTGGCTGGAAGTGTCACTGCTCTCTGTTCGAAGCTGTGCTGCCATTCAGTGGGTCTGAACAGGCTGGAGAGTTGGGCAGGGAGGAATTGAATTAAATTCAACAAGAGCAGCGTGGAGTCTGGCATTTGGGCAAGAAAAACCCCAGGTTGCAGTGTAGGCTGGGGGCTGACCTGCTGGAGAGCACAGTAGGAAAAAGGGACCTGGAGGTATGGGTGGATGAAAGGATGACCATGAGCCTGTGTCCAGTTCTGGTCCCTTCAGTTCCAGAAGGGCAGGGAACTGCTTGAAAAAGCCCAGTACAGTGACATGAAGAGGATGAAGGGAATGGAGCATCTCCCTGATGAGGAAAGCTGAGGGAGCTGTGACTCTTCAGCTGGAGAAGAGGATACTGAGGGGTTACCCCATGAATGTTTTTCAATATGGTAAGGGTGAGGGTCAGGAGGATGGAGCCAGGCTCTGCTCAGGGGTGTCCAGTGACAGGACAAGGAGCAGTGGGGACCAGCTGGAACAGAAGAGGTTCCGCATAAACATGAGGAAAAACTTTTTCCATGTGAGGGTGACAGAGCCCTGGACCGGGCTGCCCAGACAGGCTGTGGGGTCTCCTGCTCTGGAGACATTCAAAACCAGCCTGGAGGCAGCTTGTGTGTGATCTGCTCTAGGGTATTCTTCTCTGGCAGGGGTGTTGGACGATGGTCTTTCAAGGTCCTTCTAGCCCCTGGCATTTTGTGTTTCTGAGTTGCAGGTCCCTTGGAGAGCACTTGTCTCACTGGATACCGGAGGACAAGTGTGCTGTGCTCAGAGGATGGGTGTAGCCCTGCTCACACCACAGCTGTGATAGTTGCTGTCAGCACTTGAGCTTCCCACTGTCATATGGCCAGACACACAACCATTACTCAAAGGGACACATGGATCTTGGTGACACAACACGGGTGCTCATGCATGGCTGTTGGATGCATGTGGATGTGGGATTTTGGGGCATTTCTGGGAACTCTGGCTTTTTAAGTTCCCTCGAGCACAGGTTGAGTGAGCAAAGACCTCTCTGATGAGTTCCCATGCTGTGGTTAGACTGAATAAAAAAAAATGCCTGGTACCTCCTGTCATTTCAGAGCTGCATAACACAGTCTGGCTGAAGGTACAGCAGAGCCCCATACGCTTCTGTAGGACTCAGGCTTCCTGTCCTAAAACACTTTTTGCAGCTGTTAAACAGCTTGCTGCATTAAAACCCATGAATGAATTGAAGTCATTCTTGTAAAGAAATAGGTTGCAGGATTTTGAGCACTCTGGGAATTGGGACCAGCTCTGCTTTGTAAATTAGATCTATTAAATACTTAGCAATATCAAAATTTCATGTGGTGCCTTTCTTCAAAGAAGTCTGGGATGGCTCTGTTCATCAAGCAGTCTTCCTTTACACTGACCTGGCCTTTCAGAATCATGTGGGAGGTCGTATTTGATCCCAAATTAATTCCTAATGAGATTTCCTACTTCCCAAGGCTTTCTACTGATGTGTATGGAAAGACAGAGCCAACCAGAGCTTTTCATCCAGACATTTCTCAGCTTTGAAAAAGTTTCTGCAGTACCAAGCATTGCCCATCGCATGGCTTTAACTGGTCAGGACTTGGGAACTGCAAGCCTGCATCTGAGGGAGATGGTTCATTCCTGCAGTGCATGATCCTTGCTGCTGCATGTATTGTATTGACGCTGGGATGGTCCTGCTGAGCTTTGGCTTTGTGCAGTGCTTGAAGGCTGGTGATTTCAGACCTCCAGCTGTGCTAAGCGGCTCTGGAATACCCAAATAACAGTGTGAGATGGTACCCTTGCAATCAGCACATCCTTGTAATAACTGAGCCAACCATTATCTGAATGTGAGCACTTCTGGTTGTGCCAGCAGTGTTTGCTGGACTGATTGGTTAATCTGAGCATTGCTGAAGACTGCCCTTTTAACTGCAGATGTCCTAGTACAGCACACAGACCCCCAGTAAGACACAGCTGCGGTAGGACAGTGTTTAGCAATGCACTACAGGGAACCCAGTTTCAGTATCTCTCCAAAATGGAGGTGAGCTAATGGAGAGAGAAATGCTCCCACCTGGAGCTTCTGGCACCCACACTGATTGTGGAGATCCCATGGCTCTGATCCATCAAAGCACCAGAGCTGACAGAGCCCTACTCTTGCAGCCATGGCATCATGTAAGGTGCTTTTAGGCCTCTGCATGCATCTGTCTTGTTTATTCCTGCCGTGCATTGATGCAACAGGTCATATGTTTGGAAGAGACTGCCAGAGATAATCTACATCTTGTCATAGATAATCAGAATGAAAACTGAAAAGACAATAAACCAGCAGGAAAGCTGAAGAGTAAGAAACAAAAAGGGAACAGAGAAGAAGTGACAGTGTTATCTTTGTTTAACATTCCTCTGAGTCACCTTTAGTTATTTAAGATACTCACCCGTTAGCTCCCAGCCCTGTCAAATTGAGCGATCCAAGGGGTGGTGGGGTTTTTCATTGTCAAACAAGTTGCTCTTGTCCAAAGGAAGAGGAAGTTCCCATGAATGATGGATGGATTTTGTTGCAGCTCATCTCTGGAGGCTGGAAGAAGGTAGTTACCACCATACAGTATGGTGGGACATGGGCTTTCTTCTGATGTGAATGTTCATGTGGTGATTGCTTCACAGTCTGCAGTGTGAAGCCAGTCAAGATACGGACACTGAGCATCAGGAAGACCACAACACCAGCCCATCCCACAGCTGGAAACTAGATGCTGCATGGAGAAGACACAGATCTGGGAGCAGACTGGAACACCTGCCCTTGGGAGAGATGTCAAATGTGGGAAAACAGCTCCAAACCCACTGCTGCAGTTGTCCAAGGAGGATGAATGTAGGTCCATCACAGAGAGAACACAGACATCAAGGAGAGATGGTGCTGTGAGAACTGAGTGAGTGACCGAGACATTTGCACATGATCCTCCATACACCTGGACTAGGTGCCACCTCTGAACCATAATTTCTGCCATCTCACTTCTCCTTCACTCCCAAAGGTAGTTCTCCAGGTCAAGTGGGGAGACCAGGAGCCATCTGTCCTGTAGCCAGCTGAGACTTCTGTGAGCTGGGACACATGTGCACCTGCATGTGTGTTTGGTAAAGAACTTCTTCCCTCTGCCTTTGTCTCCTGTCACTTAACCCAGGATCCAGGAGAGTAGCAAGAGCATTAATTTGGCATACAGGCTCAAAATAGTCAAGACAGCCTTTTTGTGAGGGCTTTGTGGAGGGAAATGAGGTACCTGGAAGTGAGAAATGGGGAGGACAGAGGAAAAGAAAGGAAACATGACCAGCTGTGGTCTGCCTAGTGCCCCTTGGTTCATTTCTTTAGGAAGAATTTCCTCCCCGTGAGGGTGCTGAGGCCCTGGAACAGGTTGCTCAGGGAGGCTGTGGCTGCTCCACCCCTGGAAGTGTTCAAGGCCAGGTTGGAAGGGGCTCTGGGCAACCTGGTCTAGCAAGAGGTGTCCCTGCCCATGGCAGGGGTTTGGGACTGGTTGAGCTCTGAGGTCCTTTTCAACCCAAACCAGTCTGTGATTATGATTCTGTGTCTGGGGCAGAGGAGAGGACAAAAAGGGTGACAAGAAGGGTGGAAAGTATAGGCTGGGTACTTGTCCCCTTGCAGTGGGGCAGCACTTCAGAGCACATTGGCCAGGTCTTGGAGCAGTATTTCTCTCCCAAGCCCTTTGGGAAACCAGAGTCCTGCAAACCAGTGAGGTGTGGGATTAAATAAATTAATGATCTGAGGAAGGTGGATAGGAATAGTCATCTTACTGGTGAAAAAAACAACCCTAAACCACAGGAATGGAGGATTTATGTCAGGGGTCAAAGGCACACAGTCCCTTCTAGATCCAGGCTGAGCTCTCCATGGGGTCCCTCCTCCCCGAGCGGTTACACATTCACTGCCAGCATGAAGGAGCAGGACTAAAATTATCGCCACCAAATAATTAGCAGCACAGCAGCCAGGAGGGCTGCGTTATGTGATAATGTGGCAAAATCATTAAACAGCAGATTTTAGCTGTTTTTATCAGGGGTTTTCTGCTGGAACTGAAAACAGCAGGGGAAGATCTGAGACCTTGAACGGGGGAACTCTCCCCACAGCCCAGTTGTCAGTAACTGGTCTGGACCCTGCGTAGCCCCTTTTGCACACTCAGTCTGCTGCATGGAATGAGACCGTTTGGCCATAAACCAGTTCCTGCTGTAGCTCATCTACCCTCTTCTTTAAATCCTCTGACAATGGAGGCTAAACCCCACCCTGGTCCCCACAGCTGCCTGTGCTGGGCTGCTCCAACCAGGTTTCCTTCTGCAAATCACTGTAGACCCTGAGCATGAGAGATGCTGGAGCCACCAACTGACCCTTCTTCTGTGGGTAGAACGAGATGTGAGAGATGAACTGTCCCTCCCACACAGAGGGTTTTACTGATGCTGGGAGAAACCCCACCGCCTGTTGGCAGCATGGGCTCGGCATGGTTCCAGAAGCCATCCCCTCCTGCTTGGCTGATGGGTTAACAGGGTCTGCCCACATGGCCACTGATGTGTGCCATGACTGCCTGTGCACCAGTGCTGACCCCAGCCCCCCCATTCTGCTCAGGCCATCAAACATCTGATCGGCCTTAATGGCTCTCTGTCACTGCCGACTGGGGCCATATTTGAGGCAGTGACCTCGGGCTGCAAAGCACCGGAGCCCATCGCCAATCTGCTGGGCCAGCTGTCGGCCACGATAGTGAGTGGCTGCGGGCAGAGCTGGGCAGCCAAAGCCTCCTGTTCACCTCCTGCACAGGAGGATCAGACCCAGGGCTGGCACTTGGGCAGCTCCTGCAAACACCATCCGCAGGAGCTGGTGGCTGCCAAGGGTGTCTCCAAAGTACTGAAGACCTTGATGTTCCTGCCTAGCAAACCCACAACCAAGAACCAAACGTGTTCTCTGCTTTTATTTTATGTGCTGATTTTATTCCGTGTGTTTATTTTCAAGGGTATTACCAATAAATTTCATTTCAATGTAGTTAATCCCCATAGATATTTATGGAGGTCAATTAGCTGCCATTTACATTAAATACACACAATAGAGAGCTGGAGATGCGGTTTGGGTAGTATAATTAGATATATATGTACTCGCATAAATAGATGCATAATGCTGTCTGCAGTGTGTATTGGTGAGGAAGGACCAGGGTAATGTTCTGTGACAATATTTATCTCGTACCCTATTTAGACCCTGGGAGCAGAAGTTCCATGGGGCTCTCCAGGAGCCCTGCTGGGAGCCAAGCAAAGTGAGTGCTGTAAGAGACCTGCAGACTGGGGCATTGCTGGGGCACAAAAGTGTTTGGGGATGCAGGGAGGAGACACTGAGCAGAGCAGAGCCCAGCCCTGAGGGAAGGAGCTACCAGCCCAGGGAAGAGGCTCCAGAGCAAAGTGCATAAGGAGGAGGTTTGGGGGGCATTTTCCCACACTGCTTATACTGTTCCTGTTGTTTTGCTGCAGTGGAGATATTCCACACCCTGTGTGTGAGCAGTGAAGCCAGCACAGAGCAGAGGAAACCTCCTGCTCTTGGCTGGTGCTGGGGCATCACTTTACAGCATCAGCACCATGCTGCGAGCAGGAGCATCCACTTCCCTTTGGCATCAGGACAGGGCTTCCTGAGTCCTAGTCTGCGTCCAGGTGTGGGAACAGATGCTGGAGGAAAAGCTAAGCTCTGAAACGTGAAGGCTGCCAATCTTCCTTGGCTTTTTCTCCAGTAATTTTTCCTGGGGTTAAGCTTTTTCTTGTTCCAGCTGGAGTCTCACTATTTGGGAGACAGCAGTGAGGAACAGGTTGACTGGTTTCTCATTCTAGTCTGGCATCTAGGCTCTGCTTGGAGGGTCCACCAGCCTTTCTGGGGTGTAGTGGGTGAGTGAGACCTGGCATGCCATGGTGCTGCAGCTGATACAAGGAACACCCGGCTTAGGGAACTGAAGAGATTGTCCTGCCACCATCTCTAGACCTCATTCAACCAGGAAGAGAAGGGACTTCGTTGCTGGTTGGAGACACAGAACCCTGTTGAGAACTTCCCCAAGCAGCAGATGTCTCTACAAAGAGGCCATCAGTTATTGGGGTAGAGCCAAGCTGTGCCCTCTGCAGGCTCACTGAGGCATGCGGGATTAGCTAAACATGCTGATCATAGCTTAGCACTAGCAGTGATAAACCTCAGTGCTGCTGTTTTCCCCACTGAGCCTCTCCAGCATCATCACTGCTCCTGCTGGGACTGTGCCTTCTTTTCACCTCCATCATCCCCAACCCCTGCAGCAGCAACCAGTGGCCCTCTCTCTGCATCCTTGGATGGCCCATCCCAGAGCTCAGTGAACAGCTGAGTTGGTCCCAAGTCTACACTTTGTCTGCTCTAAAGACAGTCCTTCTTCTCCTTTGCCTGCCTTCCTGCTCCTCTTGCACTGCCACCACCCTGATTTTGACTCAGGCACAGCTCTTGCTCTGGATTATGCTGGTGGTGCTAAAATCCTGCCTGCCGCTGGATGTGGTGTGAAGCTGAGCTGCCTTTGTAAGACTCCCAAAGTCCTCCATGTCCGTCCTTACAGATAGGCTTCTCCAGCCTTGGCCCAAAACTAAAGGGCTGGTTGTGTTCCGGGAGGTTGTTGCCTCGTGCTACCCCCCAGCTCTGTCCTGCCCCTCCAGAGTAAAGCAAGGCAGATACAGGCATAATTAAACCTGCTCCTCACTGAAAGTGCTGTTGGGGGAATTTGATTCCCAGCTGCTATTTATGGCTATTGATTTCTGTACTTCTTATTACCGTGGTAAGTGACCTGTAACCAGAGTGGCAACTGGCGGGTTTATCAATCTCTTTCAGATAATTAGTGATGCAGGAAGCTGGGGAAGGGAGTAAGTACACGGTGCAGTTGAGAGCAGTTTTCTCACCACCCAATGGGGCTACCAGAGCCAGCTGAAACTAGGAGGAATGGGGAACCAGTGATAACATGGAGCCTATGGAATCCTATGGCAACACAATAGGTTGAGATATATATGCTACTGGTGATTGAGATTCATGCTTTGTAGTACCCTGAACCCTGTAGGGCTGTGAAATAGAACCCCAGGAGAATAGGGTTAGGGTATGTATTGCTTGTTTTCAAGTGCCCTCTGAGATGCTCCAGTGGGCTCAGGTGACAGTGATTCTGAGGCTGGTAGGATGGCCATGTCTAGTGGGGTCAGTTCTAGTGGGTTGAGGCAGTGGACTCCCTTTGAGGGTCACTGACCACCTAGTTCTGGGGTGGGGACCAGGCTGGAGTGGGAGAATGCTCAGAAGAAGCCCAGGAAGAAGAATGCTTTGGATGTGATGGACAGGATTATTCCACATTGTAGGCCCTTTCTCATACGATGTTTTGTCATCACTGAGTTATGACTAGAGCTATAGAGAGCAGGCCTAGGGCCAGTAGGAGGGTCGAGTTGTAGTGGGATCATGTAGTTAGTCCTGAAGTGGTGAGAAAGGTGGTGTTTGTGCCAGAGATTGGTCAGGGTCTACTGCGTGGTAGGAGTGTGCTTGGGAGACCAGTAGTTATTGTCTTGTACGTCTATGCTTAGCAGGAGGACAAATATGAAAGCTTGGACTACAGCTACTGCTACTTCTAGAAGAGTGAGTAGGAGTAGGATTGATGTGGTTAGGACAGATACTATGGCAATGAAGAGGAGTTGGCCTTGGATGCTGCTCCCAGTGACTGGTCAGGACAAGGAGAGTGGGGAGGACCATATCTGTCCTGGACTCCTATGCCATCAGGAGCAGATGCCAGCTTCTGCCTTATGAAGATCTCCTTGTCTTGAGTGAACCAGTCTCTGGTGAAAGCCCTGTGCATCGAAGGTCAGCTTGGGGATAGAAGGGGCAGATAAGCAGAGCAAGTACTGACACCTGCATGAGGTCAGCACTGGGTAATGTCCAGTGAGTTATTCACTGGAGACCCAACCAGCCCCATTCCCCGTGACCAGTTAAGGCAGGGACTGTTTTGTGTGTTCCAAACTGGGACAAGATGGATTATTATCTTTCATCCTCTTTCCCATTGAAATATTGCTTGCACTTTACTCTCATCAAAGGAGCCAGAAGGATTGTGGCCCTAACTCAGACCCAGGCAGATCAAGCTGCTGAGCAGGACTGGGTGCAGTGTTTCCAGGGATGGTCTGAGGACCTGATGATGAGCAAGTACCCAGGGTTAGATCCCACACTATTTGTTGTTAAATTGCTGTAAGCAAAGTCAGCAATCTGGAGATTATTAAATGAATCAGTCCTGCCAAAATAGACCCAGAGCTTTTATTACCAAGATGGGAGCAGCAGGCTAGCTGCAGGTTCATTTAAAGCCCTTGTGATGTTCCTGCACCCTCTGTGCTGGGCACTGCCCCTCGCTGTTGGAGCTGGGCACAAAGAGGCTCCAAGGGTGCAGGAAAGGTGCCTGGAAATTGAGAGTTTAAAAGTGAGAATTAAACCCACATCTCAAGGCTGGGGCAGGGCCTTACCCCCGAATAATCGCTTTGCTGCTCCAGCTGACCTCTTTCCCATGCAAATGGCTTTTCAGTGGAAAGCTAATTCATTCTCACAGCTAAAAGTGATCATTGCTGTGAGAAAGTGTTCTGGGCGTGAATCCTTTTGCAGCAAATAACAGCATTAACAGGTTCATTTTCCCCCAGCAATGCTATCAAAATCTCTTTAAGCTGCTTCCAGAGCATATCACAGATGCACTAAACCAAGCCTACAGAATGGGTGGGAGATAGGACTGCTGTCAGACCTCCTGCCTCAGCCCCAAAACTGCCTTCACCCCGTGCTGAGAAGCATCCAGAGCCATGCTGAGCAGCATCCAGAGCCTGATGGCTGCAAGAGACTGAGTTCCCTTCTGGGGGGCTCTTGGTGATGTCCCAGAAATGGCTGAATGTCTTAGGAAACACAGGGAGAAATTCTGCTTGTCCAGAGGGATGTCCCACCTCCCTGTCCCCAGGCACTGGGTGGAGACTGGATGTAAGCCTGGAGCTTTCCCAGAAACTGCAGGAATAGGTAGTTAAACCTGAAATCATCAGGTGGATCATTGCCAGAACTGGGTAAGAAACGCAAGCTGCTGATGCTATCTTTTATTGCTGTTTTATCCAGCCAGCCAGGTGCAGCTCAGTGCTGCAGCTACAGGTAACGGGGCTGAGCTCAGATGGGCAGGGATACTGCTCCACTCCATTACGGGTTCAGGAGCCACGTTACACACTGACACAGACCTCATTTGGGGCAAATGTCACATGCTTGGCCAAAAGGAGCATTATTCCCAATGACTCAGTGCAATGGCAAGCACTACCCCCAGCTTTTGCAGACGGTGTATTAAAAGTTTCTCCTGGCTCTGGAAGAAGCATAAAGATACGGGACTGATGGGCAGACTTTGAAGTGACAAGGATGACAGGGATGTTTCACATGAAGCAGTTGCAGCCACGAGGCTCCAGCTTCACAAAGCACAGGGCTGTGCGGAGCGCAGCAACTGGCTGTGAGCAAATGCTATCCAAAGGTCATCAGCGATGCTCCCTTCACAGGAAAGCTCGGTGCCTTCCCCATGACAACCTGTAACATCCTCCAAAGGAAAACAATATTGCTCTTTTTTTATTATTTGCTCTGAGTCTGAATTGCCTCTCACATCCAGCGAAGCTACTGCTTCTACCTCATAAATCTGACCCAGGACATCTTGGGGTGATGTAGGTCTTTCCCTCTGTTGGCTGAATATGCCAACAAGGTTCTGGGTAATGTAATTTAGTTGAGGATATCCCTGCTCACGGCAGGGGGGGTTGGACCAGATCACCTTTGGAGGCCCCTTCAACCCAGGCCAATCCATGATTTCATGACTCTATGATTTTTAGTGACCTTGCTATGCTCTGCCAACACCTTCTGCAGGGAGCTGAAGACAGCCAGCAATGGGGAAACTGGAAACACTGGGACCAGACTATGCTCCTCTTGCTCCAGTGACACAGACCTGCAGTAACATGGCAAGGAAGCAGGAGCAATCACAAAATCATAGAACAGCTGGAAGAGAACTTCAAGATCATAAAGTCCAACCTTTTCCTAGCCCTATCAGTTCCACTAAACACTGGCTCCCATACACAACATCTGCAACTCCAGGGATGCTGACTCAACCCCTCCCTGGGCAGCTGTTGCACTGCCTGACAGCCCTTTCTATTAAGAAATTACTCAAGACATCCAACTGATCCAACTGATCCAGCTCAAGGCCCTTTCCCCTTGTCCTATCACTGGCCACTAGGGAGAACAGACGATCCTTGCCTCTCTACAGCCACCTTCCAAGTACTTGTAGAGAGCAAGAAGGTCTCTCTTCAATCTTCTCTTCCCCAAGCTAAACAGCCCCAGATTGCTCAGTCGTTCCTCATATGACACCTGTTTCAAACCCTTTACTGGCTTAGTAACTGCTTCTGTCCTTTCTCCAGCCCTTCAATGTCCCTCTTGTAGAGAGGGGCCCAAACAGGGACTCAGGACTTGAAGTGTGGGCTCATCAAAGCTCCATAGAGGGGAATGATTTCCTGCTCCTGCTGGCCACACTATTCCTGATCCAGGTCAGGATGCCATTGGCCTTCTTGGCCACCTGGGCACACTACTGGCTCCTGTTCAGCCAGCCCCCTATTAACAGCCCTAGAAATGCTATGTCGCTGGGGAAAAAAAGTAAAAAACATGGTTGCCCCATCTCTGGGAAGGGACAGCACTCGGAGGTCTTCCATGGAGCTCTGGAACTGGCTGGTGTTTGCCATGGCTTTGCTTTCATTTATCCGCCTCTTGCTTAGGACACTTCCCTGCTCCTGTCCCTGGAAAGGAATCTGCCCGACTGGGTCCCTAGGTTCTGTTCCTCTGGGAGTTTTCCCTGCTACTTTCCCTGCTCGGCTCTGGAAAGCAGAAAAATGAAAAGTAATTGTCCCCAGATTGGTCTTGCTAACCACTCTGTTCACTTAATGAACAGCTGTGCCCTCTCCTTCCTCCAGGGTGGCTGGCTGTCTCAGCCCAGCTGGGTCCCAATGGCCCAGACATGTGAGTCCCTGCTGGGGCTGAGCCTGTGGGTGATGTGCCAGAGCTGTGCAAGTCCGTGGCTGCAGTAGGGGTGGGGAGTGTTGGAACTCCCAGGAAATTCAGGATAACTCAGAATGACCACAAAAGGTCAGATTCTCAACCAGAATTGTGGTACAAAGACTTCGCAGGAGAGTTTGGTAGAGATGTCACTGTCTTCAGCAGCGTCTCCAAGGCAGAGGACAGGAACATGAGCACCGATCTGGTGCTACTGTGTGGGATGGCTGGTGTGCAAACTCACCCGACACTAAGCATGGCCCCTGGGGCCCAGGAGATGTTTAATTGCCCTGAGCTTCGGGGTCACTTGCTTCCAGAGCACGGCAGAGTAACTGGAGACCAGTGAACTGGAGACCTGGGTCTTACTCCTGAATACATCCCATGCCCCATCAGCTACCTTGGGCAACTTGCTCACACACTCTTAGCACAAGATAGCCTGAACATCGCTGTCCTACTTTGCTGTGATGTTCTGAAGGCAAAATTCTGTGTCCATGGGGGAAGGAACTGGAGGAAAGCCCATTCCCTAGCCCACCAGGGCTTGGCCATGGCTTGTGAGGAGCTGGAGACCACCATCTCCTGAGAGAAGCTGGCTCTTTTCCTTCTTTTTTCCTCCTTTCCTTTCCATGAAGGAAAAGCTATCAAGATAAAATCATGTACATAAAATCAAAAGATCTTGGGTAACCTTTTAGACTGTTAAACTAAAGCAAGGATAATAATGAGCACTGCCGTTTCTCTCATCTCAGAAGATAAAAAAAAAAAGTTGTCAGGCCAATTTCTTTTTGCTTGCCAGCAGGTAAGAACCTGACCCACAGCGGCAGAGCTCAGCTCCCTCTGCAGCTTGGATTTTCTTGGGAGATGCCTATTCCTGGCTGTTGCAACCCTGAACAGTGAGATTCCAGAAGTGGAGCTCCCAGTGATTTGTGAGTCCCAGTGGGGTGGATGGGGTAGGGGGGGACTTTCAGCCAGGTTTTTAATGGGGAGCACCAGGCTTTGCCCTCCTGCTTTCCAAGCAGCCTGTCAGAAGACTGGCAATTTATTCAGGTGACTGATCCCTGCAGCTACAGATCCAGCCACTCATCCCCCCCATCCACGAGGAGTGGCTGGAGAGTGACCTGGCAGAGAGGAACCTGCAGTACTGGTTGACAGCCAGGTGAACAGGAGCCAGCAGGGTGCCCAGGTGGCATGAAAGGCCAATGGCATCCTGGCTTGGATCAGCAATAGTGTGGCCAGCAGGACTACGGACATAATTCTCACCCTGTACTGGGCACTGAGGAGGCCTCCCCTCGAGTACTGTGGGCAGTTGTGAGTCCCTCACTTCNTAGGTTGGATGTTAGGAAGCCCCTCCTCATGGAAAGAGTGCTCAGACCCTGGACTCCACTGCTCAGGGCAGTGGAGTCCCCATCCCTGGAGGTGTTGAAGGACAGCCTGGCTGTGGCCCTTAGTGCCCTGATCTGGCCATTGGGGTGATGTCAGGTCCTGAGCTGGGCTGGATGAGCTCAGAGGGCTTTTCCAGGCTCAGTCATTCTGTGATTCTGTGAATAAAAGAAGGGGGAAAACCCAAACCTGCCTCAAATTGTGAGAGCTGAGCCCTGGGGAATGGCAGCCCAAGGAACAGGCAAATAAATGCTGTGGAGACGAGGAGGTTTGTGCTGTCCCTCCTATCAATTAGAAGTAATTTCTACCAGGCTCTACAGCTCAGTTTTACAAGAAGTTCCTTTTGTCACTTTCTTCCCTTTTCCTTTTTGCAGCACAGTGAAATGGAGAGTTAGAGGGAATGGGCACAAATAATGCGATCTGACTGACTAATGAATAAAGATTAATGAATTTTTGCGAACGTAAATCATTACACGGTAATTGCTTTAATAATATAAAATTATTTTCTGCTACAAACTATGATTAATGATACCAGCTGCAGGCTCAGATTGTGCGTCTTGGTTTTTTTTGGGTTTTTTTGCAAGTTCAGTGATTAAATAACTAATAGAATAGTTTACCCTTAATTTTTCTATAGGCAGTGATCATTGGCTAATTGATTCCAATACAAGGGTTGAGCCTATCTATGGTTTCATCTACCAAACCCCCTTTGTCACTTCTTGACTCCTCAGCAACAAAATTAAAAGGAGCAATAAGTTCTTTTCTGCACCAGGAGTTGTTCATTAGTTGAATTGTAATGGTGGTGGGCTATAGGTGTGTGGTGGTCCTCACAGCAATGACGGATCTGAGAGATGGAGAAAGGCTGAACATTGTCCTGTCTCAAAGGCTGGGGTTAAGGAAGGAGGAAAAAATACTGGGTTCATTTCTTCAACACAAGAAGGACATTGAAGGGCTGGAGAAGGCCCAGAGAAGGGCAATGGAGCTGGTGAAGGGGCTGGAGGACAAGTCTGATGGGGAGCAAGCTGAGGGAGCTGGGGCTGGTTAGTCTGCAGAAAAGAAGGCTGAGGGGAGACCTTAGTGCTGTCTGAAACTGCCGGACAGGAGGGTGGAGAGGGGTGGGGGTTGGTCTCTTCTTACAAGGAAAAAGGGACAGGACAAGAGGAAATGGCCTCAAGCTGCCCCAGGGGTGGGTTAGGTTGGCCCTAAGGAGAAACTTCTTCCTGGAAAGCGACCTCAGGCCTTGGTACAGGCTGTCCAGGGAGTGGTTGAATTGCCATCCCTGGCTGTGTTTCACAGTCATGGAGATTTGGAGCTCAGGGACAGGGTTTAGGGGTGATTTGGAGCAGTTGGGTTAAGGGTTGTACTCGATGATCTTGAAGGTCTTTTCCAACCAAAACAATTCTATGAAAAACAACATTTGGTGGGAAATGGTCTCATTCTGTAGACATTTCATTCTCACAAGACCTTCTAGAACACCGGCACCTCTCCACTGATTTGTACTCCACTTCTGGCCAACATTGTGCCCCTCTGAACTATGTCTCTGTTGGCAGATCAATAGTCACGACCTTCCCACCTTTACAGGGTCTTAATGAAGCATTTAATCATCTGGTATTTCTTTTGCTTCAGCTTCTTTTTATTTGAGTTTACAGGAATCAGAGAAACACTGGAGTGTGGAAAGAGGTGGCAATTGAAGGTCTTTGTCTGTTATTTGCCCCTGTTATGGGGAATTAATTGCCTTTTGATTAATGAGCCCTTCAGAGCTGAGTCTGAGCTGGGACTGAGGGCAAGGAAGAGATGGAAGAGGGGAGAAAGTCAGCAGCTTTGCTATAACCTGAATGTTTTCTGGCATACCAGGAAGGGGTTAAAGAGCCAAAAGCTGGTGGAGATATGGGGTGATGGTGGGAAGGTAAAGGGGGAAAACAGTTTTGTCTGTATTGGAGCAGAGAGAGATTCACAGATACAAGCAGCAGTTTGATTGTATGAGAGCTTTCACACCCCTTGACTGGAGAAGGGGAAAATGATTTAATTAAAAATATATTTATTTTTAATGCAACCATCAATATTTCCATCCCTGCTGATTGTTAAGAGGGCTTGTGTGTTTGCATGGATAAGCACTTCTAGGCTCTGCCACTCACACACTCCTCCATCAGCAGATGCTGGTGCACACTCACTCACAACCCTATGCACACTCACCTGTGCCCTGCACTCACTCACTCACATCCCTGTGCACATTCACCCACGCTCTGTGCACACTTGCCCATGCCCTGTGCACATTCAGCACGTCCTCTGTGCACATCCACATTGAAACCAGAGAAGAGGAAAATGCTGACATACTTAATGCTGTCTTTGCCTCTGTCTTTAATGGACAGACCAACTGCTCCCAGGATGTTCAGCCTCCTGAGCTTGAAGATAGGGATGGTGAACAGACAAAATCCAGGAAAAAGTAGTTAATTATCTGCTTCTGCACCTAGACACTTCTAAATCTGTGGGGCTGGATGGCATTCACCCAAGAGTACTTAGGGAGCTGGCAGGAGAGTTCACCAAGCCAATTGTCTGAGGGACAATGAGGTCAAGTGCCAGGTCCTGCATTAGGTCACAACCACCCCAGGCACCGCTACAGGCTGGGGGATGAGGGGCTTGAAGGCTGCCCAGCAGACAAGGACCTGGGGTGCTGGTAGAGAGCTGGCTGCATATGAGCCAGCAGTGTGCCCAGGGGGCCAAGAAAGCCAACAGCATCCTGGCCTGGATCAGGAGTAGCGTGGTCAGCAGGAGTAGGGAAGTTCTCATGCCCTTGAACTCAACCCTTGTGAGGCCTCATCTCAAGTGCTGTGTTCAGTAATGGTCCCCTCATTATAAGAAAGATAGGGAGATGCTGGAGCATGTCCAGAGGAGAGCTGCCAAGCTTGTGAAGGGTTTAGAGAGCCAGTTGTATGAGGAGAGGCTGATGGAGCTGGGCAGGTTTAGTTGAGGGGGGACCTCATTGCCCTCTACAACTCCCTGAAGGGAGGTTGTAGAGAGGTGGGTGTTGGCCTCTTCTTGGTGACTGCTGACAGAAGCAGGGACAATGGTCTGCAGTTGAGGAAGGGGAGGTTTAGATTAGATCTGAGGAAGAAATTCTTTGCAGACAGCATGTTTGGGCACTGGAAGGGCCTTCCCAGGGAGGTGGTGGAGTTCCCATCCCTGGAGGTGTTTAAGAACCATGTAGCCATGGTGCTTCATGCGCTGCTCGAGTGGCAGCATGGAAGGGGTTAGTTTGTGTTTGTCAGTCTCTCAGGTCTTGAGGTTTTTTGCTGGTGTGGCGATGATTTGGTTTGGTGATCTAGGAGGTCCTTGCCAACCAGGATTATTCTGTGATTCTCTGATCCCTGTGCACACTCACCCATGTCCCTGTGTATACTCACTCACATTCCTGTGCACTCTCACCCATATCCTGTGCACATTGACTCATTCCTGTGCACACTCACCTCTGTTCTTCTGCACACTCACCCATGCCCTGTGCACACTTCTCCATCCTCCCATACCCTCCCAGGGTAGTTTCTGGCAATTACCCTTGAATTCTCTGGATTTCCCCTATTGCCCCCCCAGACCCAGCTCTGGCAGCTCTGGATTTGAGCCCCCCATGTCCTTTGCCCTGTCATCGACTGTGCCAACCCTTGCTTGGTTTGTTTTGGAAGTGCCAGCCAACACTGGACCCCTATCAGCCCCCAAGCTCCAGCCCTGGACAAAGAGTGGGTCCTTGCCCTGCCCAGTGAAGGTGCTTCAGATGCAGAGCCATGGGACCATGTGGGTACCAGCACCCCTGAGCACATGAGCTGCTGCTGCCCCTACTGCTGCTTCCTACGTAATTTAGTCCATTGAAAATGGCAGGATTCAGGGATTTTGGCAACAGTAGGCCGACAGTCGTACAGTAAAGCTCCAGCAGCCCTTCTGATTTGTATTCCTTCCCAGCATCCAAATGCTTCCCAGTTACCCATTTGCCTTTCTTGTCCCTACACTACATGGGTGGATTTAAAGGATTTCTCTGCAACAGCCTTTAAATCTCCTTGCTAGGTGCTGGATGGCAGCACAGTCTGATGTGGCGCGGCTGGCTGGCTCCTCCCTGCGTGAGCATAGTGGCTCTGTGTGAAACACGGCTGGGGGAAGGTGCGTTTGGGAAACAAAAAAGTTTGGCTTTTGAGCAAAACAAACTGCCTCTGTCAGTTTGACCTTGAAGCTCAGCCACCACAGCTGGAGGTGGTGATGCTGGCTGGGTTATCATCTCTCTGCCTCTCCCCAGAGACCCTCTTGTCTCCCAGACTGGCAGCATCGTTCTTTATGTCTAAGGCTTGGGCCGTGTTGGTTTTAATGGTCTGACTTTGTTGTTTACTTGTGGGTTTGGGGTTTTTTTTAATATTAGCAAGGCCACCAGGAACAAGTCCTACATCCACAAAGCTGAGTGGGTTGGTCTGACAAGTTTGAGCCCCATCTTTCCCATTTCATGGGATGAGGCTCTGAGTGGAGGTCGGAGCTATGGCATGGGGTCCCACATGACCCAGAAGGGTGATCTCTGAGCTCCTGTCACTGCCAGAGTCACAAAGCCAACAGTGAAGCAGCATCTCCGCCTCTCTTTATGGATGTAGCTCACAGTTTCATTTCTGCTCTCATATTTCAAGTGGAAAATTTGGTGAAAACAAAAAATTAGCAGGACATTCTTATAAGAGCAGCAGCAAGCAGTACAATGTATTAACAACAGCCTTCCTGTGCTGGCACCGCTATTGTTGGCACGTGTTTACAGCAGAGTTGCTAAAGAATAGAGCCGTCACTGAAATCTGAGAGACTCTGAATCTTCCTTCTCCTGGCAGGTCTCTGGTTGCAGCCCATCAGAGTGGCCCCATCACTCCACATCTCCCCGAAGGAGAGGGCTGCTGTGGAGCCTGTATCCTCCAGCGAGACACAAATGCAATTTACTGATTTTTCTAAAAGTGCTGTTGAAATGATATTAATCCCTGGCTCCACATGAAAGATCAAAAGAGCCGTGGAGGCAGTGGCGGGCAAGGAAAGGAAATCATTCTCTGTAGAGAGTAGAAAGGGAATTGGAAACTTCCTTGTGGAAACACAGGAGTGTTTAAACCAAACCAAGCAGCAGCCAAAGCTGCCTCTGCTGGACCCAACCCATTGAACAGAAACGAGGACAGAAAGCCCCAGAGGGCTCTCGTATTTCACTCCCCTGTCCAAGAAGTCTCTTTCTGAGCCATTTCTAAGACAATATTGCAGTCAACCCTTTGCCTTTTCTTGCTGCAGTCTGTTCCACTTCTCATCAAATATGGCCCTGGATCTTTTTCTGCCGAGTGGCTGCCCAGCCCAGTGCAGCCCATCTGGTCTGTGGGAGCCACTCGCTGTTGAGCTGCACACTACTCCTCCCTGTGTTTTGTCAACTTTATAGGCTGTCTGAGGCCTCTTGTCCAGTTTCCCTTCACTGGGTCTCAAATCTGGTCTGAATTTGGTTTTGTGTCCTGCAGACTGCCTTTCTTGGGCTGAGCCCTCTGCAGATCTAATAAACATCACCCTTCTTCCATCATCCAGGAGGTCAACTGAAATATTGAATCGCACCAGATCAAGGGAGACCCCTGTTAGGCACATCCCTCCTTCCTGACAGGGAGCCATTGATAATCCCTCACTAGGTGCAGCCAAATTGCAGAATAGAGCCATTTCCCCGCATTCTGATGAGAATGTCAGGGGAGACAGCTGACAAGCCTCCCTGAAGTAAAGACAGATGACATCCCCTGCATCTTTCCCCAGCATCAGCCCTGCCACCCTGTCATTGGAGGAAATTAGATTGGTTTGACCCAATTTGGGCTTTACAAATTCATGTTGGTTGTTATTCATTTTCCTGTGTTCTCCCAGGTGCTTGTCTAAGCTTTGTTTGCTCTCAGGCTGATTCTCAAAACCAAAGGTAAACCCATTCCCCTCCTCCCTATGTTGAAAATGTAGGTGTTGCATGTTCTTTACACTTTTACATTGTCATCCTCTCAGATACCTCCATGTTGACTCCCAGATCCTGTTTGGTGGGTGTCATGCTCTCAGGGATGTAGCTGGCATGATGAACCCATTTGGAAATACCCACCTTAGCTGGGCAGGCTTCAAAGTGTACAGTCTTGCATCTGGGCAAGAACAACCCCAGGTACCACTATAGGTTGAGGACTGACCTGTTGGAGAGCAGTGTAGGAAAAAGGGACCTGGAGGTTCTGGTGGCCAGCAGGATGACGATGAGCCAGCAATGGGCCCTTGTAGCCAAGAAAGCCAGTGGCACCCTGGGCTGGATTAGAAAGAGGTTGATTACTAGATGGAGAGAGGTTCTTCTCCCCCTCTACTCTACCCTGGTGAGACTACTTTTGGAGTATTGTGTCAGGTTCTGGGCCCCTTAGTTCCAGAAGGACACAGAACTGCTTGATAGAGTCTAGTGTAGAGCCACAAGGGTGATGAAGGGAGTGGAGCATCTCCCTGATGAGGAAAGGCTGAGGGAGCTGGGTCTCTTTAGCTTGGAAAAGGAGACTGAGGGGTGACCTCCTTAATGTTTATCAATATGGAAAGGATGCGTGTCAGGAGGAAGGAGCCAGGATCTGCTCAGTGTCAGATAGGATAATGATAGGACAAGGGGCACTCAGTGTCAGCTGGGACACAGGAGGTTCCACATAAATACAGGAAGAAACTTCTTCACAATGAGGGTGACAGAGCACTGGAAGGGGCTGCCCAGCGAGGCTGTGGAGTCTCCTTCTTGGGAGACATTTAAAACCCACCTGGACTGTTCCTGTGCAACTGGATCTAGGGGATCCTGTTCTGGCAGGGAGATTGGACTAGAAGATCTTTCAAGATCCCTACCAATCACATTCTGTGATTCTGTGATTCTGCCCCTTCACTACTCGGTGTCTCCATCCTCAGCGTTAATTGTGTCAGACGTCATCTCATGGCTGATCTGTTTAGTAAAGGCTAAACTGGAAGAGGCTGCAGCCTTCTCAGCATCGTCTGTCGATACTTTTCCCTCCTCAGCCACTCTGACATTTTCAAATGGGATTTGTAATTTTTTTTTTAAATCAAAATTACTTTTTCTGCTGTTTTAAGATGTAAATCAATTTCTTCTAAAAAGTAAAAGCTTTTTAATAACAACGCTGCAAAGGTTGAGAAATAATGCTTTGAAATAGCAGAAACAGAATGCTTCTTGCTACTTGAGATCAATTCTTTTTGCAATAACTATTGGGACAGAAATTGGGCTATTTTTGTCCCCATTCAAAAAGGGAAAAAATTCCAACCCCAGATTCTTATAATTTTGTTTCTTCGTAATGAGAAACACCATCCTGCCCTGCCATGTAACACATGGCTCAACCAGAGCATTCAGTACTGCTCTAGCTATTTCCCTGCAAGATTTTTCTGGGCCAGAAGACTCTGGATTTTCACTCAACTCCACCTGTATTGATAGCGATCGGTGCCGCCAGCCTGGATCCACAACAGGAAAAATTGGATGGGTATTGAGCAGAAATGTGTCTTATCCCACGCACAGCATCTGAAAGCCAGTTTTAAATGCAAATAGGATGGGGAAGACTATGGAAATTCAATAGCAAATGTTCTTTAAGCTTCTCTCCATACAGCATGGATCATTAGGTAGAGCTCCTGCTGCCCAGAGACCTCTAGCACAAAGCAGAAATGAGAAATCAGATCCTTCTGATTTGCTCAATCACAGTCATCACCACCACTTGTGATGCTCTGTGAACTCGCTCACCTGTTTCAGCTCCATCTCAGACTAAAGTGGTACTTCCTATCCCCTGATCCCACCGGAAGGTCATTCCAGGAGCCCACTGTTCAGTTCTCCTGACATCCAGTGTGAACTGATTGGAAGCCCAGCTCCCTGTATGCAAACACTGTCCTTTACCTTAAGTAGCTTTTCTTTCCCAGTGCCTGGGTGATGGATTGAGTGAGAGCGTGTTTGGATCTCAGCTGTCTCCCACAACAGCTGCTGCTTCAAGTGGGAGAAGGATGGTGGTTATCTGTATAAACAGCTTCCTCCAAAAAGTGATTGTTTCCAAAAATCAGCCATCAACTTGCTAAAGTCAACACTTAACACTGGGAATGTTTTGTTGTAGAGCTGCGCCAGGATGTTCAGTGCAGAGAAAAGGACAACTTTTCTTCCACAAGTCAAAGTTTCCAGTTTTTTTAATCTTTACTTTTGGATAAAGACACCTGAAACAGAATAAAAAATGCTTTCCTGGGAGCAGTCTCAGTGCTGGAATATAAACCGCAGGCTGGAATGGAATATAAATCAGGCTGGAATATAATCCCCTGGCTCAGGGTGCTGGATCAGTTCTGGCATCTCCCATTGGTTATTAATGGATGACTTTGAGCAAATCCTTTGTCCCCTGCCTGTGTTTCCCCATCTGAAAAGCAGGAAAAGGGAATTCACCCATTTTGGGGAAAGAAGTACTAAAAGCGACTGCAGGATTTTTTGAACATCTGTCAGAGAGGCAAAGACAGGTGGGAAGCAGTCACGAGAAATCCTCTGCATAGGAGAGTGGAAAAATGGAGTGGAAAAGCAGCAGCGCTGTTCAGGGCAGACGATGGGAACGTGCAGGGACAACTGGTCAGGGAACTTGGATGTCCTGTCCCATAACTGGCCACTGTTTTGCTGGGCTCAGATTTCTCTGCAGTGGGTATTGTTACGATGGGCGAACATGGAGCTTTGTTGCACTTGCCATCACAGCCACTGGTGTTTACTGAAATTAAGAGTCTCTTTCATTGAAAGAGACCTTTAAGATCATCAGGTTCGACCACTGACCCAACACTGACAGGTCCTCACTAACCCCCGTCCTTCACCCACATCTCCGTGGCTTTTCAATCCCTCCAGACACAGGGACTCCTCCACTGCCCTAGCCAGCCAGTTCTAATGTTCAGTGACCCTTTCAGTGAAGAAACTCTTCATAACATTCAGCCTAAACCTCCCCTGGCAAACCTAGAGGCTGTTTCATCTCATCAGTTGCTCCTTGGGAAGAGATCAACCCCCACCCGGCTCCAGCCTCCTTTCAGGGAGGTATCAAGAGTGAGAAGGCCTCCCTTTGAACCTCCTTTTTCTCCAGGCTGAACATTCCCCAGTTCCCTCAGCTGCTCTTTGTAGGACTAGTGCTCCAGAACCTTTTCCAGCTTCATTGCCCTTCTCTGGACCCGCTCACGACTCTCTGGTTGCTGCTGTTCCCCACAAGTCTGTTTTACACACGGAAAGGGCACAGCACCATTTCAGAGGTAACCAGAGGCACAGCATTGCTTCAGAGATGACCAATACCCTGCTGCTGCATGAGACTGATGTGCTAGAGAGAGGAAAGAGTAGGGGAAGGATGAGCTTCACCTCAACAACTGCATCACAGCCATTTCCAGGAGCATGGAGAGAACAAAGTCTGGTGAGGAGGGTACTTAAATAACTAGCTAAAGCTCTTACCCTCTTGATGACACTAGTATGGCCTCTTCTGCGCCTGCTTGGAGGCTGGGAGTTGAAAACATGGATCATCAATCATCTTGATTTTCCATCTCATGCCTTTTCCTTCCTCTTTTTTCCATCATCCCTGCTGCCTGCCTGGGATTCACTCCTTTATCCCGACATCCCTCTTGCCTAACTCCAGTGGTTTAAAATTAATACAATATTGATTTAAAGGGTTTGGAGGGATTTCAGGTCATTTGCATACTTCCGGCCCTTTTAATTTCTTCATCCAAGCCTGTCTGGGTGGAATTTGGTGGCTGGAGCGAAGGAGGTCTGGTTGCTATAGCTACCAGCACTGCCTTCCTCCCAGTGAGGAAGAGGAGGAGACTGCAAGACTTCAGAGCAAAGCCATTTTGCACACACTTCTGCCTTTGACAGTCAGGCAGGGCCTCCATGCACCCTTGTGTCACCCTTCTCCTCAGTCCTTCCCTCTGGCAGCAGCATGATGATCGGGGAGGAGGAACCTTAACCTATAAGTAAGGAGGACCCTTCTGCAAAGATGGGGATGGGCAGCATCTCCAAAAACATTCTTTCTGCCCCATCTTGGACCAGGCACCTGATTTGGAAGCCACCCTGATCTCATGGAGGACATTTACCATGCTGGAGAAGAACATTAGGGTTAGATCACAGTATCTAGAATTCTTCAGGACCCTGTATCTTCCTGGGGCTTGGAGGTAGAACCTGGTTCCCTGAGCTCGCTGGTGATGCCAGCGTTGTTGTGCCACATCACAGATGCCATAAAACACCCAACTATGGGACACTGATACCTTTTTTCTGGCTTTTCCTCCTGCACCCCCCAACTCAGTTGAAAGGACTGAGCACTGCACTAACACCTCTGCACCCCAAAATGTGGGGTTTCATCTTCCTCTGCCCTATGGAGGTTATGGAGCCAATGACAAGGAACAGACCGGGTGGGTCTTGTATAACAGGGATTGCCTTTGTTTGCAGGTTGCTCTGGATTGTCTGTAATTATGTCTGGGGATGCATGCCATGATAATTGTTGATTATTTGCAGCTCCTGTGGGACTGCTTCCTTGTGAAAGAAAGGCAAAGAGCCTGCACGTAGCGCAGACAAGAAATTCAGATCAGCAGCGTATTTCTGGAAGGGGCTCAAGATCTGAATAAATTAGTGAATAAATTAAATAAATAAAAGGTGTGGGGGAATGAGCGAGATGGCCTTGCCGTGTCAAGATAACTGTACCTTGTCCCCCTGCTCTGCAAACTCTGCTGAGCAGATTTATTAGTTTTAATTAACGGGAGGAGGGGAAAAAAAGGCGCTGGGAATACATCCAAATTCCAACTCACAAAATCACTGCTCCTTCCTCAAGATTGAGAGAGAAAGAGGGTGAATGACCAGAATAATAATCAGAAAACAGATCTGGGTGCCAAGACAGCCATTTCTCTGCCCAACCTTTGTGCTGGCTCCTAGGATGTTCTAGGAACTTGTTCAAAGCAGAGAGTCCTGGTGTGGTCAGAGTTTGGGGCTGGAGCCTGTATGAAGTTAGGAGTGGGGCAGATGAAGGCTTTTAGCCTGGGTTGAGGCAGATGTCTGTGTGCTAAGAAGAGCATTTCACAGAAAATTTAAATTTGTTTTTGTTTAATCCTCATCCCCAAGAATGTGGTTTGGGGTCAGCCAGTTGCTGGTGTACCCTGAGAGGGCAGAGTCATGCCCCATGGGCATGTGCACCCCTCAGGACTAGGCTCCTTCAACAAGTGTCACCACCCAGAGCATGGTGAAAGAAGATCCAGAACCTTTTCCAGCTTCTGTTTTGCAGGCCAATCCAAGTGCCTGGGGAGGTCTGTGGGCCTCATGCTGAGCATGCTGAGGGCCCTCTGTTCCTGCTGGAGGCACTGCGTGTGGCTGAGGAGGTGCGCGTGAGGAGTATCTGGGTGCACTTCATCCTGCTCTCTTGGAGAGATCAGTGTTGCTGGCAATTCTTCTGCCCCTTATCCCCGTGGCAGTGACAAGTCTCCATACTGCCCCAGGTCCTGGGGGGTGCGAGTTCTGTACCAAAATAAAATCAACCCCACTACCCATGGGGTGCACACACGGATGCTGGTAAAAGGGTATTTAACTAGTGTGCTGCTTAGTGCCAGTAGCAGAAGAGAGTTAATACAATAATAAAAAGTCAACTTGCAGTCCAGAAAATATCGACAATTCAAAGAAAACGATGCTTCCTTTTATTTATTAGGGGTTTTTTCCTATTGGCATCAAGTCGACATTTCCTGCCAAGGATCTAATGACGATGAAATACAATTTCTCCCTGTCAAAGTGGTCTGTGAGGAATCCCTGGTCTGTGAGCATCCCCCTCCCTCACCCCCACACAGTGCAGCCCAAGACAGTGCACTCTGAGCACCACTTACTCCAGGATCAGCAAGAGCCTAGCCTCATTAGTCCAGTGTGTGTACCAGCTCATTAGCCTTCATGATAACCAAGAGCTGAGCTACCTCTGGGCTTCCCCTGCAGATGATCCTGTTTCATGGCATGGTAGATCCCAATTCAGAGCACTTGCCTCTTTTCTGATGTAAGAATTACCTTTACAGCCCCTGCACCATCTGCTTGTTCCTCTGTTGATGCTGAACCATTTCATGTGGCCACATGAAGGTGCTGAGGTCTGCAGGGAGCTGGAAGGCAGCCACAAAGCATAGACTGGAAAGGAAAACAGGCTTTGATTTTTCTCCCTTGTTGAAATTGTTCCCTTTCAAATGCTCTTTCAGCCCATTAGGAACCATTTTGGATGAAGAGCTAGAAAGATTGGACTTGGATCTGGCTGCCAACATCTCTGGGGTTCAGAGGTACTTGGGCCACAGATTGTGCCTCAGTCCCACATCTGCCCTGTACAGATGTTCATTAAAGGAGCTTCATGAGAAAACAAGGCATCGCTCTCCAGGAAACAGCAGATAGAACATTTTATCTTTGACTTTCACAACTTCAACAAGTCCCCCAGGGAAGAGCACAAGCAAGTTTTATTAAAAATAAAAAACCCTCATGGAGAGGACTAACACTTTGTCTTCCAGATTTAACAGGAGCTGCTGGAGATAGCAAAGACACTTCAGAAAAGCTCTCAGAGCAGAGCAGCCCATAAATAAGCTGTCCTAATAAAGGCTGGAGGAGTCCTGCACAGTGATTGACACACAGAGGCCATCAGAAAACAGCCAGGTTTAATCTGTCATCTGGCCAAAACACTGGGAACAGCAAGCGATCTTAGGCAAAAGAACATGACATGGCACCATGGCGAGAACTGGTTCCACAGTCACACAGTATAAAAATCCAGCTGGGAGCTGTGTTCTGGCACAAGGGTGAAGTCACTCACTGGGTGCCTGGATGAACCCAGTCATTTCACTGGATTTGTGAGGCTAGCCTGGCAGAGGACACCCATGGCCAGGTACCATGGGGAGCACAGTCCCAGGGCTGTCTCCATGGAGCATTTAGATGAGGCACAAAGGGTTCCCTATGCTCAAAGTTCATCGTTGTTGACCTGTGGGCCAGAAAGGTGCAAAGTTCAGCTGGTGATCCCCTGCCACCTGGGAAATTTGAAGAGTTTCCATGAACTGAAGGCTCTTTTGTGTCTTAACAGGAGCCAAACCCCTGCTACCTACTGCTTTTTCTTCAGCTAGAAAACCAACAGTAATGGCACTTGAACTGCGATTTTTAGGAAGTTTCTCACCTAATTATCTTCAAGATCTCATCCCATCTGTGCTTGAAGCCTGCCCAGGTATGGCAGGGCTTGATGGTGGAAAGTTGGCAAATGGGCACAGAGAAGGTGTGATTTTAAAGCCTTGTTTCCCTGGGGAAGCCATCCAACAAGGGCTGCTGGAAGAGGTCAGATCTTGGGTCTGATGGCATATGCTCAGATTACTTCATCAGAGGCCTATTTGAATCATTTCCATGGATGCTGCTGGCAGAAATGCGGTGTTTAAAAAAAATCCCAAAGGCTAAATGATGGGTTTTTTTTTCCCCACTCGAAAAATGCTGATACTGTGTCAAAAAAACCCAACCCCTCAACCAAAAATACAGGCCAACAACAAATGTTGAACAAATAGAGACATCTTCACTTTGGAAGCTAAATATCAAAATAGATCTGTTTCAAACAGAAATATTGTCGCACTGGTGGAGCCGCTCACGGCTCCCTCTCTCACTGATTGCATATTACATGGATAGACCACAAGCAAAACTTGACAGTGAGCTCTGGAGCAAATCTCAAAGCTTTGCTGGCTTTGGGTTCCCTCCATGGGCAGCACCTGGGTTTGTTTCACTGTTGCACAAAACAGAGCGTTCAGGAGGACTTTCTGGACTTTATCCTGTGTTTCAAAGCAGTGATTTATTGATCTTATTAGAGGAGAATCTTTAGAGTCAAGAAGGTGTCAGCACTGATGTTCGTGTTGCTCTTCTCTGCTGTTCAGCTGGAGGGGATGCAGGTGCTTATGTGTGTTGCTCTGTTTGTCCTGTAATCCCAATGCATGTGGGACTTGTGTGGAGTGTTGCACAATACTCTGATATCAAAACTGGAAAAACTTGGATTTGATAGATGGATGGGTGGGTACCTTGGTGGGTAAAGAACTGGCTGGCTGGTTGCCCTTGAAGAATTGTGGTCAACGGCTCAGTCGATGTCTAAGTGGAAACCAGTGATCAGTGATATTTCCCAGGGATCAGTACTGGGACTAAGTCTGATAAACACCTTTGTTGTGACAAAGTGGGGATCCAGTGCACCTTCACCCAGCTATATGCTGTTAGGACAGGCTGAGGGAGCTGGGGCTGTTTAGCCTGGAGAAAAGAAGACTACAGGGAGACCTTATAGTAGCCTTCCAGTACCTGAAGGAGGCTACAGGAAAGCTGAGGGGGACAACTTTTTACAGGGGGTTTGTAGTGATAGGACAAAGAGAAATGGTTTCAAACTGAAAGAGGGGAGATTTAGATTAGATGTAAAGAAAGGGTTCTTCACTGTGAGGGTGGTGAGACACTGGCGCAGGTTGCCCAGATAAATTGTGGATGCTCCATTCCTGGAAATCTTCAAGACTACCCAAGCAACCTGGGTGATTTGGAGATATCCCTTCCCATTGCAGGGGATTTGAACTAGATGAGCTTCTATGATTCTACAGTTTAGAAGCAACAAGAGTTTAGGGTTGACCTGAGCTGGTGAGCTAAGTGCCATAGGTCTGTTCCTCTCCATGTTCTCCTTGTTGGCACATTTTGACAAATGGGGTTCTGTGAGGAACAGGTGAAGGGTGCACATCCCCACTCAGGCAAGCATGGAGCAGCATCAGGTTCTCACTAGCTCCAAAATCTCCAGCACCCAGTGCACAGAGTCAGTGGGAGAAAGCAGAATCATTTATGTGTGAATATTCTGGCATGAAGCCACCTCCACAAGGAAAGGATGGTGTGGGAAGGGGGGGTGGAAATCAAAACATAAAGAACATGAAAAATTAATAGGGTTTTAGACTATTACATTTTCCAGGACTTGCTGGATTGCGACTTTCAATCCTCAATCAATCACATTTCCATTGGACTGATTAATTTTCCAGAATACCTCTTAGACTGGCTTGGACGTGCAGAGTCAAGCCTGGTGCTGGGGTGCTTGTTGGGGGGGGAGGGAGGGTCTGTGCCAAACTTGGGTGGGGGGGGGGTTCTGTGCCTACACCTAGCTCAGTGCTGCAGCTTCCCTCACTGCAGCCCCATGTCCATGTTGTGCTCTGAGATGGGGTTATGTCCCAAAGAGCACTAACAGCTCCGCCTGGTGCGGAGCTCTCATTGCTCCCAACCCTTCCTCACAGCTGCCTCCTTTCGCCTTGGCCCGGTTGTCCTGGGTGTCCCGGGGTTAAGGAGAAACACTTTATTGTGCCTAACGAGGCACTTTGCCCATCCAGCTAGAGAGCAGCCAACTCAGCCACGGATTGTCTTTCCCTTTTTTATTGCCCAGCGGGAGGAGCATGGGGAAGGTCTTTATGTGATTTTAGAGAAAGACAAAATGCCTTAATAGCAGCCAGCGCTGCCTCTTGGGGACCCAGGGGACCCTGCAGCAGCCCGTAATAATCATCGTAAATAAAAGGGGACGTATTAGTGTGCAGCGTGGGCCGTTAAAACAAGCCCTGGGGTGGAAGGAATGTCTTAAAAACAAGCTTTAGAGGATGCTTCTCTCCTCATTGCCCCTCTAATTCTCCTTCCCTGCATGGTGGAGCAGCAGAGGGCTGGCAGAGTTCTGCTTTCTCCCAGCCTCCATTAGCCTGACAAGCGATTATATATATATCTTTACTTTTCTGTTCATGTGGCCTAGGGGAGGGGACTCCCACATTCTTAGGCTCATGCCTGGCTTTCTGGGCTAATAAAACTGAGCCAAGGGTGTGCTTAGTCTTCCGTGCTGGAGATGTTGTCTCCTCCAGCAGATTCACCATAATTCTTTTCATGGTGTGGTTATCCCCAGGGCACTTCTTAGGGACAAACTGGAGCAGAGGAGGTTCCACACAAACATCTTTGAGGGTGACAGAGCCCTGGAACTGGTTGCCCAGAGAGGATGTGAAGTTACCTGCTCTGTAGCTGCTCAAAACCCACCTGAACACAGCCCTGTGTGATCTGATCTACAGGATCCTGCTCTGGCAGGGGGGTTGAACTGCATGATGATTTGAGGTCCCTTAAATCCCCTAATATTCTCTAATTGTGTGGTGTCACAGGGCTCTGCAGCATCCCAACATGAGTGGGGTGAAAAACACGGATTCCTCAGCCAGTGATGCAGGGTGAGGGTTCCTGAGCAGCTCCTCAGTGTGCAGCAGCCCTGGAATTGATGCTGGACAGAGAACAGTAAGACATGGAAGTTGCACTTCTCCAGAGAGCAATCCCTAACTACGGGGCCAACAGCCTCAATAAACCAGGATAAACTTCCAGGAGAGAGAAGGGTTGAGCCGAGTTTTCATGGGAACATGGGTACCCGGGATGAGCCTCGTGTGCACTGAAACCACCTTCTTTAATGGCTCAGAGCTTGTCAGGGACAAGGGAGGTCTCAGGAAGGAAGGGGTCTAAAAAGACTTTGCAGCATAGAGGATGCACAGAATCCTTTTCCTTCTTTACAATACATGCTCCTCTCTCTCAGAGTGCTTTACATGGCTTTACAAGCAACAGAATGGCAGCAAAAAGTGTTTTTCTCTCTTTTCTTTAGTTTCTTTCTCCCCTCTGCAAATGTTTGGCAGAAAGAAGAACCTGCAATAATAATAAAAAACCCCAACTTGATTAACAGCGCCCAGCTCTAGTCAGGAAGATGGTTGGAAGCAACGGTAACTACTTTTGTTTAATACATAACTCTTGTCTTCTGTTGCATTCACACCCTTCACACATTCTGCACACTCCGGTCTACAGCCCTGCTGCTGAGCTGTTGCAGTGTGTTGCTGGCAGGGGCAGGGCACCACTGCTCCTCGCTTTGCTTCACAGTCCCCAAGGAGCAGATCTTTGAGAAACACTGGGAAAACCTTATGCAGGGGGCTGATGCATGAGTAAGAGATGTGGGGTCTGTCAACCTTCCTGCTGGTGAGGTTGAGCTGTCCTAGTCTCTGCTTTAGGACTGAAGTTAGGGCTGCAAAGGTGACAGTATAAAGGTGACCTTGACTGGTTAGGACTCACAGTCCTGGCTCACCTACAGGATTTCATAGAACTGCTTGTGTTACCCTAGCCAGAGTTGGTTTCCGCTCCCATAACTCCTGTGAGGCTCTAGCACAGCAAAAGGAGTTCTGTCCTGGCTGCCATCACTCAGCCACTCACAGGGAATCCCTCTGTGTCCTGCTGGAGTGAGGGTGAACCATGTGCAGACACAAGGAGCTCAGCTCTTGTGTGAACGGCTGAGAGGGGTGACTGCAGTACTGTGGGAAGACAGGTGAGGGTCTGCTCACACAAGAGTGTGCAGCCACAGGACATGGGGCCACGGTCGTAAATGAGAGCAGGGGTGGGTTAGATTGGATGGTAGAAAGAAGTTCTTGAATCTGAGGGTGGGGGATCCCTGGAACAGGCTGGCCAGAGAGGAGGTGGAGGTTCCATTCCTGCAGCCATTCAAGGTCAGGCTGGTTGGGGCTTTGGGCAATATGTTCTGGGTAGAGGTGGCCCTGTTTGTTGTAGGGGGGTTGGACTGGATGCCCTTGGGAGCTCCCTTCCAGCCCAACACAGGCTGTGATTCTGTGATTCCATGTACAGTTGCCAAGCCCCATGTGTTCGTCCTGCTGACATCTCCTCAGGACAGGCTGCGTAGGGAAAAGCCCAATATCTCCTTGGAAGTGTGGCTCTTCCCTGCCTCACTGGGCAACGAGTTCATCAAGCAATTAACATCCTTTGCAATAAAAGCACTTGACTTTCTCCTGCTGCCTCTCCTATTGAGTTCTCCCTCCCACTGCAAGGAACATGGTGACTTTGGAAACGTAGAATTTCCAGAGAACAGTAACAGGTCTGGAGGCAGCTGCTGAGCCCTTTCCATACCTCTGTCCAGCCAGTGTAAGACCAGGCAGAGGTGTCCTGTTTTGCTAGGGACTGTAGCCTTATCTGGTAATACACCCTGCGACTGACCCATCAGGATGTGCAGCTAATATCTGCTCTGGTGTCTGAGATCGTAAGGAGGTTAGTGAGGAAAGGCAGAACCAGACAGGAGAGGGCGGTCCACTTTGGACCTTAACACATCCTTATGACCCTGGAAAGGGAAAGGGGGCAGGAAGCTCCCTTCTCAAGCAGAGTGGGAAGGCCCATGTTTGCCTGCATCAGTGAATGGAAGGACAGTAGGATGGAAAGGGATAAGGGAAGGAAAAAGAATAGAATCATTTACATGGGATGTGGATTCAGGATGGGTCCAGCAGGCAAGTCCAGACCTGCAGAAACTGGTGGAATGGAGCTGGCAATGCTGGTGGAACAGGATTTAGGGGCCCTCTGCTACCCTGCTCTTCTTCCTCCTCCTTCATGTGATTAATCTTCTCTTTGCCTCCCATTCTGTAAGAACATAACTGTACATGCAGCCATACGGTTTATGGGCTGTGCAGAGTTGCTGGCACCAGCTAAATCAATAATGCACTTAGGGCATCAATGGCCCTTTCCTCCTCCTTCTTCCCTTCTGTCATCAGTGCAATGAGTTTCCTGTTCTGATCTGCCAACAGATTGATTCTGTCTGCTGCCACATTCAGATCTCCACGTGTTTCAGGTGTCTTTCAGGGAAGGTGACATCCCAAGATCATGAGGAGCAGTTTGGAACATGAGGTGGGTGATCATACACCATCATGCTCCCCTGCCCTGCTGAACTTAGCCCTGACTCAGTCTGGGGACAACCAACATCCAAAAGCCTTCCTGGGAGGCACAGTGGTTCAGATCAGCCCAAACTGAGCACATTTTGCAGTCTCCAAGGCAGGATTTGCACTCTCCTGCTGCCCTAATGCTGTGCCCCACTCTTAACCCACCTAGCCAGCTGCAGACCAGCACCAGCCTCACATCAGGTACTTTTCATAGACTCATAGAATCATTTAGGTAGGAAGAGACTTCTAAGATCATCCAGTCCAACTGTCAACACCACCCCACCCTGCCCACTAAACCCTGTTTCCCAGGGCCACATCTACTCATTTTTTGAACCACTCCAGGAATGGTGCCTCCCCTTCTCCCTGGGCAGCCTGTTCCAAGCCCTGACCACTCTGTCAGGGAAGAGATTTCTCCTGATGTCCAACCTAACCCTCCCCTGGCACAACTTGAGGCTATTTCCTCCTGTCCTATCACTGGTGACTTGGGAGAAAAGATCAACCCCCACCTCACTACAGCCTCCTGTTAGGGAGCTGTAAAGAGCAATAAGTTCTCCCTCCTCTCATCCTCCTTTTCTCCAGACTAAACAACCTCAGTTCCCTCAGCTGCTCCCCATCAGCCCTGTTCTCCAGCTCCTTCACCAGCAAATTACCCTTCCCTGGACCCACTGCAGCCCCTCATTGTCCTTCTTGTATTGAGGTACCCAGAACAGCCTCCAGTACTCAAGATGAGGCCTCAACAGTGCCATTTCACATGAAAACAAATCTGTTCATTGTGTGTTTGGAGCCCAGGGCATCACCAGGGCCCTGGGAGCATGGGACCATGTGCTGTGGTGTGCTCAGGTCCCTGGGGGTTAGCTGGAAAATGAAATGGGGAGAGCTGTGGAAACCACCTTATAGCCCATAAAATCATTAAGGTTGGGGAAGACCTCTAAAGTTCATCAAGACCAACCATCAACCCAACAGCTCCATGCGTACTAAACTCTGTCCCAATGTGCCACGTCTAAATGTTTCTTGAACATCTCCAGGGATGGGGAATCTACCACGTCCTTGGGCAGCAGATCCTCTCGGGTCTGCTGTGCCTGGGCTTTGGCACCATTTTCCTTTCAATTTTCCCCTATTCTTGGATAAAAACTGCTTCCATGGACAAAGTGCATGAATTAGACAGAGCAGCAGCTGCTCCTGCTGCCATCAAACCTGAAAGCAGCACCTGGGGGTCAGCGTGGGTGACAGCACCCATGGCAGCCTGGTTATACTGTCTCTGCCACCAGTTATTACCGCCACACAAGCTAAGGTATCAGGGCAGTGAGTGTGAGGAAGGGCGGAGGAGCAGGTTGAATTCTACCAGGTTTTAGCAGCACAGAGTGTACAAAAGCCTTTCCAAGTCTTTGCTGCTGCCTGTGTTAGCAGGTGACTGTGACAGCCACCATCTGGGAAACAGAATGGGACTGACCCCGGGGCCTCTGGCACTTAGCAGAGTAAGCTGCTCCCAGTGAGCCTGGAGACCTGGAGCTGCATCTGCGATGGATGTATGTGGCATGGGGCTGCGGCTTATACACAGGCTGGTGTTCTGCTTCCTGTAACATCTGGCCATTTTCTATGTTAAGATAAGCTTAACAGAAATTTCCAGTCTCAGGGCAGAACAAAAGGCTCCAGTTGCAACTGCGGAGAGGCGTCTGTTTGCATTGATTTGCACAGTACGTTGCAATCCTAAATAGGAGCCTGGTGTTTCAGCTTTGGCTGGGGAAGGGTTTTTTCCTAAGCCTGAAATTAATCCCTTCATTGAAACGGTCGTTAGAAATTGGAACAGGCTGCCCAGGGCAGTGGTGGAGACCCCATCTCTGGAGGGATTTCAAGGGTGTGTAGGTATGGTGCTTAGAGACAGGGTTTAGTGGTAATCTGACAGTGCGCGTCAAGGGTTGGACCTGATGATCTCAAGGGTCTGTTCAAAACAAAGAGGTCTCTTCCACCAATCCTCTTATGAAGACAGGCTGAGAGAGTTGGGGCTGATCAGCTGGAAGAGGAGAAGGCTTCAGGAGGACCTTATAGCAATCTTCAACCCCTGAAAGGGGCTGTCAGAAGACTGGGGAAGACTGTTCCCAAGGGCAGGGAACAATAGGATGAGGGATCATGGTTTGAAACTGGAAAAGGGCAGAGTGAGGCTGGGCAGGAGAAAAAGGTCTGGAATCTGGAAGAATTCACCTTGACTCGTTAGGACTCACAGTCCTGGCTCACCTACAGGATTTCATAGAACTGCTTGTGTTACCCTAGCCAGAGTTGGTTTCCGCTCCCATAACTCCTGTGAGGCTCTAGCACAGCAAAAGGAGTTCTGTCCTGGCTGCCATCACTCAGCCACTCACAGGGAATCCCTCTGTGTCCTGCTGGAGTGAGGGTGAACCATGTGCAGACACAAGGAGCTCAGCTCTTGTGTGAACGGCTGAGAGGGGTGACTGCAGAACTATGGGAAGACAGGTGAGGGTCTGCTCACACAAGAGTGTGCAGCCACAGGACATGGGGCCACGGTCGTAAATGAGAGCAGGGGTGGGTTAGATTGGATGGTAGAAAGAAGTTCTTGAATCTGAGGGTGGGGGATCCCTGGAACAGGCTGGCCAGAGAGGAGGTGGAGGTTCCATTCCTGCAGCCATTCAAGGTCAGGCTGGTTGGGGCTTTGGGCAATATGTTCTGGGTAGAGGTGGCCCTGTTTGTTGTAGGGGGGTTGGACTGGATGCCCTTGGGAGCTCCCTTCCAGCCCAACACAGGCTGTGATTCTGTGATTCCATGTACAGTTGCCAAGCCCCATGTGTTCGTCCTGCTGACATCTCCTCAGGACAGGCTGCGTCTGCGTAGGGAAAAGCCCAATATCTCCTTGGAAGTGTGGCTGTTTCCTGCCCTTTGATGTCCCTTAGAGCCCAACACATCCTATTATTCTATGATTCTGTGAACTCTGTTGCTATTGTCAACCTTGCCTTCACATCAAAACTACTTCTGCCTTTACTTCTTTTTGTGACCAATTTTTTTGGGGTCATGTAGTATCGTGGGGAAGGACAGAAAGTACATGACCAGTCTACTGATCTGCCCCAACTGATGCAAAGCGAACCAGCCAGGAGCAATCTTTTTGGCTCTTTTGTTCCATCAGAGCAGCTGGGGCCAATAATGAACCTGGTTTCTTGGCAATCCCACCCAGAACAGGAGCCTTCTGTCCAGGATGAGCATGGCTCAGCATGGATCTTAGCCACCTGGCAACGCAGTGGCAGCAGCACAGCCGAGGCAAGTTGTCCCCAACATGTCCATGAGCGTTGTGCCCACACAGGAGTCCAAACCTGATGGGAACTGCTGGGCTGCCCTGTTTCCACACTGCCCATCCTACTGGCTGTGAGTAACTTGTGTGGCCAGCAGGGACATGGCCCCCATGCCATGCTTACTATTCCTGCCCAGTTCAAGGGCATTGGCAGGGATCATGGTTTGAAACTGGAAAAGACTTCATATCCTGCAGGTACCATGGAATTCTTGTCCTACTGCTGTAGATCACTGGGTTCACCAGCTGCACTGGGCTGTATCCCTAGGCTGTGCCTTGGTTGCTGGAAATGGAGTCCATGGAATAGGAAATGCAGTCCATGGGGTGGGGAACACAGTCACTGGGTTGAGAAACACAATCCTTGGAATGGAAAATGCTGTCCATGTGGTGGGAAACCTTTGGGATGGAAAACACAACCCTCTTGCTCCTGGACTCCGGGAGCCCAGTGCATTTCCCTATGACCTCAAGTTGTGCCAGGAGAGGGTTAGGTTGGACATGAGGAGAAATCTCTTCCCTGACAGAGTGGTCAGGGGTTAGAACAGTCTGCCCAGGGAAGGGGGGGAGTCACTGTCCCTGGAGGCATTAAAAAAATCAAGCACACGTGACCCTAGGGAACAGAGTGGGCAAGGTGGCATTTGGTTGGTAGTTGGACTGGATGGTCTTGGGAGGTTTCTCCTAACCTAATAATTCTGTGACCCTATGACTCTCATAACAACTTTGGCCTATCAGGTACCACTTGCCAGCTCCTTCAGACCCATGCAGGCATCCATGTGTGGATCTGACAGAAAAGTCTGGGGTCACCACCTGCCATCACAACCCCACAGCAGAGTCTCCACCAGTACCTGTCCATCCCTGGGGATGCAGTGCAGTGCAAAGCAGAGCAAAGAGCTGGAGTCCAATGGGCCAAGGCAGAGGCATGATGAGCTCTGAGGAAAACATGACATTTTTATCATCCTGAATGATGCATTACAATAGATTAGAGAGATCTGAGAGGCTGGTGGTCACAGCAGAGAGAGCCTGGCCTGGGAATTGGATGCACCTGGTTATCAGGTGCAAACAGCAACACCCAGGGGGCTCTGCAGTGGCCCAGGATGGTGAAAAAAGCAGTTTCAGTTTGAAGCACTTGGTCAAATATTGTGACTCAGGGAAGAGTTTTTATGATTTTCTTTTCCTGTTAATGTGATTTCCTTTTTTTCTCTTGACCCCTTCCATGGAACGTCGAACATTTTTGCAAAAGGCTCCAGTTTTCTACTGAAAAACAACTTTTCTTTTTTTTTTTCAGTTTTCCTGGGCTGCATCTGGAGTTCCTAATGAGCACTAAGGGAATCCTGCTGGAGCTTGGGCTCAGAATCCCCCAAGCCATGGTGCTGCTCCCAGGTGTGGGTGCACAGCTCAGGTCTCACATGCTGGGTGAGCTGTAGATTCCTATAGCAGCAGGTTAGAGGGGATTTTCTCTACTCACTCCCACATACAGAGGGTTCCTCAGGAGCTGTGGAAATGGTCTTATACCATCAGATCCCCACGGGTCCCAGCACCTTGGCACAGCATCTATGTGTCAGAGCCTGCTCTTAATCTCCCAGCCCAAATCTCTCATCTTCAGCAGGACACAACACAACCCCAAGGGTAATCAGCTGCTCTTTGCAAGATGAAGAAGTCAGTGGGGCCAGAGGAGTGGGGCTGGATCATGGGCTGGTGTGGGGATGCAGGGGAGGGCAACCAGTGTCAGCCACTGAAAAGAGGACAGTGTGGCCACAGCTACAGTATCACACAGTATCACAGTAATGATGAGGCTGGAAAAGACCTTAAAGATCATCCAGTCCAACCTAAAACCAACCAAGTAAACCTAAACATCTGACATCTAGATCATGCCACTCAGCACTTCATCCAGCCTAACCTTGAACACCTCCAGAGATGGTGACTCAATCACCTCCATGGGCAGCCCGTTCCAAAATCAGGTCACTTTTTCCGTGAAAAACCTTTTCCTAATGTCAAGGCTAAACCTCCCCTGATGGAGCTTAAGACTGTGACCCCTTGTCCTGTCTCCAGTGTCCAGGGAGAAAAGACCAACCTCCACCTGACCACAACCACCTTTTATGTAGTTATAGACAACGATAAGGTCACCCCTGAGCCTCCTCTTTTCCAGGCTAAACAGACCCAGCTCCATCAGCCTCTCCTCCTTACAAAGTGAGCATGGAGAGCAAGGAGGCTCCAGATCCTAAAGTCAATCCTATTTAAAATAAAAGTAATACTAAAGTAGGATTTCTTTCAGGATATGTATCTGGAGTATACTTCCATCTCCTTTGGTGGAGAGCCAGCACTGAGTATAGGTTTTAACAGCAATGCTGAGTTTTGTGCACCCTTAGGGCTGTGCCAGGTGGTAACCTGTGAGGAGGATGGAAATGGGGCATTGCAGGGCACCCTGGCAGCAGAACCCCCCCCACCTCCGCCCCCCCCACCTTGGGTAATCAGCCCCGATGAGCTCATTCTCGCAGCAGCAGCTTTTGCTTGGCAGAAGCATTTGGAGGATGACTGCAAATTAAAAACAAACAGAAGGGAGCCAAGAATCATTTATTTGAGAACATTTTGCAGGTTTTGTTTAGGGTCTGGTTTTAGCCTGGCACTTGTTGATTTTATTTGCACTGCAAATAAGATAAACTTGACACCTGCTCCATTTAATCTTCCCCTTTCCCTCCACTCCTCCCGTTCCCCTTTTTCTTTTAAGAATCCACCAAAGGAAACTGAGGAAGAGACGTTAGATCATCTGCCAGATTAACGATTCTCTGGGGGGAAGAGAAATCATTTACCCACTATATAGAGCATGTTTGATTGGGAAGAACTTTAAAGTACCTGTTCAAGCCATTTCCAGGCTAAACAGACCCAAAGTACGGCAACCTCGTGTCCACAACTACGGCAACCTCGTGTCCACTGAGTTTGGCACCACTGGTCCAGGGGCTCTGTGTTACTGTTAAAACAAGTGATCGAATGAGTAAATACACAAACAGGCTTCCAAATAAAAGCAAACTGGGAGATTCTGGGGAGCTGCTAATGAGGGGAGGACTGGAGGAGTGGGAGAAGCTGGAGGATGGGTTTACTATCAGCAAACAGTGAGGTTTGAAGAGACCATGCCTTTGTCTCTGTTGTGTTGTGTTTGTTTTCAGCCTGCTGCTGGCTCAGGCTTGTCCCTGTGTTACGGGTACCCCTTTCCCTGAGAGCACTGCCCATCCATCCTTGCACAAATGGAGCTGCAGGACATCCCATGTTCCCAGGCAAATCCCACTTCGCTGCCTCCTTCTCAGGGCTGTAGGGTGCAAAACAACTGGAGAGCCTTTTCTCAGGGGAGGAGGGAGTGGGTAGCAGGGGGATCCAGGCTGGGGAAAGAGGTTGGCCCTGAGCAAAGAGCCCAACATGAGATGGAGCCCTGGCAGTGCCAAGCCAGTCTGGCTGGGGATAACATAATGGATTTATGATGTTCCTCCCATCACTCCTGCTGTAACAAAAGGGTATTAAATCCAGTAATGCAAAACTGTAGAATGTTTTTACCCCCCATCCCTTTTCACAGTCTTTTAACATCCAAAGAAACAAACCAGCAATTTGCAGTTTTCTCCAAATAATCCTTAAAGAATAAGGGAAGAAAATATTGTCACAGTCGTGTTCGTTCTGTTGGGATTGTACTAAGGAGCTTTCTCCCCACCCTCCTCCTGCAACAGTCCCCCACCCCTGCTGTCCCCAATGCCGTGGCANGTGCGGTGTGTGTAAATGTAGGAAAGGAAAGGCAGAGAGAATGGCGTGTGTGGAGTAAGCTGTTTGCTTTCCTCTGATTGTTGCTATTAATAAAACATTACATTAAATCAGTGCTGGAAGAATATAATTGGGATCATCCATCACACTTCTAGAGGAGAAGGGCTCCCGCTCATCAGCCAAAAGGAGCAGCCACTGCTACCCCAGCAGTAGCCTCATGCCCCCATGTTTTAGCCCAATCTTCTCCACAATCAGCACCACTTTGGTCCATTTTGTTCTTTTTCTGCCCTTCTTTTATGTGGGCAAAGGCAGGAGCTCGAGGCAGAAAGAAGCATCAGCTGGGGACCTGAGAGTGGTCTCAGTCCACAGCCAGCTCCTCCTCATGGAATGTGAGGTCCTCCATGGTTTCTGCCAGCAGAGCCAGAGGGAAAAACTCTTCAGCTTCATAGTGATAAACTCCCTTGTGAGAGAAGAACAGTTGTAATTCCATCTACTTTTTAGGGCATCTGAAGCCATTAAATGAAGGGGTTGACTCATGCAATGCAAACTGGAGGTTTTTCCCAAGCCCAGTAATTTGTGTTGGGCTAATGCACCTCTTCACAAACATCATATTATATAAGGCAGCAAATAACTCATCTGTGTGCTTCCAGCCGAGCACAGCCATGTGGATGGACTCAGAGCTGCTGGCTAGCAATGAGGAAATCCTCTTTACACCCCTAGCCCAACACTCCAGGGCTTGCAGAGCATATCCTGTTAAGGGTTGAGGGACTCTCACATCTCATGGGGTCTGATCTGCATTAAACCCTTGTGCTAGCAGGTTCTGATCTGCAGTGTCCAGATGAAATTTTCAGGAGGTGGTTTTGTTTAGTCCCATTTCTGTGGGATTTAATAAACCCTTTAATATTTGCTTCTGGTGAAAGTATTTGGCACTTTAACTTCCAGCTCTGGATGTCTTTGATAAATCAGACTCATCAAATCCCTTTGGTCTGTTACTGCACACTTTTCCTCCAGGTTCATTCCCCTGTCTCTTTCTTGAATCCTCAGTTTCTTTCTTCAAACCTCACAGACTGGTTGGACATAACGGTGCCTCAGCAAAGCGATTCATTAGAGATGTTCTGTATTTAGAAAGTAGATCACCCACCGATCATTTTCCCATATTCATGCTTTATTTTTCCATTTCTTGTTATGCTAAGAACAGCAAGTACATGATGCCAGATGCATACATCAGATTTGTAACAAGCACTAATGATTCCACAATAAAACCAGAATGATAACTGCTAAGACAGAGATTAAGAAAAATAAGATAAATGCGAGTGGTAAAATACTGTATAAACGTGCCCTTAATTTCAGGCCATCCAGGCATGATCAGGGCTAAAGTACAGTCATCCATCAACATCCTGTCACATGGTGAGTTTGGGACTCATCGTAGACAATGAAGAGATAAAAGAAACGCCGAGTTTCTTGCAGCGTTAATACAGAACTAAGCAATCCGGGAGGAGGATGTTACATTAATGGCATAAATGGATCATAATAAGGGACCACTCTGACATGTCAATACTCTGACTCGCTCGTATTAGAGAAATCAGGAATGGAAAAGGCCTTTTAATGAGGGCTGGCGCCTGCAGCCTCTGGCAGAGCCTGGCCTGGGGAGCGGATGTGCCTGGCTGGAAGAGAACAGCTGGCTCTGCTTTGGGTATTTTAACTTGAGTGCTGCCTCAGTTTACCTCCCAGGTCAATACTGCTTCATCTTTGTCTGCTTATGATGGGTTTGGGGGGATTTTAGGATCATCAACTGGTTTGAGTCAGAAAGGACCCTCATAGCTCCTCCAGTCCAACCCCCTGCAGTGAGCAGGGAGACCTCCAATCAGAGCAGGTTGCTCAGAGCCTGAACTGGGATGGTGCCATGGATGGGGCTTCTCCCACCTCTCCTGACACCCTGGGCCAGTCTCAGCAGCTTCAGCATCAACGATTTCTTCTCTCTAGCCTGAATCTCTCTCTTTCAGTTTAACCATCACCCATTGTCCTGTCTCAACAGCCCTTGCTGAAAGGTCTGTCCTCAGTTTTCCTGTTGGCCCCTTTAGGCACTGAAAAGCCACACTAAGGTGTCCCTGGAACTTCTCCAGATGAACACCATCAACTCTCTCCAGGCTGGCCTCACAGCAGGGGGTTCACCCTCAGATCATCTCTGGGGCCTCCTCTGGCCATGCTCTACCAGCTTCAGTTCTCTTTTGAGCTTAGGACCACAGAACCGGACCAAGCTCTACAGGGGGATGGTCTCACAGGAGCAGAGCAGAGTGCAGAATCCCTTCCTTGACTTGCTGGCCACACTGCTGGCCACTCAGCCCAGGATACTGTTGGCTTCTGAGCTGTGAGTGCACATTGCCATCTCATTTCCAGCTTCTCACCCAACAGTGTCACCAAGTTCAAGTCTGCAGGGCTGCTCTTTATCCCTTCATTCCCCAGCCTGTGGTGATACCTGGGGTTGTCAGGTGAAGGAGGCTGGCCTTGTGGAACCTCATGATGTATACACAGGCCATCCTCACCGGCTTGTCCAGTTCCCTCTGGATAGGTAGAATCACAGAATTGTTTAGGCTGGAAAAGAACTTCAAGCTCATCAAGTCAAATCATGAACCCAGCTGTCCCAACCTTAAACACTGCTCCTGAGCTCCTGATCTCCGTGACTCTGAAACATGGCCAGGGATGGTGATTCAAACCCTCCCTGGGCAGTCTGTGCCAAGGCCTGAGGGCCCTTTCCAGGAATAAAAGTTTCTGGTCCTTTCCACTTTCTCCTCAGGGACAACCTAACCTTCCCCGGGGGCAGCTTGAGGCCATTTCCTTTTGTTCCTCTTGTCCTGTCCCTTGTTCCTTGTGAGAAGAGACCAGCCTCCACCTCTTTCCACTCTCCTGTCAGGCAGTTGCAGACAGCAATAATGCAGGACCAGGGAATGCACCATCCCAGTTGTGCGTGTGGGGACAGACCAGCACTGGCACATGAGATTCTGCAACAGCTACTTGCTGATGCTGCTTCCCCAAATCCAGTGCCTCACCTGCTTCTCTCACTTGAATAATTGGTTATCTGAGCACCGAAGATTAATTACTGGTACTTAATCTCCTCAGAGAGCACTTAGCAACCATGATGCATTAGTCTGGCTCTGTAGCAAGGAGAGTGCTGCCTGTCCTGCTCAGCCCTGACACCCTCTGCTCCCCATGCTGGATTTGGAGTGTCTTTGCTTGGTGCTGCTGGGGTGCAGCCCCACCAGCACCCACACTGCAACCTTTCCAACCCAGCCCAGGCGCTGTTGCAGAGCCCTGACACCATGAATGTGGCTCCACCGCATTGCAGAGCAGTGTCCATCCACATCGCCTCAGTGCCACATCCTCACATCCTGCAGGGGATGGGGATGGAGTCTTCTGAGCCTAGAGCTTGGGGCTGCTCCCCTGTGGCTCTGACTGCAGGGCTGCTATCATTGCCCACACCACAGCCAGAGAGCATAGTTTCCCATAGCAGCAACGCAGACTGGGAACATGAAGAGATGCTGGAAGTTTTTTAGCAGTGTGCTTGCTTTTGTTCAGTTTTGGGCTCTTTCAAGTGGTGGGAACTTTTTTCTTAATGAATTGGAGATTTGGATGTTTGGGGAATAGGATCCAAGGAGAATGAGAAAACGTGGTGTGGAGCTGCTCCTGCTGCTTCGAGTCCTGAGTTCACATCATGAAGTGAATCCAGCATTAAACTGCATCTCGAGTCTTCTCGAAAGAGAGAAGGACCAATTTGCTTTGAGCTGAGTGGGACTGAAGGACTTCTCTGTCTTCCTTTAATTAAAAGGGATTCAAGTTTAAAATAAAGTAAAACCAAACAGAGAAGCTAGAGGGAAGTCTCCCATGGAGAGCAAGAAAAAAATAGAAGAATATATTAAAAAAACTGGAGCCAGATAGAAAGTGTGCATTTGGGGGAACATTTTGATAAAGAGAATGGTACTGCTCTTGTTTTCCAGCCAAACGTAGCAGACAGAGGGAAAGTAAAGGGAGTGTCCCAGTGCATTTTGACGGTGAGTGTGTGCACTGGGAGACCAGGAGAGGGGCCTGTGACACAGAAGGAAGCTGCTGCCCTCTACTAAAATCCACATGGCCTCCAGCCAGGGACTGGCCAGGAATGCTGACCCGTTTAGCCATAGCTCTTTCACCAAGAAAAACCCCACCATGTGCAGTCTGTGCTGACCCTGCCACCTGTGGGGACAGTTTGGCTGCCTTCACTGTAATTTCCAGAGTGGAACTGTTCCAAAGCAGGATGTGTTGTCACTGGATTTGCTCAGGGCCTGTCAAATCTCCTCCAACCAAACTCAGAACACATCTGTGCTTGATCATCTGTCTCCTTTTGGAAAGCTCACCCATTAGCTTGTGTCATGGTCCCCTTCAGGTGCCTCAGACTGTGGGATAAAGGGTCTCCTCTGGCAGAGAGTCTCTGGGAACCCCCTTAAGCTGATTCCATCCCATCCCCAACTCATTTCCCCCAGGCCCTCTCCAGAGTGTGGCAAACTCTATCTCCATCAGTCCAAGGCTGACAGGTCCTCTACACTGTCCCTGCACCCAGGGCAGCAGCACTTGGTCCTGCTCTCATGGCTGGGAGGCTGCAGAGTGACAGCATGGGGGTGACAGCACTGCAACCCTCAATCTGGGATGCATCACTTGAGTGTGAAATGCAGCATTTCACCTCCCTAGGGGTGAAGGGTGGGGGTGCTGGAAGTCTGAAACAATCTAAGAGACCTTCACAGGGATGTTTGAACATCACGATTCCTGGGGCAGAGGAGTGCCACAGCCCCACAGAGTCCACACTCCCCTGCTCTGCAGAGGTGAGATTGCTGAGAGACAGTGCCCAGTGTCAGGACCTGACTGCCCCCAGTCCATCTAATGCTTTTTACCCTTTTGTTTTCCAAGACCCATCAATACTGTCCAGCCCAGCATTTCTCAAAGCACTGATGAGCTCATTGCACAGTGCTGCAAACCAAGAGGATCAAGGGAGGATGTTTTCTCTGTTAAGAAGAGAGGAAGGAAAGGTGAAAGAACTGTGACAGTTCCTCTGACTCTAAATGACAGCCTTGGTGGCCAATTCCCTGAAGGGCAGGAGGATCCTTCTAGAAAATGTTCAGCCACTTGGGACTCTGCAGCACTTCTGGCAACAGAAGGTGCATTGCAGCCTCCTCAGCTAGGAATGGTTCCTAACTGCCAGTCACAGCTCCAATCCCAGCTGCACCAGTGGCTGTGCTGAAGGCAGGTATCAGAAGGCAAGTCCCATACACAGACATTACCAGCAGTCCTGGGACAGAGGAGGTTCCACATAAAGATGAGAAGGAACTTCTTCACGGTGAGGGTGACAGAGCACTGGAAGGGGCTGTCCAGGGAGGTTGTGGAGTCTCCTTCTCTGAAGACGTTTAAAGCCCACCTGGACTGATCTTGTGTGACTGGATCTAGGGGATCCTGCTGTGGCAGGGGGGATGGAACTGGATAATCCTTTGAGGTCCCTTCCAGTCCCTAACTGTCTGTGATTCTGTGCTGTTGTCCAGGAAATGTGCCTGGACTGTTTCCGTGCCCCAGCCCTGCAGTCAGCAAGTTTCTTCTTCTTGACTAAAGATTCACTCTGAGGGATCCTGCCAGTTCTGGTCTCCTCACAGACTAGTCTGTGTCTGGGCAGAACCAGCCCTTTCTTAGCTGAACTTCTTCATGCACCTGAGCTTGCTGTAACACCCTCCAGGTTCTGCTAGCACCAATGTCTTCTGTGTGTCTGTGCTTCAAAAGGTGATTTGGCAAATTAGCAGAGGAGAGGGTTGTCCTGGACAAGTCCCAGGATCATTTAGACCTTGGAATGGACTGCCCAGTGGCAGTGGTACCTCCCTGGAGGTACTGAAGAACCAGCTGGCTGTGACCCTTAGTGCCCTGCTCTGGTCAAAGAGGTGATGTTAGGTCCTGGGCTGGGCTGGATGAGCTCAGGGGCCTTTTCCAGCCTCAATGATTCTGTGATTCTGTAATATGAAGAGATAACTTCAGAACCAGGATTATCCTCCCCCAGCACACAAGAGAAGTGGGACTGGATGCCTCCCTGCCCCTGTGATCAGTCTCCAGGCATTTGCTCTTTGCCACTGTCACAGCCATGGTGTGAAGGACAATGAGTGGATTGTGTGACCCCTCCTTCCCCTTCCCTACCTGCATCTTTTGGCGTGGGGGCTCCCAACCTTCCCCCAAACCACAGCAGGAACACACAGACTGAGCTTGTTCCTAGACTTTGGACTACCTGACTCTTCCCTGTATCTCACTCCCTGTTTAGAGAGAGACACAGGAATGGTCTGAGAAACCTCCAGTACATTAGCCCAGCCCCCAGAGCAGAGAAGGCTTTAGAAGAGTGTTGGAGGGAAGTAGTCGTTAAAAATGCAGAGCTAAATAGAAAATGACAAGCAATGCAGCACAGGAGACATCAGGAGCTTCTTCCTGGTAGATGCTGGGCAGGGGAAACACTACTGATCCGATCTCTCCATGCTCCAGTAAGGTGTCTACTACAGTGCCTTGTGGGAAATTATTAATGAGGACAGGGATTAATGGGAGAGTGGAAAATGCATGAGGAACTTGCTAAAAAGGAGCTGACAGCCTGGTGTGCTCTGCCTCGCAGAGCCATCCCGAGGACAGCAGAGTAATTTGGTTCCTGACCTCAGCACAAACATCAGAGATGCACGAGTGACAGCACAGAGAAGCTCCATCGGTGTAAAGAAGGAAAGATGAATGCCTCGATTGAATCACTGGTGGGATTTATCTGCTGCACTGTTACTCTTCTGGTCTTCTCCTGAAGGCAAATCCAAAGAGGAAAAGGGCAAGAAAGGGCTCTGCTGCTGCTCCAGGGAGTGGAGCTCCGGTCTGATAAGAGGAGACACAGAGAATGGCTGCCTTGGCCTTTTAAAAAGAAGGTTAAGAATATGTCAGAGAAGGGGAAGAGCTCTTCAGGTTAAAGGACTGTCTTTGCAGAGGAATGCTCAGAAACATTTCAGCAGCAAGGCATCTAACCTCAAAATTAGGAGATGGAATGAAGGTTTAGGAGTGAAGGAGGAAAGCATCCTACACAGTTTAAGACAGAGGCTGATACATTGATGTAAGAATTGATTGTGTGCCCTGGTTGTGTTCAGCAGCAGGCAACAACATGGATCCAGGCCATCCTTCCAAACAGGTGGATGTAATTGATCCCCTCTATGGTCCCCCATGTCTCCTGAGGCAGTCTCATGGGGAATCAAGCTAGTTTGCAGTTCAGTTTTGTGGCATGATGCTCCAGTGACAGCTCTGTAGCCACTTGTTCCGCTCCCCAGCATGACCTCTTGCCACAGGCACCTTGCTGTGATCAGCCAAACCAGATGCAGCTCTCAGCCATGGAGAAGCAAACGTGCCCTCCTAGCATGTTCCCAGCAGGACCCCCCAGCAGGGTCTGTCGGCCCTGCAGCAGCCTCACATTTCAGGCTTGGAAGGATGAATAAAACATCTTCCCAGAACTTACTGGCCAAACCTGACCTCTGAGAGCTATCTGTGGTTTCCTGCTCATACACCCTGCAAACCCCACCAGAGCAGAGTTGGGAGCATTTAGCAGTTGAAGGCTGAAGGACACCATTAAGGGAAGAAAATAAAGCTCATGGTTCCAACCCTGGCTTTCTTCCCCTCCTTTTTCTTGGGTTTCTGTTCCTGCTGAGGAATTTACTCTTGGGCTTTCATAGTCTGGCTTCTTCTGAGGAAAAACAAACCTCCCATATCCCACTGGTTTCCGGATGCTGTGTAAAACATAAATAAGAGAAGCTCTTGAAGTCAGGGGACATTGGGGTGCTCAGCATCCCTGTTTGCACAGCTTTGAAGTGAGGCAAAGCTTTGCTGAGATGGGTGAGCAGGAGATACTGCTGGCAGACAAGGAAAACTACTGGGGTGTCTGTTAGTCTGGGAGTCATTGGGGTGTAAAGGGGTCTTGATGTTGGGACCCCAGAGCCATGGGCAGTAGGGAGAAGGGGCTGGGAAGGAAGGGACTTGGTGGGGAGATGAGTATTGTCCTGGGTATAGGAAGGTGACTCTGCTGGTATCCACCATTCCCAGAACAGAGTCCTGACTGCTTGAACTGCTTTCCAGAGTCTCCTGGGGTCATTCCTGGTTAGGAGTGACAAGGGCTGAAGTGATGTTTGGATACACACAGAGTGCAGGGATGCAGAAGGGGGAGGGCTCACTGGTGCATGTGATAGAGCAAGAGACCTCAGAGTGAAAAATGAGAGAGGCAGTGGAGACAGAAGGTAAGGACAAGTCTGGGAAGGTCTCAGCCTGGCTCATGGTCTCCCACTTGGCTTTGGGTCACCTCTCTCATGCCATGATGAGAAATCTCCATCTTTTTTCCATTCTGCTGAGGGTGCTGCCTCTCTGGAGCCCAGCTGGGACCTAGCTGCTGTGTGGTACCCCCTGTCAGATCCCATCCCATCGGCAGTAAGAGGTCTGTGCCTGGCTATGGGGATTGCTTTTGGAAGACTGCTTTTGGAGAGCTTGGGAGATCCTAAACCTTCTCTGTCACTAAAATACCACTGCAGAGGTCCCTTCAGCTGGTTTGTCACCCCTGGGAAAGTCTGAAAGAGCCACTTACACACTGGTATGCAGCCAGGGTGAGGACAGAAACAGAGCAGAGGAGGTGAACACCACAGCAACTGCCTTTGGGCTTAGCCTCTGGCTATGGAAGTTGGCAGCACCTCTTTCCAAGTGTGTTGGACACCCTGACCTATCGCTCTGCCATATCAGCTGCTGGCTCTGAGCCAGCCCAGAGAGGGAGCTGCAGCCCAGAACTGAGATTGTTTTAGTAGTTTTGGGTTCTGAATCACGACCTTGATGAAAAGTGAAGCTTCAGCTGCCTCTTAAGTGTGGGTTCAAGGGAGTGATGCCTTTCTACTGGGCATTAATCCTCCTGGCAGTAGCTGTATTCCCTCTATAGCTCCATCCATCACCTTGTCTTCTCAGATACCTGCCAGAACAGGGGAGACAATGGTGCAGACCTGACTGCTGGGAAAACCTCCAGAGGAGTGACCAGCATGAGCACCCAACTCAAGGGCATCTGGGGAAGATCTTGCAGACGGCAGCCATGGGTGGGTCCCCACAGTCTCTTTTGAAGCTTCTCCATTTAGTTTGAACAACTAAGTTTTTACAATAGAATTGGGATTTGGATATAATACAAATACAGTCCAGAGCTGGAGAGTTTTTCCTCACCACTTGCCTGTTTGAACCACGTTGTTTATTTCTCTCCATATCTCCCATAGGAAAGCCTGAGGCAGGGAGGGACCCCAAGAGCCCAGCAGCCTCCCTTCTTCCTCAATCCCACAGCTCCTCTGTAGAAGCCATTGCTGCTCAACGCAGTCAGAGCTCAGCCTTCCCAGGAATGTCCCTCTCAGGCTGGGGCAGAGCCAATCCACTCTGTGCTTTTGTTTTTGTTTGTTTCCCAGTGTTTTTGGATTGATCACTAAGAGCTTTTTTTTAAATATTTTTTGCTGTGTTTTTGGTTTCTTTCCAGGATGCTGCCTGCCATCCCCCTGTATTTGCTGTCGCTTTCATACCCTTGAGATATGAGGAGATAAAACCACCCTTTAGCTCTGATTCTGATGTAAGAACCCAGTGGGAGGGTGCCACTCTGCCCACAGCTGTGGCGCAGGGACTGGATGCTGCTGTCCAAAACAGGGGAAAAGGCAAAGAAGCATCTTTATGGGTGAGATTGTGACACAGGTGGGGCTCCAGGTCACAAGCTGGACTGGATGATCTCAGAGGTCTTTTCCAGCCTCAATAATTCTGTGATTTCTGTGAAAGGTCTGGATCAGCCTAGGACTCAGCTTGGCTTGTCCTTTAGATATTTTGCACTAGACTGGGACACTAATGGGTGGAGGACAGCTCCATGATCCAAGACCAGCAGCACTGATACAAAGGTGGCATAGGGGCTGGAGGGATAACACAGCCCAGTGCCCCAGGAAAGGGAATTCACTGTCTCTAGCAACTGCCAGTCAGTCAGATGAGCCACCACTGGCTGCTGGGTGGCTGAGCACCTCTAAAATCCTGGGGGGTGGCCAAATGAGGTCCTAGGTGGGTGTTCTGTTCCCAGCCTTTCCTGGGTGGGAAAGGTTTGCAAAGGGCTTTTATGGGGTTTTAGTGTGGTGGTATGTGGGTTGTCTTCACTTTTATTTACTGATTTGGGGCAGCTTTGGGGTAATTTTGTTTAATTTGGTTTCTCCAGGGTGGTTCCTGTAGGGTGTCTGCTGCTGCAACTCTCCTGCCTGTGGGAAAAGCTGCATCTCCTGCCACAGAAGAGCCTTTATCCCACAGACAGGTTCGCTGCTTGCTCCTGTCAGAGTCACACCATTGGAAAAGTGTGATGGTGTCCTTGTAGAGAGCACAATGCTGTACGTAATGTGCTGGAGCTCATGATGGGTGGTGTATGGAAGACTCAGGAGACAGCTCTGCTCTATCAGGGTAAGGAGTGTGTCTGGACCTGCCCAAATTTGAGTGCAGTGGTGGGGCAGGGGCAAAGGGTAGAATTTCTTGAATTCCTTGAATTCATTGATTCCTGCAGTTCTGTAGAAATCAATGCAATTGCCCCAAACACCTATTTCAAATCTGCTACAGGCAAATGATGGAGGTGGTGAGTGTGTTGGGGGGAGTATTCTTGAGCCTGAGGACTCCTTTTCCAGGGTTTATCTGGCTTTACCTCACAAGGCATCACTTCTGCTGGAGGGTTTATTGAAGGGGGTGTGGTGAAGCTCACCGCTTCAGCACAGGCTGTGCAACAAGGCAGCCACCACATCGCCTCCGGTTTTGGCTGAAGAATTAATGCCAAGAAGTGAGTCTCAGCCCTGTATCTCTTTCTGAAGAGCGAAGTCTGGAATCATCCAAGGGCAGTTGCAAAGTCAGGCTCTGCCCCTGCAGGGGACCAAAAACTGGGGGGTATATCAGCATTCAGCATTACTTGTTCCTGGTGGTGTCCAAGCTGCCGTCAGAGGTTTGGACAGCTGTTCGATATCTTCTTTCTGGTCTTTGCATGCAGTAAAACCCTAAAGTGATTGTAGATCATAGCAGCATTATACAAACCCCCATTTGCATAATCATTATGCAAATCGAGATGGATAACCAGCTTTAACCAGACTCAAGTTGCTTTCAAGTGCCTCTTTCTCAGCTGTACTTTCAATCACTAAAAGGACAAAAAACCACTCTAACTCACCAAACCCGTTAACTTTCTCCTTCTCCTGGTTAAGCACTGCACTGGGGCAGGGAGGGAGAGGAGGTGGCATGTGCAGGCACTGCAGTACCCGAGTGGCCTGGTGGGGTCACTGGTGGCTTTTACATCCAGAAGCCCCAGCAGGGCTCCTCAGAGCTCCGATTAACTAGGGGTGCCAAATACAAAATCTGCTCCATCCCAGCTTCCTTGAGACCTTTGGAGAGTTTCTAGGCCTTCTTCATCTGAAAGTACTTTGAGGATTGCTAGGACAGCTGCACAGGTAACTTACTGTTAGCTGAGCTACTCCTGTTGCAGCTGAGGGGCTAAACAGTTTAACTGTCTCCTGCCAGAAAGGTATCTGAGGCATTAAAAATAACTGCATGGGAATAGGTGATAGTCCTGGGGCACCCTGTCCCTCCTGCTGCACCCGGGCATCATCTTGAGTACTGAGGACAGTTCTGGGCTCCTCCCTTCAAGAAAGAGATTGAGGGGTTGGAGCAGGTCCAGAGGAGCAATGAAGCGAGGGAAGGGACCGGAGGGTGATGAAGTGAGGCTGAGGGAGCTGGGGTTGTTTAGCCTAGAGAAGAGGAGACTCAGGGGGGAGCTCCTCCCTCTCTACAATTCCCTGAAGGGAGGCTGTAGTCAGATAGTGGTCAGGCTCTTCTCCCTGGCAACTAGCATCAGGATGAGAGGGCAGGGCCTGAAGCTACCAGGGGAGGGTTAGGCTGGATGTTAGGAAGCTCAACCTCATGAAAAATGTGCTCAGAGCCTGGAATGGACTGCCCAGGGCAGCAGTGGAGTCCCCATCCCTGAAGGTATTGAAAGGTATTGAAGGGCAGCCTGGCTGTGGCCCTTAGTGCCCTGGTCTGGCTGATGTCTAGGCTGGGTTTGGAGATCTTAGAGGTCTTTTCCAGCCTCAGTCATTCTGTGATTGTCTGTATGACTCTCTGTGCTTGTTCCCTCTGGGAAGGCTGACAGGGACAGGCACAAATGTTGCCCACTTCAGTTTCCAGCAGTTTCTTTTCCTTCTCCCCCTGTGAATTGCTTACAGAGCAGTAATGGTTCAGTGGCTGGTGCCTGGGCAGATGGGTCATGTCAATTCATCACTGGAATGCTGCTATAGCTTGAGCCTGTTTCTGTGATGGGACTCTGCTGCTCACACTCATCGTTCCCCACCCCCGGACACTCACCACCATCCCCTTTATCTCCAGTTCTGACTGCTGCCAGCCCTGCTCTTCCTTTTCCTGCCTTTGCATCTCAAATTTCCTCCTAGGAAGTTTTCCAGCTCTCTCAGCCTTCATAACAAGAGATGAGAGTATTAACTGTTAGATGCTTCTCATTTTGCTCTCTGCAATAAAATTCAATCATGATCCTCATAGAGCATCTCTTGCATGTCCCTTCTGCACTGGGTTCATTCTAGGCTGGATCTGAAGTGTGGTTGATCTGCAGATGCTGTGTGACATAGCCATGCAAAGCCTCAACTCGTCTCCCTCTCCAGAGCCTGGGAGTCCTTGTGTGCTTTCTAACTGAGCAGCAGCTCTTACCTGAATGTCCCAAATATCCCCAGAGAAGGTAAGGCTGGAATAAGGTTGCAAGAGCATTGAGTGACCAAAACGTTTGCATGAAGTTGTCATTAGTGACGGCTGCACAGGGTTTTCTGCAAACCTGCCTGACCCACCTTGATGTATTCTGTGTTGTCCCGACCCAGCTGACACAGTGACTCGGGTTTCCTGTGCTCACCTGCGAACTCCCTGGCTCTGTGGTAGGGAAATGGGAGCTGAAAGGGCTACTGGGTTGCTGGGGAGCAGGGCTGTGTCTGTAGTGGTGGAAGAATTTACCTCAGGATGGGCAAACTGTGTGGGACTGAAACGAGTGCCATGGGTGCACCTCTTTGCAGAGCAGTAGTGAAACTTAATAGCATGATGGTGGGTCCTCTTGCACCTGATAAGTCCTCCCTGCTGTAGGTCCTAACTGCAGCTGCCCTCTGTCTAACCAGGCCAATGCGTCAGCCTCCATCTCACTGAAGTATTAACCCCAGAGCCAGCAAAAGGGGGTTGTGCAGGGCTGTGGACTTGCAGGTATGATCCCTTCTCAAAGTCAGGACTCAAACAGGAGAAGCATCATCAGAGCTTGAGTTTGCTTGAAGGAGGACCAAGGTCTGTACTCTTGTGTCAGGCTGTGCTGTGCTGGTAGGTTAGGATTGACTGAACATCTCCTGAGGTTATCAGTATGTTAACAGGGAGGACTAAAACCCCTCCAGTGGCAGCTAAACTGATGGGAGTGGGGGTGAGGGGCAACACCTTGGTAGATGTGTGCAGACACAGATGCTGCTGCCCTACAGGAGCACAAGGATCTAAAGAGCTGGAGAACGGGTGAGTGCCTGCTGAAACGTTGTGATGTTTTACTGACAAATGGGATAAATTTCTGAGCCATCTGTTCGTGATCTTTAGGGAGATGATTCATGAGTTTGGGGTAGAAAACGGGGCAACTTCAGGAACACTTTGTGTCTTGAAGAACAAAACAACCCCCAGCTGAACTGAAATAATGGATGACTTCATAACACAGTGCCTGCATACACCACAGTCCAGCCCGCAAGCCAACCTCGTCCCCACTGACAGAGGAACGCTAATTGCTTGCTGGGAAAAATAGAGAAGGAAACCCACGATTGCCTGAATCAGGAGTGAAAGCAATTTGATCACAGCCCCCGCCTACTGCATGGGTCCGGCAGTGAGCAACACGTTGTACAACCAGTGTGGAGGAACTGAGCTGCTGTGGGCATCCTCAGTAGTGCATAAGTGTGGGGGGAAGGGAAAGGACAGAGGAACGTGTTGAGGAATGCTAAAAAGAGGAATGTGTCACCTAAAAATAGAGGTAGCAGTTGGAAGAAATCAAAGAACCTAATGGACTATGAATGACCAGAAGGGTCAAAGGCAATAAGAAAGCACTTAAATAGAGCAGGGAATTTATTTCTGTGTCAAAAAAAAAAGGCTCTGTTGTTACAGACAGATGGTAAAAGCGACCGTGAAATGGTGGAGTTCAGTATCCTGCAAGGAAGAAGTGAAGAAACAAGCAGGATTTCAACCCTGAACTTCAGAAGAGCTAAATTTGGCCTCTTCAAATATCTGCTTGACAGAATTCCATGGGTCAGGGCTGGAGAGGGCAAGGGTGCTCAGGACTGCTGGTCAATATTCTAACATTACTTCCTCCAAGCCTAAAATTGGTGCCTCCTTATGAATAAGAGAGCAATCAGAGGAAGCAAGAGACATGCATGGATGAGTAAGGAGTTGCTGGAAGAACTCATAAGGAAGAAATAAATTTACAGCATGTGGGAAACAAGCCTGGCCGCTTGGGAGGAACATAGGGATGTGGTCAGAGTATGCAGGGATGCAACAAGAAGAGCTAAGGCCAGTCTGGAATTAAATCTGGCAAGGGCTGTCAAAGACAATAAGAAGAGATATTTCCAGTTTATCAACAGAAAAAGGAAGACTAGGGAAAATGTGGGCTGGGTGATGAATGAGATGGGCACCCGAGTGACAGGAGATACAGAGAAGGCAGAGTTATTGAATGGCTGCTTTGGTCTTCACTGCTAAGGCCAGCCCTCACAAAGCCCTAGCCCTAGAGATAAGAGACAGTGTTTTCAGAGAAGGAAACTCTCCTTTGCTAGAGGAGGACCAGGTAAGAGAGAGCTCTTGGCTAAGATGGACATCCATAAATCCATGGACCCTGACGGTATGCACCATGAGTGCTGAGAGAGCTGTCAGATGTTACTGCCAGGACACTTTCCATCATCTTTGAAAGGTTGCTGAGAACAGGAGAGGTGCCTGAGGACTGGAGGAAGGCCAATATCACTCCAGTCTTCAAGCAAGACAAGAAGGATGACCTGGGAAACTACAGGCTGATTAGTCTCACCTCCATCCCTGCAAAGGTGATGGAACAAATTATTTTGGATGCCGTTTTTAACCATCTGGAAGAGAAGAACGTTATTTGGAGCAGTCAGCCTGAACGTTATTTGGAGCAATCTGGTAACTTTTAATGATGTCATATCTGACCGGGTAGATTAGGGGAGAGCAATGGTTGTTGTCTAACCTGACTTCAGCAAGACCTTCAACACTGTCTCCCATAACATCCTCATGAGCAAAACTGTGCAGTGTGGGTTGGATGAGGGGACTGTGAGGTGAGTCAAGAGCTGGTTGTATGACAGAGCTCACAGAGTTGTTAGCAGTCAGAGACTCTGACCAGCAGTGTTAATTAACCACAGGGGTTAATAATGAGTCTGGTCTTGTTCAGTGTATTTGTCATTGACATGGATGAGGGGACAGAGCCGTGAGGAGTTGCTGACACACCAGGGGGGGCTCTGTGTGTTGTCATCCAGAGTGACCTGGACAGGATGGAGAGTTGGGCAAAGAGGAACCTAATGAAGTTCAGTGAGAGCAAGTGTAGGGTCCTGGACCAGGGGAGGAACAACCCTAGGCATCAGTATAGGTTAAGGGTGACCTGTTGGAGAGTAGCCTTGAATAGAGATCATGGAGCCCTCATAAACAGTGAGCCTTTGTGGCCAAGAAGGACAATGGACTCTTGGACGCTCTAAGAATAGTGTGTTCAGTAGGTCTAGAGAGATCATCTTCCCCCTCTGCTCTGCCCTGGTGAGGTCAGATCTGGAATACTGTGTCTAGTTCTGGACTCCCTAGTTCAAGAGAGACAGTGAACTACTGGAGAGAGTCCAGCAGAGAGCAACAAAGATGATCTGGGGCCTGGAGCATCTTCTATATGAGGAAAGGTCGAAAGAGCTGGGACTGTTTAGCTTTGAGAAGAGAAGAATGAGAGGAGACCTGACCCCAACCTTTAACTATCTGCAGGGTGGCCATAGGGAGGATGGAGCCAGATGGTTTCTAGTTATACCCAGTGACAGGACAAGGGGCAGTGTGCAGAAGCTGTATCACAGGAAGTTTCATTTAGAGAAAAGGAACACCTTCTTCACAGTGCAAGCCCCAAAGCCCTGGAACAGGCTGCCCAGAGAGGCTGTGGAGTCTCCTTCTCTGGAGATATTCAAATCCCACCTGGGTGCAGCCCTGTGTATTGTGTACTTAGCAGCCCTGCTTTGGTGGGGGAGCTGAACCTGATTGCTTTGAGGTCTCTTTTGCCCCAATGACTCCGTGTTTCTGTAAACTGTAAATAGCAGAGTGGCAAAGGTGGGAATATTCCCAAAACAGAAGATAGGAGGCAGGAGGATGCATTTCATAGAACCATTTAGGTTGGAAAAGACCTTTAAGATCAACAAGTCCAAGCATTAACCCAACTCTACCAATCCCACTGCAGAACCCCATTCTTGAGCACCATACCTACACAACTTCTGAACATTTCCAGGGGAAGACAACATAGCCACATCCCTGGACACTCTGTTCAAGGCCTGATGACCATTTCAGTGCCTTTGCCACAGACAGTGCTGTGGCTGCCATGTAAAACCCTCTGGGAGGCTGTGCAGAAGCCTGGAAAACATCTGGTTTTGTGAGCCTGAATGTGGAGCCCTAAAGTTGGCAGCCAGGCATTTCACCAGACTGTTGCTTCTTCCATCCAGATCTTCAAAGACTGGGGGGTCCCCCGGGGGCTAGAGGGTTCCCAGTATTATTGCAGCTCTTGGTAAAGAAATCGGGTTGCCTTGAGGCAAAGGTATGGGAGAATCCATTACAATGCTACTAGTTAAGGGCCAGGCACTGGCAATACCTTTGCAGGTTGGCGTGGGCTTGGTGAAGTGTTGGTCTGGAGGTACCTGTGTGGCTACAGGGCCATGATAAAGCCATCACATTTGGGTGTATTAAGGTTTCTTCAAGTCTTTGGCCTAGTACCATGCGGCCTCTTGTATTCTTTCAGAACCCTTTCTTTATTGTGGAGAATTAAAAGGTTCTTGTTTGCTGGGTAGTAATCAATGACTTTCAAAATGCAGGTATTAATGGAGGGATAATGAATGTTTGTTTTCATCTGGATCTCCCGTGGATTCTTTCTTGGATCAGTGTCTTTAAATAGCTCGATAAGGAAAAGGTAAAATTGCTGGTGTGTGATGAAGGAGGCAGGGGAGGGGGAGCAAATATTGAGCAGAAGAGCCCTAGTGGTAGTGATGGGATTAAACAAATCCCACCATTTGATCAGACAGGCCCACACAAAGCTGCTGGGACCCAAACAAAGCCATACATTTGTATGTACATATGCAGGGCAAAAGATCACCTCTGAAAATGTTGAGTAATCAAAGGGCTCTGTGACAGCACAGAAAACACTCCTGGGGGCTATTCTCAACCCTCAACAAGTGAACACTCAACCCCTCTCCAAATAGTGGGTGCCCTGGGGCTGAGCTGCTGGGGGTGTCCAGCAAAGCCTGTGATAGCTGCAATCAGCATTATCCCTAATAACGATTGTTACCTTTGTGGCTAATGGCTCATTATCTAGTGGGTCAAGTGTGGTGTTCCAATAAGCTGGAGGTCAGGCCTGGAGGAGGGTGAGAAAAGCTGAGAATGAGGGGGATGGAGGAGATCAGCTGTTTCTCCACTGTGTGATGTGTAAATATGGAATTTGAGGGATTCAGGAGGAAAGGTGGCCCAGGAGACAGCCCTGACATGTCCACAGCAACGTCACTCATTCAGCATGTACAGGCATTATGTGGGTCTAGCAACAGCTCACTAGGGCTCAAACTCCATTCTGGAAGGCAACCACTCACTGAAACAAGCTGGTCCCCAGCAAGTCACCCATCTCTCCTCACAGTCATGGCACGGAGGGGCTGGGTGGGGTGAGTCCATGCATTATTCTTTTTTAAGGTGAAAATAACTAAATAACACTCCGAGCCTGCTCCCACACTGCAACTGCAACTGGCCATGAATAATTTATCTTCAAATAATTAATTATTCAGTCTATTTCTTCATTAGTTGAAGAACCTGAACTCAATTAGTTGCTTACCTCTACAAAATAAAAAAGAACCCAACACTTTTTCTGAAGATAATAAATAAATGACAAGCAGCTCTCAGCTGCCCCTTCTGATCCCACTGACGCTTGGCAGGGTGGCTTTTGGGTGGAAAGCTAGTATGAATTGGCAACTGTTCCTGCTGTCCTTGCCTGTTCTACTGGTTTGCTTCACGTGCTGCCCAGAGAGTGTGAACATGTTGTTTCCTGGGAAAAGCTTCTCGCAGGATCTCTCTGCTTTTCCAGGCTGGGTAGATGGTCAAGACCAGTTGCGCGAGCCTCAACAAAGCCAAGTGGTGGTTCTTGCAGTTGGGTCACAGAAAGCCAGACTTGGGGGAGTGTGACTGGATTGACAGAAAGAGACCTAGAGATATTGTTTGACCATCAGCTAAATATGAACATGCAGTGGACTTAGGCAGCCAAGAAGGCCAATAGCTTATTGCTCTTTACAGCTCCCTGACAGGAGAGGTGTGGGTCAGTCTTTTCTCCCAAGTCATCAGCAATAGGACAAGAGGAAATGGCTTCAAGTGGTGCTAGGGGAGGGTTAGGTTGGATATTATGAGAAATCTCTTCCCTGACAGACTGGTCAGGGCTTGGAACAGGCTGCCCAGTGAGGAGGGGAGTCACCATCCCTGGAGGGGTTCAAAAAATTTGTAGATGTGGCCGTGGGGACCAGGGTTTAGTGATCAGGGTGGGGTTGGGTTGGTGGTTGGACTGGATGAGCTTGGAAGTCTTTTCCAGCCTAAATGATTCTGTGTGGCTGCTTGGTTTTACTAGTGGGTTGTAGTTGACAGCAGTAACACCCCAGGCAGAGCTTCCACTGAGTGGATCTGCAGAGCTGGCATGTTTACCTGCCTTGGCCTGTCACTGCCTAGCCCTAACTGTCTATCACCTGGTCAAGTGACCTCTAAGTAACAGAGTTGCTCTATTCTAGGTTGATGTCCACTCACTGGGATTATTTCCTCAGTGACTCTGTGCCTCAGTAACGTCATGATGTGACTCAGTGTACTGCTGGCCCCCAGCATTTCCCTTGAAGTCACTTGGGCAAAAAATGAGGGTAATAGTCAGCTGCGCACAGATGATGGGTCCCTTGGTGTTGAAGCAGTTTTCCTTCTGTGAGCTGGACCCTGGTGTGGGTTACAGACAGAGTGACTCAGCCCTTCTCTCCAGAGCCTTACACTTCGGTAGCCACCTCAGCCCTGTCTGATTGTGCTTTAGAAGGGGCAATAACCCCTCAGTCACACCATGCCACACTGAAAGTCTCTGCTGGCATTGTGTAACTCCCAGTGCTGTGCCTCACAGCTGTGTGGCCCTTTCTCTTTCTTTCCACTTCCCCTCAGTATCAGTCCAGCTCTAGGGTCAATCCTTTTTCCTCCTTTGTTCCACTGTCTCTCACAGCCGGAGGAGCCTGTCACTCGGGCTGTGCAATTCATCCTGATTTGCTTTCTCTGAACACGTCTCTGTATAACTCAGCTGCCTCCTCCCCTCCTCCCGCTGCTCAGAGGGCGCTGCTCTAAGAGTCCCTGCACCAGCTCTGGGATCCACTTGCAGTTTTAAAATCAGCTGCGGCCAAATTGGCAAGGAAGCAGCTGAAGATGTGTCAGCCATGCTTCCCTTGGGGTGGCGATCTGGTTTCCTGTCTGTGTGCACATCTAGAGAGAGGTCAGCCAAGAGAAGCTTCAGACTGCAGAGATGTTCAGCGAGGGTGGGTGACTGGAGTGCCGTTTGCTCTCCTGGGAAGAGGCATTTGAGGAACGGCCAGAGCTGGGATGAGCATTTGTCTGGCCAGTAATTCTTCACAGTGGGGTCGTAAATCCTTGGCAATCCACGGCTTTCTCTCCCAGGCTAGCTCAGCAGAACCAACCTATTGGTACCTGCAGAACACACCCCAGGTTCACTGGTGGCCATAGTGAGATACTGCAGCTCAGCGTTGGCAGTGCTGGGATGCTCTTGGTCAACTGGGTAATACCAAGGTCTTCACCAGCTCCCACATGTCCATGTGTCAGCCATTCCTGCTCCTTGACACTCATGTTGCTGGGCCAGGATCAAGGTGGCTTCAGATGACTTTTTTTTACTTATTACCTCTTTAGATACCTTGTGCCTCCAGTCAGTGTCTGATTTTCTTCCTCTATGGGATGGTCTTTATGCTTTCCTTGCTGCCACAGGGTTTCAATTGACTCTTGTGACCCTGCACCTTGCCCAGGCAGCGTTTGGGCTGTGCTCCCACATTCATTGCAGTATCAGACCCCTTTCCCCTGGCCACCAGCATTTAACCCTGCTTTTATCATCCTCTACCTGTGAAGGCAGTTCCTTTTTCTCCTCATTCTGTGATGCAGTTTTGTTTGGACTGGCTTTGTCAGTTCCGTGTTCCCCCACGTTTCTGCTGACCCCAGGAAGAGCTGTGCATGCTTTATCCTGCTCCTTTTTTCATTTGTTTGTATTCTTCTGCCTTGTACCGGAGCCAAAGAGAGCTCAGAGTCAATGCTGCTAAGTTCTGCAGCTGCATGCTCCGCACACCCTGTACTTTTCGTGCACGTTCATGCAGAATCACTTGGTGTGCCACTCTGGGCGGTATCCCAGCTGTCATCTAACTGGGAGTGATGCAACCCATACCTACTGCAAAGCCGTTGCTGGAGGCTGCAGGTGGTTTCCTGTGTGTATGTGTCAATCTGCTGGCCATATCTTTGTTTTTATCACTGCTGGGTTGTAATGACTGCAGTTATCTGCTCTCCTGGCAATCTCAGGGAGTCAAGCTTTTCCAGACGGCTTTTGCAAATGCCAACTTCTCTTACCCCAGTGATCTTCCGTCTTGAATTTCATCTGGCTGAGATTATGCTGTGTGCTGAAGGATATGCATCTTGCAATTGCCTTCATTATCAGATTTAATGGGGTTGTTCACTGCTTGGTTCTTCTAGGGCTCTGCATTTTCTCATGGAAAACTTTGCTGTGTCTGGTGGGCAGGAGGGCTTGAGGAGGATGGCAGTGCTTTTGGGACTGGGGAAGGAGGAGGCAGGGGCAAGGCTGTGGTGTATCCTGGCTCTAGCTGTCCTGGGACCCTGAGCAAGGGTCACTTTAAGGGGCCTGTTGAAGTCATTATCTGACTACTCTGATGCAGCCACCTCCCCACTGTCCACAAGGAGAGCTGGTTCAGGCCTGATGAGGAATCAATGCTGCTCCTGTATGGATAGGCATCCCTGGAGAGATGCCACCACAGCACCAGTGGAAGCCACTTAGTCCACTGCCTCAAGGGGCTAGGACTGCTCTCCCATCATCCCCTTCCTCTCTTCAGTCTCTTCATGGTGGAGAGCATCGCTACAAGCACCAAACCCCCTTGGGGTCCCCGTACCTGGGGTCAGCAGCATGGTCCAGTCAGGTGTTCATGTTGCCAAGCAACTCATCTCCCACCACTGGGTTTCCATAGTGACAGAGAAGAAGCCAAGCAGATGCTGATGATGGAGCTGCACCCCTGCCCAAAAGCCTCACACAAACTTATGTGTGTGGGGTGTGAAGGGCCAGGAGCTCCTGTGTGGGCATGAGGTGGGTGTGAAGGTGCAAGTGGGTGCTCATGGGGAAGTGAGGAAGTGACTTTGAAGATCAGACCTGTGCAAGGAAGGGGTTCAAGAAAGCCAACCTGAAAGCTCAGTGCCAGACCAACCATTACTGGGTCCCTCTGAAGGTGTTGCAAGGAGTCACTGAAGGCTATGACAGCAGTCAGGCAAGGAAAGGGCTGTGTGAGCCTGCAAAGCAGACACGTGCTTGATCCTTGCTGACCATAACTTCCTCATCCCTGCTGCCAGGCTGTGTCTCATTCATAATTACTGGCCTGCTTGGCACAAGGTGTCCTCCTGCTCCAGCCAGTGGATGCACAGGGAGCACTGGTCAGCATGGGGGAGAAACACCCCTGGACTTGCTCTCCTTCTAGTTGGCTGCACTTTGTGTGGCAGCACCCTATTTCTGGAGTGCTGTTTCAGCTGTGGACGTGCTCCTTGGAAGCCTCCATCACTGGGCATCTCCACGCAGAAGGCACCACCCAGAGTTGGTCAGTGTTTCTGGGGGTTTTGGCTGCTTTTCTGAGGCCATGAAGCCCATTTTGGGGCAGGGCTGCTGGCAGTGTGGCTCTGTGGGGATCAGGCTGGAGCAGGGACAAGGAAAGAAGAAGGCCCAGAAGGGTGGCAAGGATTAGAGCAGGAGGAGCCTGTGTCTGTGCCCTGTGCCAGGAGTATTCAGCCTTGTTCAAGAACAGTCCCTGCTCTTTCTGGGAAAATTTCCCAGGAAATGCTGGTTTTACACTTCCAATCCCATTAGGAATGGCAGGAGCTGGAAGGAGAAGTGTACACAGCAGCTTGCCCACTGGATTGGGTCTGGGAGTATGGGTTGTTTGCCAGAGGGGGACTGTAGGGTTGGTGTGTGACAGCTGGCTGTCCTTGCTGCCCTGCTGCCCCTCCACTTGGAGAGACCATCTGCTGCCTTAACCCCTGATGGCTGCTGACCCTGCCCTGCCTGTCCTGTCTTCTTATCCTTCATCCCCTGGACAAAAGCTCACAAAAACTGCCCCAGAATGCAGCTGCTATGGTCTGGTGGAGAACACCTGTGAACAAGACTTCTAATATGTAGTGATAACAGGTCCTGTTCCACCCAGAGGAGCTCCAGGGCACACTACAGAGAAACTCCACAAATCCGGTGCCTTCCATACATAAGAGCTCCTGGGCAATGGGGCTGGAGAGGAGCCTGGGACATCTATTCTGGTCCTCTGCTGCCATGGACACAGTAAGTTCCAGCCCCTTTCATGGGCTGGCTCCTCAAGCAAACCTTCTGAGATTACTGTGCCAAAGCTGGATCACAGGAATAATTGGACATTTTCTTTTACCGAGATTCACAGCCAGTTTCTGCCCATTTGTCCTCCTGCCAACATTGTCTTCTGGCTTCGACAACTCTTCTCCCTTTTGTGCATGGAGACCCTGCTGTAGTTAGAGCTGACAGTGATGCTCACTCTTGGCTTTTGTTTTGCTAACACAGGGTTGCTCCTCATGGTCTTCCTTTTTCCAGAACACAGGTGTTTGTGTCTCCTCCCTACAGTAGGATCATTCCTTACCCTACAAGTGGGATGTGTTTCTCCCCTCCGTGTACCCTGACTATGTTAGTCTCCTCCACAGCCATCTGGCAGAGTTGTCTTGTAATCCTCCCCCAGCCCTCCGAGGGACTGCAGAGAAGGATAATTTTAATCTAAGTACCTGGCCTTACACCTCGCGCTGCTGTGCTATGATTTCATTCAACTTTGAGGGCTCTCAAGTCTTAAGGCACAATATCCCATCTTCCTATTTTGCATCCAATCTCATCTGAATTCTCCCCCGGGGAACAAGGGCTGTGTTCAAAGGGCTAAGCAGGCTTGGTCTTGCTGTCTGCCTCAGGCAGATTAAGAGACTTTTATTTTAATGATCAAATAAAAGGAATATTCCTACACAGAGGCTTTGGTTGGCTGGCACTGCTGTGGTCAGATGGTGGTTCCCACCTTCAGATGTTCTGGAGCTGCCAGGGATGTGATGTCTGATGTCAGGCTGGTGGAGCTTCTCATCTGTTCTGCTGCACTGTTTTCTTCTCTCTGTCTCAGCCCATGCAATGTTCCTTCCTTCTGTTCCTGTACTCTTCAGGTGCCTTAGTTCTGTCTGGGATGAGAGCGGTAAATCCTGCAGACAAAGGGGATGTGGTAATCCCCTTAGTGTGGGTGATTCCCCTTGCTAAACCCTCCTAATGCAAGTTTGCTTACTTTCAATTAGCCTTGTCTCTGGATCTGCTGTGAAGCCTCATCCTCTACAAGATCAGATTAATGGGCTTGTGTCTCATATTTAAATACAGCCCCCACGTGTGCTGTACGCCAAGCCAATAATGCTTTATCTTGATGTAATAAAAATAATTGCCAGCAGAAATGCTTTCCCTCGTGCCTGTTCTTCACTGCCCCAGGGAGTTACACGCTCCTGTCTCCTGCTTCCCTGCTGCACTTCCTCATGTCCCTTTACCTCCATGGGCAGCTTCACTCTGCCTGAAAACTGAGATCAAGTAGTGCTGGGATGTGCCCTGAGCTGTCCTTTAATCTTTTCCCTATTCTCCTCACATATCAACCCTCATTCTTTCTCTCTTTAAGCCAGAAAGATTCGGAGACTTTAGAACTCACGATTTGTTTCAGTGTCTTTTTTTGCAAGGTCTAACTCGGACTTGATGCAATTTCTACTTTGCTGAAAACTTGGTGGCCTCCCTGACCTCCATTCCAGAACTCCTCTCTTCCATTCTGCTCAGGTCCCTGCTTCTTCCTAACACCTCTCTGTCAGATGCTGTTCAGCCCATTACCTCACACACTCTTCTTTGCTAGCTTTTAGGTTCAGTTTCTGTTCCTCCTGCTTAGGGTTTCTTGCAGCTCTGACACATTTTCACTTGCAGTTCCAGGCATCCTGCATATTTGTGTCTCCAACTGACTTCACTAGCCAATTCCTTTTGTTTCTTCATGTTCACTCTGCTTGAAACTGAGATCCTCAGTTGTAAGTCATTTTTATTTGTTCATGCACTTAATCACAGGTTGATTTAGGTTGAAGTATTCAATTCAGGGCTCTTCCTGCAATCAGCCCTTCCATAATTCTCTTTTTGTCACCAAAATGACATCTAAATAATCACTGTCCACAGCTCCAGGTGAACACAAACATGCCAACTCTCACATCCAGCTCTGTGGCTGCAGGCAGTGTTTGCTTTCCAGACTCCCTGTAAACTAGAGCCATTGAGATGGTTTCTATAGGGTAAAAGATTGAAGAGCCCTATTAAGAACTGCTGCTTCAGCTCCCAAAGGGGAGGATCACTGCTTGGTCCCCACATCCCCATCTGTTCCGATGAGGAGGATTATTCCAACCACTTTTTCATTCCTCTCACCCCTTTGGATTATTCTCCAGTCCCCTCTGTATGTCCCCTCTGTGTCTCCTCCAGGGGGTCTGTAGAGAAGACACCACTGCCTGCCTTGCACCACAACCCCATGCTGCTGCATGTGTAGCCCTGAGCTACCCAATCAAGGCCCTGTCTGCCCATGCAGATTCCCCCTGCAAAGCTGAGCCTGACCTCAGGGACAGCAAAGTTAACGCCTCAGTCTTCAGGGCTGTTTATCTCAGCTGGAGCATGAGGCAGCTGGAGCGTGGCAGGAGTCCAGTGGGCACAGCCTGGGCAGGCCACTGGGATTAGGTGGTGGCTTTAATCTAAGAGGTTGCCCCCAGTTCAGCATGAGGTGTTGGAGGCGGCCTGGGCTGAACTCTGCAGACGGAGGAACTAAGCTGCTGACTCTGAGGACACTTGATTATTTTCTGGCGCTGCTTTTTTCTTGCCCCTGAGGAAACACTGGTGCGGTGAAGTGCAGATCTCAGGGAACTCATCCAGCAGGCACTTGCTCTCGCAAGGCTTTGTTGACTGGATCAGTCTGACCTCCCGGGTCAATGTCACATATGATAGAAATGGCCACAAGAGCCAAAATGAGCTAGGTAGGTTGTCAAGAAGGTGGAAAGGAAATCTGCTTGTGCTCAGCTCTTAGTTTCTTGTGAGATAAAGCTGAATTTTCAGCAGCTCAGGGTAAAATGTAATTTTCTGGTTGGCTTTACTTGCCATCCACATGAGAGCTCTTCCCAGCCTTGCTGCTCTGTGTCCAAGACGCCCCCACCCACCCTGCACTCCAGCTCCCATCCCAGGCCCTTGGAGGATCAGTCCTGAGCCTGACAAGCAATCCTCGTCCCAGCGTGGGACTGGCCACAGCTGGATTGAGCCAGTGAGCAGCTTTGGAGCTGCCAAATTTGTTGCAGGACGGGTCCACTGGGGAGGCAGGTGAGAAGGAGAGGTGAGGAAATCACAGCAAATAGAACCTGACTGCCCAGTAATTGTGGACAACAAGGCTTTTCGGCAAGGCCATAAATCAATGGCAGATGGAGACACAATGGGTGGTGTTATCGATTTCTCTTTTTTTATTATTTTCTGTTCCTCTTGTTTGCTGCCCAGCAGTGTGGAAAGGCTCTGGAGGCAGCACTCCAGGGGCTCTCTCTTTGCTTGGCAGCTCCCACCTCCTCTTCCTACCCCTGGCTGCTGTGCAGGAGAGAAGGCAGCACTCAGAAGCAGCAGCATCCTCAACACAGAACCAAAGAATCACAGAATGTGAGTTGGAAGGGGGCTCTGCAGATCATCTGCAGTCCAGGTTCTCCTAGAGCAGATCCCATAGGAACAGTCCAAGTGGTTCGAGAATGTCTCCAGAGCAGGAGACTCCACAACCTCTCTGGGCAGCCTGAGCCAGGGCTCTGGGGCCCTCAAGGTGAAAAGGTTTTCCTCTGCTCCAGTTGGTGCCCAATGCCCCTTGTTCTGTTGCTGGGCCCCTTGTCCCATTGCTGGGCACCACCAAGCAGAGCCTGGTCCCATCCTTCTGGCAGATTTCCTCAAGGTCTCCTCTTCTCCAGGCTGTACAGCCCCAGTGCCCGGAGCTTCTCCTCATAAGGAAGGTTCTCCAGTCCTCTGGTCATCTCAGTGGCTGCANGGCAGCCTGAGCCAGGGCTCTGGGGCCCTCAAGGTGGAAAAGGTTTTCCTCTGCTCCAGTTGGTGCCCAATGCCCCTTGTTCTGTTGCTGGGCCCCTTGTCCCATTGCTGGGCACCACCAAGCAGAGCCTGGTCCCATCCTTCTGGCAGATTTCCTCAAGGTCTCCTCTTCTCCAGGCTGTACAGCCCCAGTGCCCGGAGCTTCTCCTCATAAGGAAGGTTCTCCAGTCCTCTGGTCATCTCAGTGGCTGCATTGGACTCTCTCCAGTAGCTCCCTGTCTCTCTTGAACTGGGGATCCCAGAACTGGACACAGATTTCCAGATGTGACCTCAGAACAGAGTGAAGAACCTCCCTTGACCAACTGGCCACACTCCTCTGAATGCACCCCTGGAGCTCACTGGCCTCTTGGCTGCCAGGGCCCATTGCTGGCTGTCAATCATACTGTGCCCCACCAACCCCCTATCCTGCCTGCCTATGCTGCTGTGTCTGAGCCTGGCTGAGCACCCTAGAAGATACCCTGGAGCAGGGGAAAAACAAGACTGGAGGCAGAGATGGAGCTAAAAAAGGGCAGGCAATAGCTCTGCCCAAAGTCCCGTCTCAGCATCTCTGGAAAGGTATCTCCACCCTGGCACCAGCCACCTCACCCAGTCAGCAGCTTTCCCCCTCCCCTGCTTTTCATTCTCTGAGCTGCCGTATTCTGATAAATGCATCAGTCCTCGAGTCCTCTCCTCTCTTCCTCTACCATTCACGGTTCTCAGATGTGACCTAAGGGACTGCTGGGTCCGTCTTGCAGTGTCTCTGGTGCTCTGAGGGGGGACAGCAAGGCACAAACCCGGCCTGAGGGATGCCCTCCATCTCCTACAGCAGTTACCCAGGGAAAAGCATGAATAAGAATGCTGCTGCTGAAGGAAGCATGAAGGAATGCTGCTGCTGAAGGAAATGCAGGAGTGTGCAAAACCAAGGGCTCATGGCTGGACCAAAGTATAAGAAATAGGAATTTTCACATTGCTTAACCTTTTCTTAAGACCTTCCCTCCCCCTCCCCTGCTCTGGGGGATGATTTAGCTCTTCAGGGAAGATCTTTGTGCTGTGTCTGTGGCACTTTGGGTAGCAAGAGGCTCTTATGGCCTCAGCCTGGCTGGTACACTTCTGGGCACTGCAGTGAGGGTGTAATGAGTTAGGGTGGTGCTCTCCTGGCATGTGAAGGCAGTTATCTGCATGGGCGGGAGGGGAAGGCACTCTCATAATGGCTTTCTTTCCAGGAAGAAAAGCTCTCCCATTACAGCTGGTCCTGGCAGTAGTTTTTTTCCCTTCCCTTTTGTTCAGGGCTGTGCAGAGCACTTTGGAATTCATAAACCAGTAATTTATTGAACAAGTCTTTGGAGAAGGGAAGTAATGAAAACTGCCATATAAATTACAGGAGTGTTTGGGACCCCACTGCTGGCAGATGGCTCTGTGGCCTCTAATGGAGCTGGCATCTGCATTGAGACACCCGCTGAGGAGGCACAACAGAGGTGGGTGGAAATGGCATCAGAGCTGCCACAAAAGCAACCAATAGCCATGTCCTTGGGAGACAGAACCATGCCACCTTGCAGAGCTGGCATCTCCTGCATAACCACTCCTCATGTCCTGGGGGGATTTACTAGCCCTGTAGCATCACCAGCCTCTGGCACAGAAGGGCTGTGCAGGCCTTTTAATTGAGCCAGTCCTTTTGTTTTCCCCCTCTTCTTCATCTTTCTCCATGGGCAGGCAGAGTCCTGCTGCTCCCAGCTCTGGCCAGGTCTCTCCCAGTGCAGTTGGATGGAGTGTGCTGGCTGTGATGCCAGTGATAGAACAAGAGGAAACAGCGTCAAGTTGTGCCAGGGGAGAGTTACTTTGGGTATCAGGAGAATCTCTTCTCTGTCAGAGTGGTCAGGAATTGGAACAGCCTGCCCAGGAAGGGGGAGAGTCACCATCTCTGGAGGGTTTCAAAAAACAAGTAGATGTGGCCCTGAGGAAAAGGGTTTAGCAGGCAGGGTGTGGTTGGGTTAATGGTTGGATTTAGTGACGTTGGAGGTTTCTTCCAACCTTAATGAGTCCCTGATTTTATACTCTCAAACCAAGCACTTTCACACATGGGAATCGCCCAGGTATGAAGTGAGATCCCGATGCCAGCCTGCAGTGTGTGTGCTGGATCTGAACTTCCATGAAGCTCTGAGTCCAAACTCCCACCCAGGACTGTGCTGCAGAGCTCTGGAGGTACAGTGGACGTGGAGCAGAGCACCTTCTGGTGCTGGCAGGAGGCAGAGTTCCCTCCATGGAGACCCTCACCAGGCTGTGACCTTGATGTTGCTCTTGGTGCCTTGAGAGTTGAGGGGTGATGGCCAAACAGAGGAGCCTGCACATGCACTCCCATGTTGGGAGCAAATTCTTGCAGCTCAGGTCACTCTGCTGAGCCTGGCCAAGGGAAGGTGGTTGGATCTTTGAGTGGTACAAGGATTTGGTTTTGTTTCTGAAAGCCTGAGCCTACTAAACCCTTAGTACACATGTAATGTGGAGCAGAAACCAGTGTCAGAGGTGTTTTCAGAGGAGCCAGAATGTCATTGGCAGTGGGGTTGTGTGAGGGGCTGTGGAAAGCGTGTGTGGGAAGGAAGGGTTTGATTCACATGCAAGCCTCGGCCACCTGGGAGAGGTAAAATTTTTGCAAGCCACAGCGTTTTCTGTGCCTCTGGTTAATCAGGGTAATGGGCTGTTCACCTCCAGGTCTTGGCTCCCATTCAGCACTCTGTCCTTGCAAGGCCATCAAAGAACAGAGCTGGGGGAGAGCGACCCTGGCTGGCGAGGTGGCAGGACAGGCACTACCTGTGGATGCTTCTCAGGGTTTGCTGGGTTTTGGTTCCCCTCTGTTTTTATGGTCATTGGAGTCTCCAGTCAGGTTTCTCTAGCCCAGAGTGCTCCCATGCTGTAGACACACAGTCAGAAGGGAGATTCTTAACAAGAAGGAACCCAAATTTCATACACGATCTCCATTGGGTTTCCCTCTTGGTGTGCAAAGGCAAACCCCATTTTCTGTATCATCCTGATCTGGAGGTCTCACACATGTGGCTTATTCCCTACTGCTGTCAGAGGTAGTCACATCTGAGCCCATGGAGTGACTTTCACATCCACCTGTGTCTTTGGTCCTGGGAAGGAGGCAGGTTTGGTCAAGCACTTCCAAGCCAGAGCTCCTGGAGGGACCCAAACAAACCATTCACAAGGGAAGATGCCCTGCCCCAGCCCCAGCTCTGCATGGAATCTGGTTCTGCCATAAAAACAGCATTTGAGAGAATCTAGGAAAAGAGGAGGGGTGTGGGGCTTGTACCTGAGAAGCATAAATAAATGAATTAATGAATGGATTAAATGTAAATTGTGGCAGCTTTAAATGAAAGCCATGGTTTCCAAAAGTGCTTTTAACCGGTACTTACTTCTGCCGCAATATAACTGCCAGCAAGAGCTTAATTCATTATCACCAGGACAAAATGAAGACCCTGTAAATTTGAAGTCCAATTTAATTTCCTCAGAAAGAGCTGATTTTTTTCCCCATCTTTATTTCCCTTTCCTCTTTCTCTCTGCCCAGGGAAGGAGGATTTCCATCACTTACAGCTGTTGGGCACCTCCTGCAAATGGAATTTTCTCATCCTACTCAGCCACAGATGCCCACTTGCCAGGAGCAAGGTGGATTGTGGTAGGTCCATATATTGGGGTTTTGTGCTGGACATCATCCCTACAACATGCCAGCATTGCTTTGGAGAGTTTTGGCTGTAAATCAGCACAGGACAGAGAGGAAAGTGAAGACTCAGAGGGAAAAAGCACCTTGTCCTGGGTTGGCAAGACTGGCAAGGACCAGAATGTCTGACTCCTATCCTGCTGCCCAGTGTCATGGCCATCAATGTGGTCCCAAAAAGCTTTGTGGGGTTATTGCTCTTGATTGAGGTGATACAATATGGGTTTGGGGGACCTGCTGCTGGGAAGGAATCAGCTTGTGGGTGAGCACCACAGGGAAGGCTGAAGGTCTGTCAGGAAGAGAGGTGCCCACGGGTCAGTTCTGGTAGTGGAGCTGGGCTTGTTGCCTGGGGATGCAAGGACAGAGGTGTTGCCAGAGGCAGCTGAATCCAAACCTCCCTGGGTGAGTTCCATCTATAAACCAGCCCCTGACTTTCTATCTCCTCCAACCTGTTACCACCTCTCATCTTTCCAGGTTGTAGTCTCGGCTCTCCGAGCCCCATTAGCAGCACAGATGGCCCATACATGGGATTGGTGTGTTTATGCAGGTGGGTGAGCACATGTGCCTGCTCCAAGCACTGGAGAAAACCAGCAATAGCTTGTGTGTCTGCCCTAGAATGTGAGAGGGACAAAGCAAATGAGAGAAAAGGCCTGACACAGCAGGAAAATCATGATAAAACCTCTGGTCTCCATGGAGTCTTTGTTTACTCTCCTCTCATTTCCTCATCTGCTTTCTATTTCTTTTTTTGTTGTTTTATTTTTGTTTTAAAGGAGTATTTTTAAAATGTAGGACTGGGAGCAGCACACTGGTTCACTGGCTGCAGGGAAGTTGGGAGTAGGTATGCACAAGATTTTCATGCTCTGCTCTCCATCAGAACATCTTTGTCTCTAGTCACCTCGAGGTTACAGTGGTCATGAACTCCCCATCCTTTTCCACAGTCCAGCTCTTCCCTGGTTTACCACACAATCATAGAATCGCCTGGGCTGGAAGGGACCTACAAAGATCATCTAGTCCAGCCCCCCTGCAGTGAGCAGGGACATCCTCAACTAGATCAGATTGCCCTGAGCCTTTTCCAGCCTCTCCACCCCAATTCTTGGTCCTGGGGCAGCTCTTGGCGTGGGCTGGATAGCAGAGTGAGGCTGATGATGGTGCATGAACCAGCACCTTGGGTCAGATATATCTGGATGAGCAAAGGGTGGGACTGGTGTGCAGAAGAGGTGGGTTGGCACCTGGCCATCGCCATCCATCCTCTTGGTCCTATAGCTATCTCTCCACTCTCCATAGCAAGGACCTTAATGGCATGGTGTGGTTTGGATGCATTTACACCAGGATGCCCTGCCCAGGCTGGCATCATTCAGAGCACCACCTTGTCTCACCAGCACAGTGGTAGCTTCTGTCTCAAAGCTGCACCAACCGACCTTCTCCCTTGCTCCGCAAGACCCCGGCACAAAGGGAATCACTCCGGTTGTCTGAATGGAGCAGCTGTCTCTGCTCAGCTCCTTGCTGTGCTCTTGTTAGACCATCCCTGCTGCGTTTAATTATAGGTATTACACTCTCTTCTCCTGCAAAGAATGACTTGCAGGGTGCTCCCGGAGTTCATTTGAAACACGAAATTACTAGTGCAGCTTTCATACGGGAAGAATCGCTGCTGTGACCTGTGGGTAATTAACGAGACAGTGCACGGCTAGTGGCCCCAGACTAATTAGCAGCAGCAATAGGAGTGATCTCCGTGGTGCTTCTCTGCACTGGTGCTGATGCTGGATGCAGCCGCAGGAGTGTCACGTTGTTGAGAGGACTGGTCTACAGGACTTGTGAGGTGGTTGTGTGACAGCTGCTGGGCTGAAGACTTGGAGCAAGAGGCCCAGTGGAGACAAGGACCTGTTCCTCAGCCCTTCACATCACAGTGCAGATGGAAGGAGGAAAAATATGAATGAAATGAAGGCTGTCAGGAAATTACACCTACAGATCACATGTACTGGGGCCCGTTTAGCACGACCACAGCCAAAACGCTCCCTTCCAACAGCGGCTATTCCATCCCATGAATAAAATATTCAGCATAATATTTAAATATAATTAATTCATGCAATTTCAGCTTTTATACTACAGTAAAATATTCATTTTCAATTAGTACAAAGGTTGAAATGACATCCATCAAAAATTAAGAACAAAGGGTAAAGCTTCAAATAAAATGTTTCCTCCCCTGTAAGATGATAGGTGTTAGAGGGGTGGGACAAGGAATGGAAGTGTCCTAACACAGTTTGCTCCCAGCAACTTTATCCCCTCCACGAAACAGCAGGTGGACCACTGCAGTGGAGCTTCTTGTGCAGCACCAAAGGAGAGGGAAGTCCCTTAGGAAGCATCTGGACAGTCCCAGTGCCAAGAGAGGACCTCAACTGCTTTGGGATCTTGCCAGGGCGAAAGAGCATCTTTTTCCTTAGCCTGACCATCTCACATCCAAATGAAACTGGAACTAACCCAGCTTTTATTCAAGTACAAAAGAGAACCAGTTCTCAGTAACACATCTGTCAAACCTCTTCCATACCTTTGGGCTAGGACAAGCAGTGGATGGGGTTTGGGCTGCTTCTGGAAGAAAATGCAGGGAGAGTAGATGCTGATTGGTAGCAGAGGTTTCTCCTCATGAAGAGGAGACTCTGGCTCCGTCCCTGCCCAAGGAGAAGAGTCTCCTTCATACAGAGAAGTCAGATGGATTTGAGGCTGTGTCTTCCCATCCCAGGGGGCCACTGGGGATACAGGATGCCCAGGAAACTACTCTCATGCAACATTTCAGCTGAGCATTGGTGAGGAAGGGAGCTGGGAGGGAGAGCAGGAGGCAGACAAAGCATCCTGGTTCTCTGTGGCTTTAGCTGGGACATGTCACTGTTTGTCTTCCCCACCTCCAGCCACAGCCCACTGCCACAGCTGGGATTTACTGGGGCAAGAGGAGGTTGTCCCATCGGTCATCAGTATGGGCTCACAGAGGCTTGAAGGGCAAAAAGTTGATTTAACCCTAAGATTCATCCCAGCTCCTGCCTTGATAGCTGATGCCCCCCACTGGGGTGCAACAGTGTCAGTGTGACCTGGGGACCGGGGCCACCACTGACCCCTGTGACACCATGCTATGAGCTCCTGCTAGAAAACCTACATTGGGTAGTGCCTCCAGCCTGGCTCACAGCTCACAAAACACTTGGTGTAGGGAAATGGAGAGGGAAAAGTAATGATTTCAGTCTGAAGGGCAACACGAGCTATCCCTGGACTGAACCTGGGACAATTAATACCTCCAAGATGGGCTTAATGGATTGTTTGAGATTTTGGGCTGTGGAGTACAATCGAAAGCAAAGTGTTTGACTATGGTTATAATTGTTAACAGGCTCCTTTGGAAGCCCAGTGTAAAGAAATGGATAGACTTCAGCCATCAATAATAGCGCTGGAGGAGAAAATTGAAGGGATATCTGCCCAATTAAATAACCTACAGAGCTGGAATTGAGAATCAATGTGGCATGAACGATGAGGTATGGACTACCGATGCTGAACGCTAAATCCACTGCAGCCTCTGATTTAACATAAAGAGAGGGACGGGGAAGTAGATGCAGCCACTGGCCCTGGTGTCACTGTGAGTGGTGGGGAGTTGCTGGGAAAGGGCTCAACATCACTGTCCCATGGGCTGGGACACAGTGAAGGTATCAAATCTTCAGAAATCCTGGCTGCTCTGGTGGGAGCATGGGTAGCAATAGGGCTGACAGTGGTGAGGTGCATACAGGGACAGATCCATCTCCCTGGGGAGCTCCCAGAAGCTGCTTGTGGATGGTAAATGGCGAGTGGTGGGCAGCTGAGGCTTTGCTTTCTGGCTATCTTCCTGCTTTCACTTTTGGGGATTCCAATCAGATTTGCTGAGACAGTTCTGAGCATTTAAATGGGACCCACTGAAAATGAGAGGGATGGCTGGTGGGAGGGAAAGGCAGATGACTTCAGGGATGGGACACGGCAGCTGCTGAAGGCATGAGGCTGTGTCTGAAAAGCGTGAGATGTCCTATTTCATAGAACCATAGGATGATTTGAGTTGAAAGGAACCTTAAAGTTTATCTAGTTCCTAGCTCCACAGGCAGGGACACCTCTCCCACTAGAGCAGTCTGCTTTAAGACCCATCCAACCATGGAACACCCACAGCTTCCTTGGGCAACCTGTTCCAGTGTCTCACTATCCTTACAGTGAAAAACTTCCTCCTTACCTCCAATCTAAATCCATCCTCTTTCTGTTTAAAATAAATATCCTTTGTTCTATCACTGTGAGTCCCTGTAATAAGTCTACACCAACTTTCTTGTAGTCTTCTTCAGATATGGAAAGCTGCAGTAAGGTCTCCCCGAAGACTTCTTTCCTCAAGGCTGAAAAATCACAGTTCCCTCAGCCTGTCCTCACAGCAAAATTGTTCCAGTCCTTTGATCCTCTTCTTGGCTCCCTCTGGACCCACTTCATCAGCTCCATGTCCTTCCTGTATGGCAGCTCCAGAACGGGATACAGGACTGTAGGCGGGGTCTCATGAGAGCAGAGTGGAGGGGGAAATCCCCTCCCTGGAGCTGCTGGCCATACTTTCAGCCCAGGGCACTGTTGGCTTCAGGGCTGCCCTCATGCATTGCTAGCTCATGTTGAGCTTCTAATTGATCAGCGCTTCCAAGTCCTTCGCAGGGCAGCTCTTCAGCCATACTCCACCCAACCCGTATTTGTGTTTGGGATTGCCCAGACTCAGGTGCACAACCTTGTATTTGGCACTGTTGAACTTCATGAAGTTGGCCTGAGCCCACCTCTCCAGCCCATCAGGGTCCTTCTGGATGGATCCCTTCCTTCCTGCTCAGTGTCCTCCACAAACTTGCAGGGACAAAGTGGAGACTGCAAAAAAAGTTTGGAGGAAGAATTGCAGACTTTTTCCTTTTCCAGGGAAAACCCAGATCTGATCCCTAGTGTCTGCATTCTGCAGGATGCTGGCAGCAAGACAGATGTCACCCAGACACTAAGGTAAGAGGGTCCCCTTTGTAGGATTCCATCAGGAATGAAGGGGCGAAACATCTGCTCTGTGTGGCTTCTTCCTCCTCCTCCTCCCATCCTCTGCAGGATGTGTCCCACTGTGGCACAGACAAATCCACACTCTGCCTCTTTAATTTTTTTAAAGGAGAAATTAATTTTTTCTTTGCCTAAGTACCCGTCACTTTAAATTAATGTCTGTGATAGTGAAAATGACGAAGCAGCCAGGTCATTAGGCAAATTTTAATTAGAGGCTTAGGCGGCCTTTACTAATAAGATGCTGCAATCCCTTCCCAGTGCTCTCACTTTCCATCCACAGGGTCTTTCAGAGCCCATCCGAGGGTGCATTTCCATAGCACTTCTCTCTTCAGCACCCACAAGGAGCACCCTATGTGCTGTCCAGGCATCCAGCATCAAGTTAGAGCTTGGGGTACTGCTCAGTGCAAGGGGTGCAGAAGATTCCATGTCCCTTTGTGTTGGCTCTGCCCTGCTGGGAGAGGGTGTTTCCCTCACTACCTACAGCCAGAGTTATGGTTTAGTGATGTCAGGGCATCTCTCTCGGTGCCACGGGATGTGTGTCCCCACCCCAGCAGTTCCCACTGGGGGAAGCTAGGACTCACCAGGGGCTGTCATGGTGGGAAGACCTCAGCATTGGGTTGGCTGTATGAGTGCAATGACCCCATGTGCCACCTCTGCCTAAAGCAGGGAGAGTTTTATAAGGCAAACACATTGCACAAGACCATTTATTAAGACTGTATTCCTCTTCCCACACACATTCCTTTTCCCCATTCAACTTAGTTCTTGTTAAGAGGGGTAAGAAGTTAGCTCATGAGCTATCATCCCCACACAAGTTTTCTCTGTCCAAACATACATGGGTTGGATACCAAGAGCACATCCTTGGTCTGGCTGCAAATCCAGCCTGCAGCCCAGCTTAACAAAAGGCTCAGTCTGTACCCCAGTCAGACAGACTGGTTTCCTGGTCATTATGCCACCGTCAGGGAGGAGAAATGGGCCAGCAAGATTTGCCCAGGTCAGTGCATGACCCTGGCCACAGTGGGGAGGAAAACAAAGTGGAGGATGAAAGGAACAGGCTCTTTTCTTCCAGTCTGGGAATGGGTGATGGGATGCGTTCTCCTCTCCTTGCAGTGTGAGCATGCCTCAGTGCCCTGCAGGTACCCGTGTTCCTGTGCTGGGCAATTTCACAGGTGAGATCTGTCCATTAAGCTGCCGGTTCCAGTCACTCCACACGGTGCAAAATAACCAACAAATGGGGCTCTGACCTACTTATATTTCTTTTCCTGTCAGTACAACTCAATTTGAGCCAGGCAGGGAGCAAGACAGGGATGCAGGAAGGTGATTACAGCAAGTCTGTGCTGGACCCTGCTTCTTTGGGGTGGGGGACAGGAGATGAGGGGGTGATTAAGCTCCTCCTCACTGCAGTTGATACCACTCTGTCTGCACAGTGTTACAGCTCCAGAGCAGACTTGATCCAGGGTGAAAGCATGAAAAATCATCTGCTATCCTAGCAGAACTTACTGAGTCAAATCCAGAGGTGAATGATTTCCTGTAGCAGGACTGCATCCCCTTCAGCCCTGCACCCTGAGGCCGTCCCGGGGTTTCTGGTGCCGCACTGTGCCCTCCAGTGCCAGCAGGGATGGAGGGACTCTTCCTAGCCCCTGGACACAGGTCTGTGGCCACATGTGTCTCTGCCATGATGACTCCATTATTTCCAGCACTTTGACAGTCCCCATGGACTCACACGCTGCCTGGAAGTCCCAGCAGGAACCGTTTTATTGATAGGAGAGGAGGTTTTTCTCAAAATAGAAACTTCACACAAAAAAAGTGCAAGCAGTCACACATGGGCTGGGAGGGCACGGGGAAGGGAAAATATGTCACGGAGCATTGTGGTGAAGACATCCCGTCTCCATTTCCATTTGGAACAAACAACTTTCCTGCTGGCATTTCTTTTATTCCATCCAATCAATCCAATCAGGTGTCTGCCTGACTTTCCCACTTTCCCTTCCCTCCTCTTAGGGAATTTGATATAGGGTAGTTTCTGCCAGCCACTAGAGCTCTCAGTGCTTGCCTACCTCTGGCATAGGCTGAGGGCAGTTTAGGCCTCCTTTGCATCCTGAAGAGTCACAAAACCTTGTCCCTCATCCCACTCCTCCCCTCCTTGTGAGCACCATGGCAGAGATGGTGCTGAGATGAACCCAGTTCCTGCCCTTCTGAAGTGCTGGTGTATATGGATGTCCACTGGCTGGAGGATCAGCGGTGCTGACCAGTAGACAGGGGAGAAAAGATCTGTAAAGATTATGCAAAGAAGTAGTGGCCCTTTCCCCCTCTTTCTCCTCATCTTGTGCAAATTACCCTATTATTCTGCTCCCTTAGGATGCCTGAGTGTCCTTATGTCTCTTTTGAGCTAAAGTCATCCATGCATTAAATTAGTTCTCTGCCTAGAAATAGCTTGATTACTTTTTCCAAGCTGCAGCTAACGTGAGGTTGCCTGAGAGTTTCACAAAGTGAAATGGGGCAAAAAGGGAAGTGAAATGGGGGAGTGAAAGGGAAGAGTAGAGGCAGGATGTGGCCTCCACAAGCTGGTAGAACATCAGTTAGCTTGCAATGTGTGGTGTAGGAGAAGGGAGAGAGGTGCCACCTGCATGATGTGACTGAATCGGACTCCATCACCTGGGAGAAGTCACCTTCCATGATGGCACTTGGAGCTAGACTTGGTTGCCTGCTAGATCCTGTCATCATCAGCTCTTTCCATAGTGTTGGGTGGATTATGGCATTTTTCCTACTGGCCTTACTCAAATCATGTTTCTGATTTCTTTTCCAAGTCCTTGTGCTGTTGAACTCTGACTAGAGGGAAGGAGAAAGACCTTGGTGGAACAATCCATCCCAGCATTGAGAAAACTTCTGGAGCTCAGGAAGATCCAGAATCCCTCAAGATTCCAAATTTTCTCCCTCACTGTAAGATAACCCCCAGTGCAGGGCTCACTTGCTTCAAGGCAGGAGCATATTTGAACAGTAAATCCTCACTTCTAATGCCTTTGCTGTACCAGCACCCTGCAGGAGCAGGCACACAGCCCCACCTGGCCAGGGTCAGCCCCTGCAGGACCACTCTTCCCCCTTGCTGCACCTTTGAACCTGTTCCCTCCTTACTGGTGGCAGCCAAGCTCCTAAACCCTCTTCCACCTACAAAACATAGTAAAAGTCTCTTGCTCACATCTCCCCTGTGACTGTGCACCCATCGGGAGAGGCGGATGCTCAGCCCCACATCCCGTGTGCCTCTGGGCTGGCACAGCCCAATGCCTGAAGCTCAGACTGACTCTGGGCTCCCTGCTGGGCATGAAGATAATCTCAGACTTTCACTCTCCACGGAGACATGCTCTCTGTTCCCCTATTAACTGGGTTCACTTTTGCTCTATTCACCCTCATTTCCTCTCTGCAGAGCTTTTCCAAGGAGGCAGCCAGGGCCAAGCCCATCACCTAAGAGGGGCTGTGAATTTCAGATAATAGCTTTAGAAAATGTCCTGTGCTATTCCGTGCTCACTTCTTTGTATTGTCTTGACACTTACGCTAGGTTTGCGGCTTGGAGTATTTTTCCCCCTTAGTTCTCTGTTCTGTTGGGCAGATGTCTGCCCCCAGCTGTTTGCAGGAGCCCCAAGAGCTGTTGCCTGAACATCAAATGCTAAGTCAGGGCAAATTATCCCTCCTTTCCCACTGTGTTTTGCTGAATCCTTTAGAGAACTGCATCTGCAAACCTGAGGCTTCATTCCTTTTTACTCCATCCCAGTCACTGCTTCATACAGGCTCTTCCAAAACTTCCTTCACTGCTTTTACTGACTGCTGGACGTTATTTGAGGAGCATCAGCAAATCCACAGTGAAAGTGTGTGGCTGCCATCCTCTCACAAGACCCGTTCTGCATCCTACTGATGCTTCTCCTCCTCTCTGGGAGCAAACCATCATTCCTAGTACCTGGGGAGTCACTGGAGGGATCGCGGAGTGTGACTCTGCCCCATCCAGTAGCTAAAGGGATAATTCACAATTCCCAGAGGCCAGGCCCAGTCCAATCAATCCAAGCAATCAATTCTCCTTCAGCATCATGCTCTCTTGTCCTGCTCTTACAGCAGCCACTAATGGAACAGTTACTCCTTTGCCAGATGAGGTACGTTGTGTGGGTTTACTCCTCCACTTCCTAGGGAGCTGGGCAGCAGGCACGCTGGTTGAGGAGAGGGTCCTCACTGCAGCTGCAGAGCAAATATTGGTGGAGATGCTTCAGCCAATGATGCTCTGGGGGTCCCCAAGGCTGTGTAATCTCCAGAGTGGCTGGGGAAAGCCTTCTCAGCCAGCAGTGGGGACAATGGAGCATTGCTGGGATCCCACGGGGAACTGAGCTACTTCTTCAGCTTCCAGGGCAGCAGTGGATGAGCTTCTACAAAGCCCTCACTGTACTTTTAGGGGAACAGGTGAGCCTGAGCCATGATCTCTGTGGAAGAAGAGGCCCATCTGGAGCAGGTTTTACACCATCCAGCCCATCTCTATGTGAATTTGCACACAGAGCGGGTTTCTCTTAGAGTTAAAATTTACTCCTTCTGACCAAGGCACAGAAGAGCCTTGGATGAGGAGGGAGTGGAATGATTTTTCCAAACTGGGGTACACTGGGACTGTGTTCCAGTCCCTTTCCCAGCTGCTAGAAGAGAGATAAACTGCTTTAGGAAAGTCCTGTCCATGCCAAGAGGTGGAACGAAGCCTGTGTGTTGCTAGAGCTTTCCTCTTTTCTTCCCTTAATTAAAAAGAAAATGTCTCCCTCCAAAGTAATTAATTACTAATGACACAATTAGAACCAGTAAAAAGGGATGGGAAGAATAAGATTAAAAAGAAAAAGAGAACGAAAAAAAGGGAAAACTAAACTAACGACACCCCCCCCCCAACCCCTCTGGCAATTTAAGACATTTCAAGCTTGAGACAAATTAAGGAAATAATTGATTTAAACTTTACTCTCATTGCTGCTGGCCCCCCTGGGATGGGCAGCGTGTGGATGGAAACCACCTCTCCAGTGCTCCTCTCTTCCACCAGAGAAATCATAGAATGGCCAGTGATGGAAGGATCATCTAGTCCCATCCCTGCTGCACAGGCCAGGGACACCTTCACTAGATCAGTTTACTCAGGGTCCCACCCAGCCTGACCTTGAACACTTCCAGGGATGGGGCAGCCACAACTGCCTTGGGCAACCTGTTCCAGCATCTCAGCACTCTCATAGCAAAGAACTATTTCCTCATGTTGCCCCTCTTCAAGTCCGTAATCCTTTCCCCTTGTCCTTTCACTACCACCTGAGTCAAAAGCTACTCCAGTTTTCTTGTAGCCCCCTTCAGATATTGAAAAGCTACTAGAAGGTCATCTGGGAGCCTCTTCTGCTCCAGGCTGAACAACCACTACTTGCTCAGCCTGTCCTCATAGCAGGGGTGCTCCAGCCCTCTGATCATTTGAGTTGCTCTCTTCTGGACCTGTTCCAAGAGCTTTGTGTCCTCCTTATGTGGGAAACTCCAGAACTGGACACAGTAACTCCAGGTGGGGTCTCACAAGTGCAGAATAGAGGGGGAAAATCATCTCCTTTGACTGACTGACAGCGCTTCTTTTGATTCTGCCCAGGACATGGTTGGCTTTCTGGGCTGCAAGCGCACACTGATGGCTACTGTTAGGCTTCTGGTCCACCCTCACCCCCAAGTCCTTCTCTTCAGGGCTGTTTTCAATCCTTTCTCTTCCCAATCTGTATTTGTGCATGGGATGCCTTAGCCCAGGTGTAGAACCTTGCACTAGCCCTTGCTGAACGCCATGCAGTTTGCGCAGCCTGCTTCTTGAGGCGGTCAAGTTTCCTCTGGATGGCCTTCCTTCCCTCCAGTGTGTTGACTTTACCACACAGCTTGGTGTGGCCAGCAAACTGACTGAGGGGGCATTCAATCCCACTGTCCGTGTTGTCGACAATGTGTCTTGAGGAACAGCACTCATCACACCTCTCCATTTGGATACAGAGACACTGATCACAGGAAGGCAATAAGCCTCCCTGTCTCATGTAATACAGAAGCCTCCCTGTCTCATGTAATACAGTTTTCCTGCTTGGAGGGAAAACCCTGAGGCAGGGAGTTGTTTTCTGCAGTCTGACAACTTTCTGTGCTGGAAAGTTGGATTTAACCACATAATCCCTAGCTCTTGTGGTCTCACCCTAAATTTTCTTTCTCTGTCCATCCCATCTGCCCAGACATCAGCTCTTCCCTCTTTCCCCATCCCTGTTCTGATGGCGACCAGGGATGGAACAGAGCTGTGAGCCGAGGACAAGTGGGGACAGCTCTTGATGTCCATGTTTAAAGCTCCTTGGCTTAAATTGCTTGAAGACACTGAAAAATAGATTAAGGGCGTGGGAAGAGGGAAGCCCAGCAGAGCTGCTGGCTGCCTGCAGAGTGCTTATTATTTCTGTCAGCTGAGTGTTTTAACTCGATAATCTCAGATTGAAATGGGTTTAGAGGAAGGGAGGGAGCAGTGGGAGCTGAGGCAGCTGCTCCTGTGGGCATCTGGATTAGACAAAAAGCAAGTTTCAGCCTCTCTTTCCATGATAGAAAGCAGTCTCTGATCTGGAGGTGGGACAGGGTTGCAGCCCCAGAGCTGGAAGAGGAATGGGCAATGCAGGTCACCTCATGATGGAACTCTAAGCTCCAAATCTCACTCTCCATCCTGGCTATGCCTGGTTCTTGGGAAGTGAAGGTACCCGAAGTCAGGCTTCATGTTCCCTGGTAGATGTGAGGACCATGGCATTGTCCCCAAAAGGGGCAATGGGGTTTTTGTGTGTCCTGCACTAAATCCCTGGCTATGGTGGTTTGAGCTGTATCCCAGATGATTGTTCCTTCTTGCTAAGAGCTCTGGCACAAGCATGCCTGTGTGGTATCATAGCTGGTCATTTTTCCTGGTGGATGTACAAGAAGGGGTGACTCTGCTCGTCCATGCACAGAGAAGGATTGTGTCCTCACAACAGCTTAGTTTATCTGTTCCCATTCCAGTGCAGAGCCGTTTCCAGGCAGGACATGCCAGAAAATATCCCAGAGGGAGGACACGGACACATTCACCTTGTCTACAACTCTGACACCTTCACAAGGGCAAGTTCACTGCATGTGCAGAGGAAGACTGATTCTACGCACACACTGGTGCCTGCCTCACTACATCTTGCACACCAAGACTTTGCAGCTTCAACACGCAAGGTTGTGTCTACTGATGAAGGAGGAAGTTTTGTCCTTGTCTTGCAGGCCACCAAACGATGGTGGACCACCATGCTCCCTGTGCTCAGAAGGCTGCAAGCAGCACTCTAGTTCAATCCAGGTTGCAGCAGTCTTAGGGCAAGGACAAGCAATTTGTGCAACATGACCTCAGACAGCAAACCTTAGAATCTTGGCCAGCATTTGTCATGAAGGTTGCAGTGAAGGACTTCAGTGTCATCAGCAGCTCAAGGCTAAGAGAATGTGGGCTGTTCAGCCTGGAGAAGAGAAGGCTCTGGAGAACCTTATAGCAGCCTTTCAGTACTGAAGGAGCTACAAGAAGGTTGAAGGGGGACTTCTGCTGAGGGACTCTGGTGGTAGGACAAAGGGGTTGGCTTCAAGCCAAAAGAGGGGAGATTTCAATGAGATCTGAGGCAGAAATTCCTCCTTGTGAGGGTGCTGAGGAACAGGAACTGGAACAGGGTTCTGTGCTTCTGGAACAGGTTGCCAAGGGTGGTTGTAGCTGCTTCATCCCAGGAAGTGTTCAAGGTCGGGTTGGATGAGGCTGTGGGCAACCTGGTCTGGTGGGAGGTGTCACTGCCCATGTCAGGGGATTAGAACTAGTGGGGTTTTAATGTCCCCTCCAACCTAAACCAGTCTATGATTACCTGATTCTATGACTTTATGTCCAGTCAAAGCTCAGCTGGACTTCTCCTGGGGCACGCTTTCAACCACAGTTCTCACTGACTTTCTTCTTCTGGATCTATAACGGGTATGAAATAAAGCAGGGAAAGGCAAAAAACCAGGAAGGAGAAACCAAGTTCTTATTGACTGCTGGGTTTCCCTGGAAGCCATGGAAGCTGGGATGGGGAGGAGGAAAAGCTCCTAATACATCGTTTTGTCTTCAAGCAATTATGTAAAAATGAGTTAATCACAGGGTCACAGAAGCCATAACCATTAATTAATCCCCAGCATGAGCCGAAAAGATGAATTTCCCGCAGTAAACAAATGTGAGTAGCAGCATGGCAGGGGATCAAGCTCCCGCCGAACTACCACAGCCTACACAGGCAGCTCCACTGTGGCTCCACGGGGCAGGTGATTTGCACCCCCAGACCACAGAGCACAAATTTTCCTGCTGGATTGCTGGCTTAGGGTGGCTGGGGCCAGGGGAGCAGGGGAGTTCCCACAGACATTTTTATTGGGTCACTCCCGCAAATGGGAGAAGACAAAGGCAGAGGCTTCTCATGTCTTGGAGCTATGAGCAGAGCTTGAGTCCATGATGCACGGAGCAGGGATAGGACATGGGCTGGGCACTGTGCTGGGAGTATCCTTGCTGTCCCTAATCTCTAAAGGATTAAAGTGGTTAAAAACCAGTGAAAATCTCCACTGGATCTTCTTGGCAGCCTCCAGATGGGTCTGGAGAACAAACCTTGTGAGGAGCAGCTGAGTGAGCTGGGGCTGGTCAGTCTGGAGGAACGCAGGCTGAGGGGAGACCTTAGTGCTGTCTGGAACTGCCTGACAGGGTGGTAAAGTGGGGATTGATCTCTTCTCACAAGCAACAAGAGACAGGATAAGAGGAAATGGCCTCAAGCTGCCCCAGGGGAAGGTTAGATAGGACCTGATAAGAAACTTCTTCCTGGAAAGGGCCCTCAGGCCTTGGCCAGGGTGGAATTGAATCACCATCCCTGGCTGTGTTTCACAGTAGTGATTTGGAGCTCAGGGTCAGGGTTTAGGGGTGGGTTGGGACAGCTGGGTTAAAGGTTGGACTCGATGAGCTTGAAGGTCTTTTCCAACCTAAACTACTCTGTGATTTTGTGATTCTAAGGTGTTACCTGCTGCTGGAGGATCTCTTTGCCCTTGTGTTCTAGCCCAGCAGGTTGCAGTGCCAGCAGTCTCTGCTCCTGCACTTGTATAGCAGGAGGAGTGAAGAGGACTTGGGGGGGATGGCTTGGAGGACCTACATTCCCTATTTAACACCTATTTCACATTATTGCCACTTTAATAGCAACCTACTTTTCTATTTAGAACCTTTTTAGAAAGATCCTGTTAAATCCCAAATGCAGACAGGTAGAGCGTATCTCCCAGTGAAACGGTCCAGGAGAAATGAAGCTTTGCTGCAAATCCTGGTGTCTCCATACAGATTGGGCTTTTAGTATTTTTCTTTAATTTTTTTCCTACTTTCCCCTCATTTCCCCTCATGAAGCAGTTAGTCACTGGCCCATTTGGAAAGGGTAGGAAACCTGAACATTCATTGTATGGCAAGTTCTTCCCCTACACTCAAACCATGTCAGTTGAATAAAAAATATGGTTTGCTCTAGGCTGTGTGAGTTGGCTGCGTGCACACGATTAAATTAGCTCAAACCCAACCTCTATTTATTTAGCTAAATGGAATAGGAGTAATGCTAAAACCAACCCCAAATCATCCAAATTCCTCCTCAGCTGTCAGAGCAGGCAAGAAAGTTTCCTTGTCATGTCTCCCCCCTCTGCTTTGGATTTCTTTATTAATCCTCTGCTCTCCCCATTGCTCTACTCTGCTCCTCTGGAGAGAGACATACCCTCAAAGCCCAGTGGTGAACAGACCTCTGGCACCACAACTGAAATCCCAGTAAGGGGTAGGACCGTATCTTCCAGAGCACTGGAAAGGTTTTGCATGCTCCTGTTCACTCTGTCCACTGGCTCCTGTCTGCTCAGGCTTTGCAGGTAGCATCAGTCACTGCCTATGCTCCTCCTTGGCGCAAGGCATGTTGGTCTCCCACTGCATGTTGTTCTGCTATCGCATTTGTTCTCCCATTGCATGTTATTCTCCCTTACATGTTGTCCTCCCATTGCCTGTTTCCCTCCACTGCATGTTGTCCTCCCACTGCATGTTGTTATCCCATTGCACGTTGTTCTGCTGTTGCATGTCGTATTCTTGTTGTGTGTTGTTCCCCTGCATGATAAAGGATGCAGGTGAAATCAGTAGCCCAGATCAAGTGCATCTACACTAATGCACATAGCACGGGCAACAAGCAGGATGAGCTGGAGGCCATTGAGCAGCATGACGGCTATGATGTAGTTGCCATCACAGAAACGTGGTGGGAAAACTGTCATGACTGGAATGCTGTGATGAATGGATATCAGCTCTGCAGAAGGGATAGATGAGGAAGGAGAGGTGGGTGTATGGCCCTGTATGTTAGGGAGTTTTTTGAGTGTGTAGAAATTGATTTCAATGACGATAAAATTGAGTGTTATATGGGTTAGGATGCAAGGGAAGGCAAATAAGGGAGATAGTGTGCTGGGAGTCTGCTATAGACCACTCAATCAAGAGGGGCAGGCAGATGAAATACTCTATAACAGCTCACTGAAGTCTCACAATTTCCATCACTTGTTCAGGATGGGGACTTCAACCTACCAAACATCTGATGGAAGTCTAACACAGCAGACTAGGGGGGTTCTTGAGTGTATGGAAGATAATAACTTCCTGACACAACTGGTAGATGAACCTAGTAGGGATGATGCCTTGCTCAACATCCTCTTCACAAATAGAGAAGGACTACTGGGAGATGTGGTGGTTGGAAGCTATTTTGTTCTTAGTGACCACAAATGGATCGAGTTCTCAGTTCTTAGTGATGTGAAGAGGGCAGTTAGCAGACCCTTCACCTTGGATTCCCAGAGGGCAGACTTTGGTCTGTTCAGAACACTGGTTGAGAAAGTCCATTGGGAGAGAGGGCAAAGGAGTCCAGGAAGGTTGGACGCTCCTCAAGAAGATCTTAAAGGCCCAGGAGAAGGCTATCCCTGTGTGTTGCAAGATTAAAGGGTGGGGGAAATGGCCAGCCTGGTTGAACAAGTAGCTCTTGATAGGACTTAAAAGAAAAGGAGGGTTTACCACATTTTGGAAGAAGGGCCAGGCAATTCAGGAGGAGTACAGTGATCTTGTCAGGTTACACAGAGAGAAAATTAGGAAGGCAAAAGCTCAGCTGGAACTCAGCTTGGACACCGACATAAGGGACAACAAAAGAAGTTTCTACAGGTCCATCAACAAACAAAAGAGAACAAGGGAGAATCTCTATCCCTTACTGGATGTGTGTGTGGGGGGAACACTGCAACTCATGATGAGAAAAATGCTGAGATACTTAATGCTGTCTTTGTTGCTGTCTTTTTCTTTGCCTTTAATGGACAGACTAAATATTCCCAGGATGTTCAGCCCCCTGAGCTTGAAGATAGGGATGGTGAACAGACAAAATCCCCCATAACCCAGGAAAAAGTAGTTAATGATCTGCTTCTGCACCTAGACACTTCTAAATCTGTGGGGCTGGATGGCATTCACCCAAGAGTACTTAGGGAGCTGGCAGGAGAGTTCACCCAGCCCCTCTCCATCGTTTTTCAACAATCCTGGGCAACAGGGGAGGTACCAGATGACTGAGAGGTGGCTGATGTGACAACTGTCTACAAGAAGGGCCAGAAGGAGGATCCAGGGAACTACAGGCCTGTCAACCTGACTCTGGTACCAGGAAAGAACATGGAGATGATCATCCTGAGTGAGCTGTCACAGCAATTGCAGGGCAGCCAAGGGATCAGGGCCAGCCAGGATGGGTTTGTGAAAGAGAGATCTTGCTTAACCAACCTGATCTTCTGTGACCGTGTGACTGACCTTTTGGAT
>VZRI01013868.1:86440-99765 GCA_013397515.1 Upupa epops | reverse complement strand
GGAGAGGCTGAGGGCACTGGGCAGGTTTAGTTTGGAGAAGAGGAGGCTGAGGGGGGACCTCACTGCCCTCTACAACTCCCTGAGGGGAGGTGGTTGTTGGTCTCTTCTCCTTGGTGACTGCTGACAGAGGCAGGGGCACTGGTCTGAAGTAGAGGCAGGGGAGGTTTAGATTGGATCTCAGGAAGAAATTCTTTCCAGAAAAAGTGGGGAAGCACTGGAAGGGCCTTCCCAGGGAGGTGGTGGAGTCCCCATCCCTGGAGGTGTTTAAGAACCATGTAGCCATGGTGCTTCATGCACTGCTCAAGTGGCAGCATGGAGGGGGTTAGTTTGTGTTTGTCAGTCTCTCAGGTCTTGAGGTTTTTTGTTGGTGTGGTGATGGTTGGACTTGCTGATCTAGGAGGTTCTTTCCAATCAGGATTGTTCTGTGATTCTGTGATTCTGACTTCCTTGGTATCTTGCAGGTCCAAATGATGTTTGAGAGCTGGCTGAGAGGCTACTGCAGCCTGTGTGACTGCGCTGTCCCAGGGCAAAGTCTTGTTCTCATCTCTTGTCCCCATGGCCAGATTTCTGGCTTCATTCTCCTCTGGCCTCCCTTCTCCTCTCTCTTGGTTGCTGTGGAATTAAATCCAACTTAGCGATTCCATGTTGTTTGTCTGGTGTCAATCCATAAGCTCAATTCTTCTGAGCTGTGGGGTGTCTGGGAGTAGGTGAAAGGGAAAATAAAGCAACATAAAATGCATCACTGCAAATCATGGGAAAGGAGCATTTACACACTGCCCCAATAAACATCGTTTTAGGAGCTATCTGTCCCTTCAAAAGAAATTGCTTTGCATTTAGGTAAGTTTTTAAAATCAGACCACTTTTATTTGAAAAATAATAAGAATCCATTACAAATAAGTAAACACATTTCACTGCTTCCACAAATTCAGCTTCCCTGGTTGTCCCTTTGCTGAGCACCCACCAGTTGATGCTGTTTAATACTGGAAAAAGTTACTTTCCTGTTGACACAAGTGTCTGGGATGATTCTACTGCCTCTGGTTAACTGCAGATGGTTGCTGCTGTTACCTCTGGAGTGAGCTGCAACAATCCTGGGCAAAAGCCCCTAGAACAGCATCTGAGACCCCACCAGCATGCTCGTATTCATTGAGAAAAATTAACTCCAGACACCGACAGAGATGAGATAGGGCGCCCATTACAGCTCCCATCAAGTCTTGCTGCTCATTTCCAAGAAGCAGGGGCACTTTGCTGAGATTTCTCATCTCCTCTTGTGTCTTTGATAACTGACCTTTACAAAATTTGCCAAATCTCTCCCAGCCCAAGCACCTCTCCTCAGTGTTTATTCTCCCACAGCTATCTCCCTGCTCCTAATGATTGGCCTCTTCTCCGCCAAGCTGACCTTTGGCAAAGGCGCATCACAGGCTCAGGAACAGATCCGGGTCTGCCTTTGGCTATAACTCTGAGGAGTGGTGGGGTGGAGATGTCCTTGGGCCATGGGCAGACCATGGGGCTGTCCAGCAAGGGGGGTATCAATGGAACAAGGTACCAACCCTGTGCTGAGCAATAACACCCTGCTGAGAACCCTGTCACGATTGTGCTTGAGTCTGGGAAAAAAGTCTGGGATATATAGAGGCTGGAGAGCAGAAGGAAAGCCAGACAGCTACCTGCTGTCAGGGAGAGAGAGAGAGAAAATGAGCCTCTGCGATATCCTCTCCCATTTACACACATAAAACTTTCTGAATGCTAAGCCAAATAAAGTCGTCTTATCAGCGTATTACCACTTCAGGCTCTTTCAGGCAGATTTAGAAGGAATTAGTGCTTTTTTTAACTACAAATAGCAGCAAAGTGAAATTTCTTACTCCATCACCCCACACGGCTACTGCTTTAACCCTTGCAGGGCAGAGCAGCTTCCCGGGTGGGTGGGGGATGGACGGGTTCAGATTAGGTCATGGTACATGTTCCAGATTGGGAACGAATTCGGAGGGCAGAGAGACCCGGTTAGGAATATCCCTCTCTTTCCCCCCCGATCTATGTGATAAAAAACGTTCAACTCCTGGAATGCAAGTGAAAAAAATATAAAATACTTTATAAAGAAGGCTTATTAAATAACAATGCCAGCAAAACAAAGCTGATTCCCCTCCCCAAAACCCAAACCCTATACAAAAAAACCCCCACCACCCCCCAAAACCTGAAATCCGCAGGGAAAGGCGGCTGCAGCAAAGCAGTAGCAGGGAGCGGCTCCCCCGGCAGAGTCCAGGAAAGGGGCAGCTCCAGCAGGGCGAGAGGCTGTAAGTTCGCAGGGGAAAGAAAGGCAGAAGTCTGCAGTGAACAGTGGGGGGTCCAGACGGGTCCAGAAGCGGTGAAATGCAGCAGCAAAGAGCACCCAAGAAGATGGCTGAACTAGTCTCAGGAATCCCCTTGAAATAGTCATGGAAACCAAGCCCAGAACTGAACAGATTTCCCCATCCAAATAATATCCATCCCGTCACAGAGCCGACAACTCCCGCTCAAACATGATTTCCAATAGTAACGTTAGAAAATCTCCTGCTCAAAAATAGAGCAAAAAATAAACTTAAAGAGTTTTCCCACTTCCCGGGGAGACCTCCCCCCACCTTCCCACTCCTTTCCCTACACAGCTTTGTCTCACCAAATGGTGGTACTTAACCTATCCTTACGGCACTGAAAAGGAGAATAGAACAGAGACCTGATACAAACTGGATTTTTTCTCTTTATCCCACAACAGGACCTCTTGTACTTTCCCTTCTCTGCGCTGAAGAGCTGCTGCAGTGAACAGCTCCCTCAGCTCCCACAGCCTGTCCTCAGCATAGGTGCTCCATCTCTCACACCATCTTTGTGGCCTCCACTGGACCTGCTCCAACAGCTCCATGTCCTTTTGATGAGGGTTCTGGAACAGGGCTCCAAGTGGGCATGGAGACAGGAGTTCCGATTAACTCAGAAAGTGACACTTCTCCCATCACAGACTGTATGAGCAGTGTGATAGAGCTGGGCAAAGGCAGCAGGGATGTGATGGGGTGATTTACCCCCTCTCCTCATGCTGCGGCCACATAGGACATTTGGCAGCTTCATGCACAGGGGCATGCATGACTCAAGTGGTGTGCGTTCAGGGGTGCTTCGTGTCCTTTCTGGTTTGGGAACTCAGGGGCCCAAGTTTGTACCATTCGAGCTGGGGCTTACCTGTTGTGCCTGCACAGAATGGGTGTGTTGGGTCTCCTGGTGACTGTCCCCACCATGAACACCCTGGATTAATCCTTGGGTGAGCCCTGGGGCAGAGCCAGGGGTTCTTCCAGCCCCAGTTGTGCCAGATTTGCCCCCACACAGGGCTGAAAACCCCTGGGACTGAGTTAGGCCCCTCCAGAACAGATACTCACCCACCCCACTGGCCAGCAGCTTGTCCATCGAATGGCTCCTGGCCACGCTCCTCCTGCAAACAGGGCCTCCATCACCCATCAGGGAAACACTGCTTGTTAGTAATTAGCTGCCTAACTTAATTGCTCTCCAGTTCTCTGATCTCAGTCAGGCTGTTCTGCTGTTTCAGGTTTGCTAATGTTTTACAAAGATGCCCTTTTTTTTTTCCCAGACAGTGGGGGAAACTGCTGTCAGAGGCTTCATGGCTGAAATTATTTATAGAGATTAATGGCTGTGGCTCTTGGTGCCTCCAGGAATGGAGTCACCATATGGTAGTGCTTTGCATCGAGACACGTTCTCCACATGTACACACATCCCCTTACATGGGGCTCTGCTCCTCTCTATTGCTCCACAGAGAGGCTGCTCACAGAGGTCAGCGGGGACCAGCAGGGACCAGCCAGGGACCAGCATGACTGAGTGAGGACTGGGGGGCGCAGGGGTGCCAGAGGGGATCCTACCACCTGGGAAAGCTGCCAAGAGGGAAGCAGTTCCCACTTGGGATGTACCACCTGCTGTGGTACACCACAATCTGTTATACCACCAGTCTGGTCCAGAGGTGGTAGTACCTGCTCTGGATGAGCTCTCACATCTCTTCCTTCCAGCTGGGGTTAGGTTTTAGGAGTCACTGAATCCCTGTGTTGGTCCAGACACAGTTCTTTCTCTCCCTGCTCCACCAGGTAGTCCTGTGAGCCTTGGGAATGGCCTCCTAGCCATATGCACAAAAAAAAGCCAAACCCATAGAGCCCCTAAAATCTCAGGCTTGCAGAACCATCATTTCTGTAGGCACTGTACTCAGCATCCCTCAAGAGCCAGGCTGTGCTATTTTAGGGACTGAATCAGTACTGTGGGAACAGGCCACTATGGGGTGACTTCCCACACATCCCTCCCTGAACACACAGGTCTTTCAGGGCACAGATTTGGCTTTTCATGTGGGGTCTCATGAAATATCTGAGACCAAAGCCTTGTGAATGGTCCTTTTGGCCAACCTGTGATGGTTGCTCTCTACCCTATCCTAGACATGGTCAGTGCTGCTTTCACTGAGACCCAACACCCATGCCAGAAGGCAAATGACTCACAATCCCAGCTCCTGTCTGCATAGCTCTGCAAGCACAGGAGAAGCAGGGAGAGTAGGGGTTTGTGTGAGCTTGAACATGAACCACAAGCTCAGGGAAGCTAACAGTCAGAGCAGTTTGCATCCAGTGCTTCTTACAGCAGCTGGTAGAGGGGTGATTGAGTGGAAGGAGGACGCTCCAAGATGTTACTCCTCTTGGAGGACAGTCTTTTCCAGGCCAGCTCCAGTTCTGGTGAGGTGTTGTCACCCAGTATATATATAAGCCCAGAAAGGCTGTGAAGATACAACTGATGGCCATTAGCTGCCAACTGTTCAGCACAGGCGAAAGGCTGCTGGTGATGGAGGTCATAGTGACTCTTTGCAAAGGTCCAAAGCCAAATCCATCCCTGAAAGGTTCACCTTCAAGAAGGACATCACTGCTGCCCTTCCAGAGTCCTGCTATTAATACGGAGTCATTAGCAGAGCAGCTGCTGGAAAGAGCCTCCTGGGACCCAGTATATGAGAACCATATGGTGTGGGAGGTGTGGGTGGAAGAGCGATGTCAAAAGCCTGTCAGCATCTGCCAAGCCGAGTTGATCAGGGAGGGATCTTCTGCCACACGCCATGTGATAAATGGTCCTAGGAGCAGGGCTGACATCTCCATTTGCCCCTCTTCCTTGTGTAGCTCTTGGAAATCTTTTGCATGCATTGGGTTGGAACCATGAGCCTCTGTCACATGTGTTCTCTGGTGTCTCAAGAGCCTGGGGAGAATTTTGCCATGAGCCGTTTCTCTGATTTGGGATTTTCAGGGTGCTTTTTCTCACCACGTTCATCTTCCACTGTCTCTAGCGAGCTCCAGTTCCCTGCGCTGACTGAAAGGAGAATTTTCCCCTTGGTGAGAAATCAGCTTCTTCCCGATTCCCAGCTGGGGAAATGAAAATCCTCTTTGACCCTTCTCAACTCACCTTGCTGTCTGTTAACACCAACTTCACTATCTTATTGACTTTTAATAATTCTACATCCTAGGTCCAGCCTACAAAATTCAGAGGCTGCCCATGTCTCTTTTTTTAATTTTTTTTATTAAAAGAAGCACATAGGCAAATGGAGCTCACTTTGAAAATAACACAAAGGCAGGAGTGAATCCTACATCCCCCAATCCAGCCTGCCTCAGCTGAACAGGCGCAAATTAAAAAGCAATTTGCAAGCCCTCATTTCCAACAATCCAATGAGGAAAGTAAGAGAGCTGAGTCTAGATTCAGGAAAGGGAGGTGGCGTGCGGCCTTCGTTCATCTTCAACGCCTGTTTAAATGAGCAAAACACTGAATGTGAGCTGCTGTTGGTGGAATTCCATCAGAAATGAGAAACAATGATGTCAAGAGACCAGCTGGAAGCCTTTTAATGCCCATCAGATGTAGAGCAGAATGTCTTAGCATCACCTTCATCTCATTGTCCTTGCCAATGACCCCTCTCAGCATCACAGCCATTTCTACGGCTTGGAGAGCATGAGCCATCACCCACCAGGAGCTTTAGCTCCAAGCTGAGTCATGGCTGTTGAAAATGCCTGAAAACACTTAATGACACGAGATCCATTTTCCCACTGGAAAAGCAAACTCCAAAAGAAACTTCATGTAGAATAAGAATCTTCCTTCCCCACCACCCCCTGGCCTCCTAATTACAGCCATAGATGTGTCTTTCATTGGTGAGTTTGGGGAGGCTTTCTGTGGAAAAGGTGTGAATGGAGACCTTTACTTGCCTCCCACTTCCATCCCTATTTTTCTGACTTACATAAAAAGTCCAGCCTCCATGAAAATCTCATCCTACCTAACGACATCACATTGCTGCTAAGGAGAAGTTTCAGCTAATGTCATTTTGCCCTGTGATGGTTTCTTTGGGCTCAGATAGACATCACGGGAAATGAGAGATGTGTAGAGGATGGAGAGGAGAGTAAATTAAGGAAAAGTCTAACTCTTTTTGGTACCTCCACAGCTGGGACCATATGGGAGGCAGCAATGGCCTCTTACTGGTGCTCCACAGTGGGGCTGGACCTTCCCAAGAGCTGGTGGTCTAAGAAGATGGAGTCTCTGAGATAATGTCTAGGTCCATCTCTGGAGAGTGAAACCAAAAGGCATAACTAGGGGCATCAATCCAATTAGCACAACCCAAAGAGACTGGGGTCATGGCTGGCTGCGTGTTGCAGTTTGAAAATGATCAAATTTTCAAGTGTTAATTGTGGTGCTTTTATGCTGAAAAAGCATTTTATTTTGAAGCTGGGGATAGCTTTCCCAGCAGACCCCCTGCATCAGTGTCCTGACCCTACAGGGTGGACAGAGTCTATAAAAGGGAATGTACTTGCTACCTTCTTCCCTTCTTCTCCAGTACATCTTGTAAGACAAATAAGTCCTTGGCAAGAGAGCTCCCCACCCCGCCCAGAGCAGGGGGAGCTAGCAATAGCTCTCAGACTACCTGCCACCAAAGGGTGGAACAGAGAAGAAGTCTAAGCATGGCTGTGGCAGCCATGGGGGCAACTACGTCCCTCTTTTTCCTGAGACCTCAAAGGCAGAGAGAGCAGAACCCTTGGACTGTGGCCAGCTCCTGACAGTGGGCAGAAGAGATGAGCCACTGCCCACACCTACAACCCCCTTTAATGGGGGCGAAACTGCAGCTCTCTCCTCTTTCTCTGAGGGCTCAAACACAGAGAGCCAGCACCAGCTTGTTCTGGATCCTGGCAGTGGGCCAAAGAGAGGGGCAGCTCCTCCACACCACTTCTACAGCTTTATCACCTTTGAAGATGCCAGAAAGTGGTAAGCTCTTAACCCTCTAATTCCCTCAGAGCACTAACCACAGGGAGAAGAGGGGCGAAAGCCCTATAACAGCCCTATCTACCAGAACAGGCGTGGCCCTACGTGACCAGTGTCATGTTGCCTTTGTCTCCTGGCAAAGATCCTGTGTGCTCTGCCACTGAGACACTGAGAGAGACCTCTAATAAAAGAGAGAAAGAGAGATCACAAGTACTGATCTCCTAAACCTTTGGCAAATGAGAGAGTCTGGGATTCTGTTATATCCTCTACACTTGACACTGCTATAGGGTCAAAGAAGAGCCCCTGAGTTGAGGGGAGCTAGCAGTATGCCTGAGAAGTCAGGGAGGGCTGACGTCTGCAAAAGGACCAGAAAAGGGACTTTTCCACAAGCATCAAAAAAAATCTATATTTTGTGTTTCTGCCACACAACACCCCTTCCACCCTGCCCTTTCCCTTCTGGAAGTGGGGTGCAATTGTGTGTGTGTGTGTGTGTGGTGGCTTCATAGTTATGAGTGCTGTTGTACACTCTCCTTCCCCAGAGCCTCTCATGTAATGCCAAAAACCAACGTGTTAGCTGTCTCCCTTTTCTCTCAGAGTGTGTGTAAAGGCACTGTGATGCAGTTTCTGTTTTATATTTTGATTAGTCTACTTATTTGGGGTCTTTTATTCTCCATGATGGGTTCAATAAATTGTTTTCTTTTTAACAAAGTTGTTTCATTGCCTGTTGAATTCTTGCTGAGAGCTGGTTGCTGTGCTTGAATTGCAGGCACCAACCCAAACTGATCTAGACCCTCGCTCTAAACCATTACACTGCTTTTCTCCACAGATATGGGATGTAGCTTTGCTCTCATTCCCGAAGAGGTCACTTAGTGTCTAGGGAGTTGATTTGACTCCCAGACTCTCCAGGTGGCCTTGAGCCTTGTCTTAATGCTCCAGACTGTCCATACTTGGGGTCTGCAGTGCCCCAGTTTCCTTTGAGCTGGCCTAGCCATGGATATCAGTAAAGGTCTTGGCTGCTCTCTGCTTTCCTGCTCCAGTTCAGCTCCAGCCCTACAACAGCTCTGGGAGAGTGTGCTCCAGGGGACTCTTGCCAACCCACAGTGATACTTTCTCCATCCATCACCATCATGTTTCCTGCTTCCCTTCTTGCCTCTTTCCAGACTTGAGCTATCAGGGCAATTTCTCTGCACTTTCTTTGAAGCCCTGGAAGGACAAATGTGTTAACCCCAGGACTGCACATCTGGACTCTTGTGTTTCTCACTGTTGTTGGAGAAAAAAGGGCAATAGCTTGTAACTGTGATTGAGTGGGTAGCAGTGAAGGAACCAAATTAATAAATATGAGAAAAAAGAAGATCTAAGGGAGATCAAACTTTGCCTTGTTTACTGCTCACACGAGCTCTCTGGAAGTGCCATGTGCCATGGTATTGCAGCAGATGAGTTTATTGCCCAAACCTCTTGCAGAGCCAGCTTTTCCCAGAGAAAAAATAGCATTTCCACACAGCTCAGAACAAAACCAGTGGAGTCACACCAGCCTGACCTACTGTTTTTTTTTCCCCTGTCTCTAGCATATTATTTCTTCTGAGAAGTGATCATTTTTCCACTTGATCCACCAAGCTCTTTGTACAGCAGTACAAGGTGATAGTACATCCAAGGCCCATTTACAACATCGATTCTGACAGCACAGACACCAGGGCTTCGTGTGTGGGAAGCTCTCCTCAGCTGAAAGCCTGTTCCGGATGGATGACTTCTGTCGACAGAGACCGGTTGTCTTGGCCTTTCAGGCTTATATCTTTCAAGGCACTTGTAGCAAGTGAGTGCTCAAGATGCTTTCTTGATGAGGTGATGCAGCTATTCCCTTGAACAAAACCAAAGCTAAGACCTGACTGACCCCCTGTTTTGGCTACACAGTGTTGTGGCTTTAATGGCAAAGATCTTCCTCCCACAGCAGTGCAAGTCTCCACCTGTGCTCATGAGCAGTCTAGGCAGTCAGAAGAATTTTGATTTCTGACTCTACAGCTCACTGTGTAGACCCCATCAAAGCACCACAATAAAGCAGCTACCAGTAACCACTTGCCCAGGAGCCAGCCCCCTTTATGGCTTCAGTACTGCATTGAAGTAGAAAGCACCTTTGGCTTTAGTCAGCCCTTCAGCTCAGCATCTCCATAACATGAGGCAGGACGCCATGCTGAGACAAGACTGTTCCCTCGACTTACAAAGACTCTTCCAAGGCAACCCTAATGTCCTCTGACCAATCACTCATGAAGCCAATATTTTACTTGTTTGAATCCCTTAATTTTTACTTTTTCTCTACTACAGTAGAGAATTTCTACTGTTGAACTGGAACTTGTAATTTTCAGTTGATGGAGCAATGGCATTTGGTAGCAGCCACCAATCTGTGCTCCCATGGCTTATGGCCAGCAGCTCCCTTTCTCGCCAAGGGATACATCTGTATGCAAGGAATTGCATGCCCAGATGATGGCTTGGGATCCTCTTTGCTTCTTACAGTCTTATAGAGATCGATGCTGGGAACAAGGTGTAACGGGAACAGTCACTCTGCAGCTTCTTTGCATTGAGTCAGTAGCTGTTGATGCTCCCAGTTCACATAACCGATGGACTAACAACTCCATGCCATAGCTAGTGTGAGCCAAATACTGAACCTCCAGAAAGATGCCCCTTCAAATGTTTGCATTACTAACACTGGTACAAACCAGGCTGTCCTTCCTGGGTCACCATTCGTATCTTCCCATGGTCCTAATTCTGTATCCTCATGTGGCACAGAGGTGATCTCTTTCTCTGTACAGACCACTGAATGCCTGATCTACTGGGGGATCAACAGTTGTCTGGCTAAAATCCACATACTCCTGCCCAGGCAGAGGGTTGAACCATGGGGCCTAGAGGTATTTAAGAGCAAGGTAGATGTGTTGGGGAACAGGGTTTAGTGGTGGTGACAGAGCTAGGAAAAGTTTGGACTTGGTGGTCTTGAAGGTTGCTTCCAACCAAAAGTGTTCTATGATTCTGTGAAGGACTCTCAGCTCACCACCTTGTAGGACGTTCTGACTGGTGAGACAGCCGAAGATCTGCTCTGACTGCTAGCAGCCCCTGGGACCTTGGCAGGAGAGCTTGGGAAGGCTGAAATCAGAGTTCTTTTCTGCTTCTCTCCTGCATGCCTCCCTGAGGACTGTCAACTCACCTCCAAATGGGACTGGCAGAGATTGGGTAGCCCAGACTTAGAGCAGTCTCTTGCAAAAGCCCAGTGGAGTGAGTCCACTTCAGTGGAAGAGGGTGAGCAAAGGGTGTACTCAGGAGCCTTCTTCCCTTTCCTTTGCCCTAACACCCATGCTGGGTCATTGCAAGGTTTATTAAAGATCCCAGTGATCTCTTGAGTCTTTTTAGATTGGGATTGGGACTGCGCAGCGGGATGGTAACTGGAGTAGATGCTCTGCAGTCAAGGATGTTTCTATGCATCTTGACTGCTTGGAAAGCCCTGCAGAAATCTAATTTATTGCCGCACTGTCACTGCCTGTCCCCAGGCTTCCAAAGGGAAATCAGAGGCTGAAGCCAGAGGTGGTTGGTTTCTCCATGAGCAGGGCTTCATTTTCCCCAAACTGAGGAGAGTTTCTACTCTCCACCAGCCCAGAGTGAAGCTAGAGCATGCCCGATCTAAAGGGAAAAGCCAAAGCCCATTGTTTGCATCCCTTCACTTACAAGGAAAACTGGTCCTTCATGTGTAAGGTTAGGCTGAGCTTCATCTGAAGCCTTCCAGGTGATGCCTTTGGGCTGGATCAGCCCCTCCTTGGCTCTCTATGAAAAGGGTCCAAGTGCTCTTACTGGGGGGTTTTATCTCTGGGGTGTCGGCGAGTACATTTGGCACTGCAATAAGAGAGACCTATTTTTGTCAGCCTTCTGGTGCTATGGAAGGGACAGGATTTTTTTGGGGATGCTGGTGATGCTTCATCCTCATTTCAGATGAAGGGGGGTGGAGGGGCTGCCAATTGCATGAGTCAGGGTGGTTTAAGGAAAAGTGCAATGAAAATTTGAGGTTGTTGGCTCCCACCTCCCATCTCTCCTCCCCGGGTTCATACAGCTGTTTACTTTAGCATAAAACTTGGCATTAAAAATACTTCTGAAAACTTGAGAGTGCTGGTGCCCTGAATTGCCTTGTTTTGATTTTTTTTCCATATTTTTTCCCCTGTTTGCTTTTGTCTTGTGCAAAGAGACTGCCAGGTGCTTCCCTCTGTGTAGCAGAGGTTTCCAGCAGCAAGGTCTGGACATGCTGTTTGCTGGCTGTGGAAGGTATGGAGAAGCTAAAGCAAGGGTCTTGTTGGGAGAGCAGCAATGAGCAGATCCCAGCTGAGTCAAAGCTGGGGAAGTGACCCCTGGAAGCAGCTAGATTTACACTAGCCCCAGGCCGTTCTCAGTCCAGCAGAGAAATTTGCCTACCTACCACCTCTTCTCTACTGGCCATGGTGGCCTCTTTCTGTGCCATTTCTGCAGAAAACTGATGAAGCAGATAACCTGGGCAATCAAGTGCATTACATCAATCCTGCTGCCAGATCATATCCCTCTACTCTCAAGTCATAGAACCACAGAATGTGCTAGGTTGGAAGGGACCTCCAAAGGTCAACCTAGTCCAATCCCCTACAACAAGCAGGGCCATCTCTAACCAGAACAGATTGCCCAGAGCCCCAGCCAGCCTGACCTTGAATGGCTCCAGGGATGGGGCCTCCACACCCTCTCTGGGCAGCCTGTTCCAGGGATCCCCCACCCTCAGATTCAAGAACTTTTTCCTCCTGTCCAGCTCACTCTGCGCTTTTCTATCATTCTCTGCCCTTGTGAACAGCCTTCCCCAGCCTTCTGACAGCCCCTCTCAGGGACTGGAAGTTGTTAGAAGTTCCCCTCAGAGCTTTCTCCTCTTCAAACTGAACAACCCCAGCTTCCACTGCCTATCCCTAGAGCAGAGGGACTCCAGCCCTTTGAGTATTCCATGTCCTTCTTTTATTGAGCTGGACACAGGACTCCAGGTGAGGTCTTGACAGGGCAGAATGGAGTGGCAGAATCCCCTCTCTTGATCTGCTGGCCAAATTTCTTCTGATACAGCCCAGGATGCAGTTTGTATTCTGGACTGCAATTGCATACTTATGGCTCCTGATCAGCTTTTCATCCACCTGTACCACCAGAGTTTTCCCACACTGACAAGTGAGGGTCCAGCTGGCTGTAACACAGAGAAAAAAACATCACCAAAATCCACCTGCCTAGTGATTCTGTTCCTCTCCCCTGGGTCCTTTGGGCTCTGAGCCATCCTTGGACATCACAAGGCTCCTGTTTCTAGTCTTCAGAGCAGACCTGCAGTGGTGTTCAAAATGGTCTCTGGATGCAGAGATCCAGGTGCTGTTGGACTTTATCTGCCATCACCCTCTGGGACACCGATCCCTAGCTGAGCACAGAATTACTCTGAGCAACGTTTCTTTTCAGATATTCAATTTTAAATTTCCTTTTCTTAATTTAATTCCATCGTTCCTCCATTTCAGCCCCCAGGAAGCGATATTGCATCCTGATACCCAAAGAGAATTTGCTTTGCCGTCTTTAATTTGGCTCCCCTATTAAAAGAAGAGGCGATGCTCCAATTAGTCTGATGGGATTTCTGTTAACCTCTCTCATTCCACCTCTCTCCCCAAAGCCCTACGCCCATGCTGGTGGCAGATTTAGGAGCTCCTGCTGCTGTGCCAGGAGGGGCTAGGATGTGGTCCATACCCTAGTCCCCATTCAACTGGGATCAGCCCCTCCACCAGTTAATCCCTTAATGCACTCTACCATGACGCCGCTGCTGCGCTCCCATTTCCCGAATGTTTCTCTTCCCCCTGGAGCTATTTTTATGAGGCCTTTGTTACTTCTTAATTGTCCAAACCACTTTTCCACATTTCTCTTGATAAAGGCAGATCTTTTAAAGCAGTTCAGCATCTCAGCCATTTTAGAGTCATCATCTGCTTCATCCCTGTTATTGTTTAGTAAATGGCCTACTTTTGTTCAAACATTTGTATTGCTCCCACCCCCCC
>VZRI01013868.1:63033-86410 GCA_013397515.1 Upupa epops | reverse complement strand
GCCCCAAGAGGGTTGATTCCACACACCCCCCTCTTTTTGAACAATTTCCTTCTCCCTCTCACAGAATTCCTCTTACATTGACTATTTCTGCTTTTATGTTCTTATTTTGCTCCCTCCTATTCCTCTGCCTCACCAGCCTCCATGGGCTCTGCCTCTCTCCCACCACTGGGACTTGCCATTATTTATTTAATTTCCTTTTCCTTGCAAACCCCTGAGGGATGGGGGTTCATTGCAGTTACCAAAGAAGTGGAAATGCTGGCTCTGGGTTTCAACCCCCTCCCACAGATGTGCCAGCTGGTGCAGGGGTTGTTCAGCCTGGAGAAGAGAAGGCTTCAGGGAGACCTGGCAGCGACCTCCCAGTACCTGAAGGGCTCTACAAGAAGGCTGCACAGGGACTGTTTATGAAGACCTGGAGTGACAAGACATTAAAGAAGGGCAGATTGAAATGGACTGTTGGGAGCAAGTTGTTTAGCAGGAGAGGGGTTGAACACTGGAACAGGTTGCCCAAGGAAGTAGTTGAGGCCCCATCCCTGGAGATACTCAGAGTGAGGCTAGACAAGGCTCTGGGCAACCTGATCTGGTTGAGGATGTCCCTGCTCACTGCAAGGGAGTTGGACTGGATGAACTTTGGAGATCCCTTCCAGTCCAGGCCATTCTATGATCCTATGATAATGTGTCCATACAGAGCAGGTGGTTGGGGTCATTACTTCTTCGGCATTTTTTAGCAAACAATTCAGTGCCCATGAACAGCTTCAATTATTCTCTGGTGTTTCCAGTAGAAACCAGTTGTTGGAGGAAGATCCCAACTGCCCCTTTGCCTCTCACTCCAACAGAGGGATAATTTAGACCCCAAAGTAGAGCCTTTGGAGCTGCCTGGAGATGTCAGCAAATTATTCCCATTCAGAATGGGAAATGGAGGTAAAATAATCACTGCAAAACAGTGATGTCTGCAAATACTGAATTGAGGGGCTTGACGGGAAAGGACCCTCTAACTGAGGAGGAAACACAGCCTTTCCCTGCAGAGTGAGGGAGACTGCAGGAGAAAGGCACCAGACAGGACTATCTGTTACTGGGTTTCAGGTGATTTTTAGCTGCTCATCAGCCCCCTGTGCCCCTGGGCAGCCTCCTTTAGGCTGTAACGACAGAGACACCTAAAAAATATCCCTCTGGGGGACGGTGCTGAATCCCACCTCAGTCCAGTTGAGCCCTGGACCAATGGCTTGTGGGGGACCTGTTTGAAAGAGGAGCTTTTGCATTTGAAGACAATTTTTTTATAAAGAAAAGAAAGAATGTCAGGAAGATTAAAATTTTAGGCTTGAAACAAGACTTTCTGTTAAATCTCCTGAGGATTTCAAATTGGTGTTTCCTCAGCTGCAATAGCAACGTTCAGTTGGATTCTGGGTGTAACAGGTGATATATTAAGATTAAAGTATGTACAGTGCATCCCTGTGCCTGCGTACAGCTAAGTGGAAATGGCAGGACAAGCATGTCAGTCCTCCAAGCACGCGTAGATGATCCCTGTGCTGGGCAAATGTAGGGCAGCAGATACTGGTGATGTCCTGATGAGAGGGTGAGGACAGAGGAAAGGATCCAGCTGGCGGTGCTCACGGGCTCCTTGTATCTGGCTGAAGCTCCTTCTCCCTTCCAGTGCCACAGTCATGAGTGTGAGATTGGTGGTGACTGGTGTTGAGAAGGCTGCCAAGTGGCACATTGTGTTATAGACACCAGAGAATCCACACAGGGGAGCAACAGTGTGATGTCCCAAGTGGGGAAAGGCTTCCTCTGCCACAGTTGTCCCAGCAGACCCCAGAGTACTCAGCTGCCAGCTGGGGTTTCCCTGCTAGTTGACTCAAGTGCTGGCCAAGGTTTCCCCAGGGACCACTCCTGTGTAATCTCTGATGGCTGCTAAGGAAAACACTCACAGCACAGCCTTCTCAGCAGGGCCATTAATTATGTCTTTCACTCCTCTGTCAGGCTGCTAAGCCTCACCAAGCCTGTCAGAACATAATTCTCTTCACATTCCTTATTATCACTGTCAAATTTGGTTCAAGTCGCCTTGTAAGGTATCAAATGACAAAGGAAGATGAGCCAGCTGTCTCAGGCACGGAGAGTGCAATAGCAGGAACCTGTTTTCCTTGGGAAACCAGGCTAGTGGAAAATATAATATCAGCTTTCTGTGTTTCTTTCTCTGGGGTTCAGCACATCCACCCTGGCACCACTGAGGGACAGCAGCAACGCCGCTACCACAGCAGCTTTCTGGCAGGCAGCAGCACCCAGGGACCACTCGCTCAGGGATGCCTGTTCGTCGTGTTAGAGACTCAGAGCACTGCTGAAACCTCCTGGTAGTCAGATCCACTATGAATAACCTATCCTAGAGTCACAGGAAAAGCTCCTGATCAAAGCCAGCCCTTAATTTTCTGCTGAGCTGGAAGCACACTGAGCCCTGTGGTGGGAGAAGCCTTCTGGATTTCACAGCAGCGCTTTAGGATAACAACTTCTTTTTTTTTTTTTCTCCCGAAAATATCCTCCGTGGGGTGCAGAGCTCAGTGCTTTCCAGGACCAGGAGCACCTCTATTTTGAGTGCTCACAAAGCAGTTAATGGGGCATCTCCATTCCTTCCCGGAGATGCAGCAGTAGCCTCGCTCATGTGCAGTTTGATATTTGCCATCTGCAGAAAAAAAGCACAAGAAACATTGCTTTATAAGTTAGCACCAGGGAAAGATCACCCTCCTCTCTCCATAAACAAGTGCTGGGGAAGAGAGGAGTTGCTGGCTGGGGCCGGAGCAGGGATCCTGAGTGGCCGGATCCATCTCGACTCTGCAACAAGGCAGAATAAAAGATTAAATGTTCTCTCTCTCTTTTCAGTGTGCTTTATGCCTTATTTATGACTCTCATTGAAGGCAGGAGTGAGTGCAGGGATGTGGGAAGAATAAAGCTCAGGCTAAAGGTGGGGGGAGGAATTACAGATGAGAATAACCTCTTGGAGCAAAGCCAGGGGTTGTGCTGGGGAGCAGCACAAGGACAGCAACTCGTCCTGGATGGGGAATCTCCAGGCTCAGGGTGAAGCTGCAGTATAAAATTTCTTCTTATTTCTTGAAGAGAAAAGAGGGATCTGGTGGAGGATGATGGCTGGGAGACGGCTGCAGGCTGAGAGCAGGGATGCAGATGATCCCTAGGACCCTGGGGGGGGCTGGGCCAACATGACTCTGGTCAGGCTGTGCCAAGGGATAACAACATGTGTTGGAAGTCCTACAGGCTATTGGAACATCCAAAAGGAAGGTAAAGGGGACCAAACCATGCTTTCCTTGCTCCTATGATTTGCTGAGGCTCTGCAGAGGGACTGACAAAACAACTGTAAGGAAAACTCTTCCCCTTGAGTGCCTGGAGTCTTCAGTTTTCCTTCTTTTTCCAAGCCCATCCTGATGTCTGGGGTGCAAAGCTGAACTTAAATGAGTGAAGAAGGGAGTGGGGATGAAGGTGCTGAACTCTCCTCTGCTGCCTGAGGAACGATCCTCAAACGCAGTGTGCAGCTAATCTAAAACCTAGAAGCCATTTCAGAGGCAAAACTCCCTAAGTGTCAATTCATTTTGGAGCACTTCACAACTTGCAGAGGTTCTGTGCTGCTTCTTCCAACGCAGGAAGACGTGTGTGCAAACATGAACCCTCGCTCCCTCTGGTGTGAAGTAACCTCCCTCTCCCAGGGAAGGAAAGGAAAGCAATGAAATTAAATCATCATCCTCCACAGAGCACCAGAATACCAAAGCCAGTCAAGATCCAGCTCAAAATTGACCCCCAGGGCGTTGGGTGGTTTGATATCACAAGGGGTACCTGGGGGAGGCAGGGCGCGGGTGCTCTGTGTTCACAAGTACTTGGATGTGCCCTTGGTAGCTGCAGGTGAGTGTTGGCTGGACTGCAAACCCGTGGTAAGGGAGTTCAGAAATTCAATAACACTGGAAACTGGGCTGTCAGGGTGCAGTTCATGCAGCTGCTCTGCACAGAAGCCTCACAGACCATGCTCAGTGCCTCCAAGCAGATGTTGCTCATCCCACCACAGCAGCACTCACCTGCTCCACAGATGTCCCTGCTTAATGAACAGCTTTTTTGCATTTATTCCTCTGGTGCTGTGGGTCATCCCAGGTCTAAGTGACTAAAAGTCATTCATGAACCATGGAGCCCAGCAGAAGTCAAAGGATTTTGCTGTGCCAGGTGGAACTGGGGAGTTCCAGTCCAGTGGCTGAGTAGAAGGTAGGCTTGTGGAGCCTTTTTTCAGCTCCTTTTAAAGCTGGAACGAGGCAGCAGGGCTGATGAATGGTCCATCCCTCACACTTCTTTCAGTAAACTCCATCTTGAGAGTTGAGATTCACCCATAGTGGTGAAGGTTCTGCACAGGAGGTGCTCTGAGAGCCCCCAGACCTGCTGCACACAGGATGCTTCAGTGCCAACAGCTGGTCTTTTTCAGATGAGGGACTTTGGAAGGGAATGAGCATCCTACCTCTGACATCTCCACTGAGCCGTATTATTAGTTTTGGCGATTAAATAGAAACCTGTTTGCAGGTGACAATGCTGTAAAAATAAGTAGGTACCAGAGCCAACATGATGAAAATAAGGCAAGAGAACAGAGCTCAGGCAGCATACATAATCCGTGGGGAAATAAGTGTGTGAATAATGAGTGTGCACTGGAAAAATAAAATACATTATTGTGGTAAAGATAAGTCTATTAAAGCCTTGCTGCAGAGCCTGCGCTGGGGTGCCTGATGGATTACTGAGTCCTCAGCCTCCAGGCACAGCTCTCTCCTCCGCTCAGCCTCATGGCCTCACCAGACACTCCCAGGCACCTGGGATGGACACCTGGCACCTTCTTGGCCCTTTTCCTGCTCCCTGTAAGTGCTCTGCAGCAACTTGTAGCTAAGTTAAGGGAATGGGATGGGAGTTGGGTGCAGCCAGCTGGACCCCAGCCTCAACTTGCTATGTGCTGCAGGGCTCAGGCCCTGATTTAGTGGGATCCCATCCCTGCTCAGCTGGGCCAGTGTTGCACCAGAAAAAGCTCTCTGCTTGCCAAACCCAGAGTTACAGCGCTCAAATGCAGGAGGCGGTGGGATTGACAACTCTTGGTCATCACCCTAGACTCCCACTCTTTTCCTTCCCTTGCATCATCCATTGCACCTTCACCCAGAGCTGAGCTGCCCTGAGACACCCCAAACCCAGTGAGAGGAGATGATGAGGACTTGGGAGTCTCAGGGGCTTCATTTCTTCATCACTCTATTCCGCATCCAGGCAGAGAGCCCCTAAGGCAGACACTCATGTCCCATGGAATGCCCACATCTGGCTCATGCAGTGCCCCATGCTGACCCTTCTTGCAGAAAACCCCTGGTCTTTCCATGCCCTCTTGTCCCTGCTCTGCTCTCACTGCTGCTCTGGAGGATCAATGCAGTCCCTGCTCACTGACCGGGCTCTCCTTCAGCTCCAAACCGCCCAAGTTGTGCTGGTGAGATGACCTGGGTAGGAAATGCTGGGCTTCTGCTCCATCAGATGCAAAGCAGCAGTAGCCAAAAGTGCAGTGTTCCTGGACCTTGTGGACACCTTGTGGCCCACCTCAGGGCGGGCTGGCAGCTGGCAGAGCCCTGTCCCCAGGATCAGCCCCACAGTGAGCTGAGCCCAGCCTTGCAGCCCAGCTGGGCTGCTCTAATTAAAAACACCCAAATTAATTGGTGTGGTGCTTTTCCACTGCAGCTCTCCAGCTCCAAGAAGAGTCTGTGTTGTTCTGCACTGACCTGAAACGATTAGTCGGCGGTCAGTTCAGCTGCGACAGGGGACGGTGTCTGCTCCCATTACAGCTTTTCCCTCTGATCTGAGCTTGATTTCCCTGTTGTTTTTTTCCCCAAAGAAAAAGGGGTTTGTTTGTGCTTCTCCTTCAGCAGGAGGAAATTTCCAAAGGAGCGGTCACGTTGAATCAAAGTCTCTCCTTTCTCAACAGGCTGGTGTGCTTTAGGGAGATTTTGCCCGTTTTTCTTTAACTTCTCCAGAATTAAACTGAGGCAAAGCAGGGCGAAACAGAGTGTGGGGCCACCCCTCTGTGTGGGGCTTTGCCCATGGCTCTGGGCTTTGAGGAAGGTGTGTTTTGCTGATACTCAAGGAGCAAGAATTGTGGTTACCTGATGAAAATGTCTTCTCCAGCCAGTGGAGCCCTAAGGATTCATTACCTTGATTTGCTCAAACCCGGCCAGGACTACAGGCCTGAAGCCTTTATCACAGAATTACAGAATGTGTTGGGTTGGAAGGGACCTCCAAAGGTCATCTAGTCCAACCACCCTACACCAAGCAGAGCCATCTCTAATTAGAACAGATTGCCCAGAGCCTCATCCAGCCTGACATGAAAGGTCTCCAGGGTCAGGTTGCTCTCAGACCTAGGGCTTCACAGTTAAGTCTGTCTTGGAAAACTATTTTATATCTCAATTCACACTGATGATCCAGACCCCATATTTGTCCTACAGCTCCATCATCCACTAAGAAGAGGGTGATCACAGCTTCAGGAGGGACAAGGGGTTACACTGACCACCAAAGCTCCCCAGATTTGTTTTTCACCTCTTGCTAGGTGACCGTGGAGTCTCTGCTTTTGAAGGCATTGCCTGAAAATTAGAGGATAAAGATCCCAAACCTGAAATGGAGGGCAATAGGTATAACTTACACACTAAGAACGTCACAGGGAAGACACAGACTTTAAGGGCTTACAGAGGACACTGGAAAGGTGCCCTCATACTCTCAGTTTTGAAGCTGTACTGGAGATTTGAAGGTCTGTAGATGTGTTCAGTTTGCCTTGGCTTGTTTTTTCTTATTGATAGGGTAGAGCTTTTTTCCTTACAGTAGGGTGTTTTTAACCTGCCTTCTCTTTTTCCAAGAAGGTGGCAGCTGGGAATATTTCATTTCTTCTTTAAATCCTTTTGGAGGAAAAGAGAAGGAAGGTGATGTCTGGGACTGTGGCAGCTCTGGCACAAAGGGCACCAACATGAGCAGAAGAGTGTTTCTGAACTTCTTCAAGAGCCTGTGGGTAGAACCTTTTATTGAGCCAGGAATCTCCACTTTTGCTTCCTCCCACTCAGCCTCTGCATTAAGCAAATATCTATAAAGCTGAATGCCTAAACCCTGAGGCTCTTGAAAAAAAAATCCCTGACCTGCTTAGGGTTGGAGATGTCCTTGTGCAATTGTCCCCTCCAGATCTCCTCCACAGCTACAGAAATGTGTAGATCTTCACCATCACCTCCTGCTTCTGCCAGGAATAGGAATGAGTGGTCTTAGCAGGAGTTCTGCTCTGCAGGAGAGCAAGGACAAATCATAGAATCATAGAAGGTGTTGGGTTGGAAGGGACCCCAAAGTTCATCTAATCCAACCCTGTGTAGTGAGCAGGGACATGTTCAACTAGACCAGCTTGCCCAGAGTCTCATCCAGACTGATCTTGAATGTCTGCAGGGATGGGGCTTCCAACATCTCCCTAGGAAACTTGTTGTAGTGATCCACCACCCTCATTGCAAAAAAATTCTGCCTTATATACTGTGTAAATCTCCTCTTTTTCAGTTTTAAATCATCACCCCTTGTTCTGTCACAACAGATTTCCTAACAAGTCTTTCCCTGACTTTCTTGAAGACTCCCTTTCAGTACTGAGAGACTGCAATAAGGTTCCCTCAGAGACACCTTTTCTCCAGGCTCTCAGCCTCTCCCCACAGCAGAAGGGCTCCAGCCTTCTGATCATTTCTGTGATCCTCTTCTGGACCCAGTTCCAAAAGGTTTATGCTTCTCTTGTGTTGAGGACCCTAGAGCTGGCCACACTGCTATAGGCGGGGTCTCACCAGAGCAGAGTCGAGGGGCAGTCACCTCCCTCAGCCTGCTGGCCACACTTAACTTTTGATGCAGCCCAGGATGTGACTGGGCTGCGAGGACACATTGCTGGGTCATGCCCAGCCATTCATCTAGCAGTACCCCAGTCCTGCTCATAGGGCTGCTATCAATCACATCCGCCTGTGTTGATATAAAGGACTACCCTGACCCAAGGCTTTATGTTTAGCCTTGTTGAGCCTCATGAGGTTCATACAGGCCCACTTCTCCAGTCTGTGCAGGTCCTTCTGGATGACATCCCATCCCTCTGGTTTATTGACTGCACCACTCATCTTGGTGTCACCTGCAGATTTGCTGAGGGTGCACCCAATCACACTGTCTGTACCATCAGTGAAGATATTAAACAGCACTGTTCCCAGCACAGACCTGAGAAGGACATCACTTGAAACCAATCTCCATCTGGATGCCCTTGACCATTGACCACCCTTCTCTGGAGGTGACCAAACAGTGGGTGGCTTCACCAAACAGTCCACTCAGCGAATCTTAGGCAGAAGGATGTCATGAGGAACCATGTGAAATGCCACAGGACAACAAATTGCCACGCGATGACCGCAGCCTATTCATTGAACTTCTGCCTTGTGACACAACATGGGAAAAGGCTTTTTCTACCTCACACACCTCAGTCTGCAGCCAAGACAGCTCAAGCTACTGTTGAGCATTTAGCACTGTGAACAGGGCAGCTGGAGGCAGAAGGCTGTTTATGTCCTCAACCATGGGCTTTGGTGAGGAGACTGAAAGGACCATGGTACTGATGCTCCAGGGAGGAAAGCAGGTCAGAAGGCTCCTGCCCCGTCTCAGCTTCATGACTATCAGGACTGCCGCACAGGAGGGCTGTCAGCTGGGAGATGCTGCAGAGCACAGAGCTGCTTTGATGATGAGTGGTAGGAGTGGAGAAATCTGTGCCGTCACCAGAGAGGGAAATCTTTCAAGCTGGGCTGTGGATTGAGGTGCCCACCCTCAGAAAAGCAACGAGTACCTATCTCCTCCATATGGGCTTCCTGGACTCCTCCAAACACCCATCCCTCTGCCCAGATTGTCTCAGTGGCTGATGAAAAGGGCACAGAGTGACACAGAGCAGAATGGGATCTCAGCCTGACCCTGGGACAGCATGTTGTGGTGGGAAACTGCACCCACACCATTTTCTTTGTGCTGGGCACATAACCTTCACTAAAGGGCAAGTCAGCCTGTACTGGGCATGCAAGCACTACTGAGATAATTTCCTCACCCAGCTCTGCACCCAAGGAGCTCAGATGGATGCTCCTTTAAAGCAGCCTGGAGTGTCTGTCACACCTGATCCCAGCACTTGGTGCTGGTGCTGTGCCCAGAGGAGAACTCAGGTCTGCTCCATCTTGGGGTGCTGCTCACAGCTTCAACGGCAGAGCTGCAATCTCTCCTCCACGAGCTGCTGTTCTCAGGAGAAGGTGCTGGGCAAGTTTTTGCAGCACAGAGGAACTGCCAGCCCTGGTTTGGTGGTTGAAGAATGGGCCTGATGCACACTGTGTCATTTGGGGGATTGTGGGGGGTAAGAGGGGAGATGGCAGCTAGGAAGAACATCAATAATGAAAGGAGAATGAGAAGGAAATCAGCCAGTTTGCTGATTTAAGATTCACTTTGAAAATCTATTCCCCTTCGGGGAAACACGTGCCTGCCCCATGGCAGCAGACCCTGGCAGGCTGCTCGATGAGGAGGGCTTTGGGTGGGATAAGTGATTTCAAGAGCTGCTGATGTGTTTGCAACAGTTTTGCAGTGCTGAACTGCCTGGGGAGAAGAGCTGGGCTGGCTATTCCCCCTCTTACAACCCCATCATACCCTAATGAACTGAGTGTGGCACCATGAACTTCAGGCTTGAGGAGGCCATAGGGAAGGTGCTGCAGCAAGTCTTGGGATGAGAACAAGCCTCAGCATAGAAAACCAGGCACATCCCCCTGGGAAGAGCTTCAAAGGCTCTCCCTCCTGAAATACCTTTCCTCCTTACAGTCTCTGCTTTGCATTTTCATTCCTCAAACACCTCATAATCACACTAATTAATAGATTCTGGGAGAATTCTTCCAGGCTTCCATCAAATTTAAATCAGCAGTCATTTGCATAGTGTTGTGTTGGTGTTGTTTGTTGAAGTCCAGTGTAACCCTGTGCTTCATTAAAAGCCAGGAACTATTCCAGAAGGAGCTGCAGCACTGGGGAGCAGGAGGACTCAGGACTCCTGCCTTCATTTTCCTGGGAGACCTTCTGAGTAGCACCTTGCTAGAACCATGCCCACAGTGAAACCATTTGCACCCATATCGCCTCCCCTCAGGCAAACAGGCAAATCTGAGATCACGGTGCTGAGACCACCATGGACCTGTACCTGCATAACCCCACCAGCTCTCCTGGGCTGCTTCACGTCATGTCCCCAGCACCAGTGGGTTCAGGCTGCCCTTCCTTAGATGCTTCCTTCTCCCCGTCAGGTGACACCATGAGATAAGCAGAAGCTGTCCGATGCTCAGTCAAATCCATCCTTGCTGTGAAAGTTAATTTTGTCCTTTTCCCTGTCTGTCCCTGATCTCTTCTTCCCTTCCCTCATGCCTGAAGGAGTGATGAGGTGAGCTGAGGACAGGATGGGATGGGCACTTGGGTGACTTTTACTTCCCAGAACCCTCCTTTGGAGCCAGGCATACAGCAACTCAAACACTGTATGTTCTTAGAATCATGGAATCAGTCCGGTTAGAAAAGTCCTTTGTGAAGGCTAGAGGAGGACAAGTACCTTGGGGAGTCAGCTTGTAGGAAGCTCTGCCCTGGGGAAGGGGTTTGGTGTGTGGGATGTGACCTCCATCCTGCTCCCCTCACTTAGGACCAGGGGGAAGCAGATGTTTAATCCCTTTGGTAGATTTCTGTGTCCTGATAATGGGGGAAACAAGGTTTGGAGCCTTCACCAACACAGATCACTCACAACTTTGACCTTTAGGTTTGGAGTCACAAGCTCCCCTGCCCCATCCCCTCCCTTCTCCCTTCATCAAAGCAGAGAAGGTGCAGCATGGGTAACTGCAGAGGCTGGAGGATCTTTTTGGCACATTTACTCACGTCCTCCAGGGAAATTCCCACTGCAGAGCGAACTCATTCCTCCTCCCTTCCCTGCTCCCGGCCATGGCAATAGCTGCAGCCGCCGTGATTGATCCTCAGTGTCAGCGCCATGCCCCGGTACCGGGGCAGGTCAGGCCTCAGAGCCCCCAGCGCTGGCCATGGTGGAGAGTAAAAGTCAACCTGATAACCATCACAATCATTAATCATAACGAGAGGCGCCAGGGCAGGCTGGCGCTGATACATTCCATCTCATCTTGGCTGTCAAATGGAGGTCCTGTAGGTCTAAGCCTCCCCATGCCCCACACAGGTTGGGGTCATGACGAATCCCCCTGAGACGCTGCAGGGAGAAGGCAGAGACTGGACAATAATGGGGAGGAGGTGTGGAGGGAAGGGATTTTTAAAAGATAACACAAACACAGGAGCTGTGCCAGTGCTGGGAGAGCCTCTGCCTCCCTCTCCTCTCCTGTCCCAGCAGCAAGATTTTGACCTTTAGGTTTGGCGTCACAAGATCCCCTGCTCCATCCTCTCCCTTCCCTTCACCAAACCTACAGAAGGTGCAGCATGGGTAACTGCAGAGGCTGAATGATCTTTTTGGCACATTTACTCGTGTCCTCCAGGAACATTCCCATCGCAGAGCAAACCAATCCCTCCTGTGCTGGGACAGCCTCTGCCTCCATCTCCCCTCCTGTCCTAGCAGCAGCAGCTGCAGGACCACCATCACCCCGCACAACCTCACACAGAACCCTTCAAATAGGACTGGATGACAGTACAGGCTGCAGCACTGCACCAAGATAAACACTACCCCAATTTCTTCCCAGCAACAGTTGTTAGCACAGAGGAACGCAGAGAATTTTGCCTCTGGCTTAATGCATTACCCCCCCCTCCCCCTCCATCACTGTGCTTCTCCCAAAAATGTTCCCAAAATACTCGGGGGTTGGGTTCCAGCTGTCTGGTCAGTTATACGGGCAAAACCAGATCAAACTCTGCTGGCTGTTCAGCACAGGAGCAGTGGCTGCAGCTCTAGCGGTATCAGCTTGGAAAATAGATCCTTCAATCAGTTTAAGCCCCTAGGCTTGATGTAATTTTACTGCTGCCTTCTCTCTACGGTGCTTTTATGGCTGCTATCTCAGTATTTACAGATGGGGGGGCAGCAATGGGAGAACAGACTTTGCTCTGTTTGTCCCCGATGTGGGCAGTAGCTTGAGGGTTGGCAGACAGGTCTTTTCCCTTCGTGATCCAGAGGGACCTGTGGTGGGACCCATCCTGCACACTGTCATGGACAAGGAGCCTCTTTCACCACCAGCGAAACCTCCAGCCTTAGCAGGCACAATGGCACTGCTGGTCCTTAAATCCTCCCACCCTACATCTTCCCTTGGGCAAAAACAGTTTACTGTGGGTTCAGCCTCTCTCAAGGATGATCTCTGATTTTACTACCCCTTTGGTCCCTCCAGTCCCCTGTTAAGGTCCAGTATCGGGATCCCAGTAGAGAAAAACGTCTCGGAGACTGCAAACTGGGTTGTGATGCTGCATGAGACAGCACATTCATACTCCCACTGGGATCTCCACAGGCTGCTGCCCCATGAGAACCTTGGAGCTGCAGCCTCCTCATGCCTTTTATAAGGGAGATTTTTGCCTCTGTCTCTGTTCATAAAAGCTATTCCTGGGGAGGTCTCTGAAGCTCCAGCTGTCAGCAATACTGCATTAAATTTTAAATCAATCAGTCAATAAATCAAGGGCAGAATCAGCAGCAGAGTTAGGGATGTGCTTCATCTAGGGTCAGTGAGGCAAAAGGAGCTGCTTAAAGTCCAGCAGGCACCCATCTGCTCCTCTGGGCCAGCCAAGCTCAGCCCAACCCTAACCCTAACCTCAGCCCAGCAGAGAACTGGTTAAATCCAGCTAATTGAAGCTGATGTGTGGTGGGCAAGTTCTCACATCTAGAATAACCAATGATTAATTACTAGGAACCTTCCTTAGCAGGTGCATGCAGACACCAACGGTGCCTGTTCCAGCAGCATCTGCAAGGTTGGGGGGGGGAGGGGGTCACATCATGCTCACTCTGTGGAGAAGGGTCTGTTAAAGCTGAGGGGGAGCTGCTCCAGACATGTTGCTCAGGGTGGGGCCGGGCCATCTCCCACTGGGTTGTGTCGAAGTAGGACTCACATGGTAGCCAGAAACCCATGGTGGACCAGAGCAGGGCAGGCAAAAGTGATAGGACAGGGACAGTGACACTGAGTTCCCCCCTCAGCAAGTTTGTCAGTGACACCAGGCTGTGTGGGGTGGTGAACAAGCTGGAGGGAAGGAAGGGCATCCAGAGGGACCTGAACAGCCTGAAGAACTGAGCCCATGCAAACTGCATGAGGTTCAACAAGGCCACATGCAGGGTCCTTCATCTAGGATAATGGATAGGAAGTGAATGGATTGAGAGCAGCCTTGAGGGGAAGGACTTGGGGATGTTGGTAGACGAGAAGATCAACATGAGCCAGCAGGGTGTGTTGGCAGCCCAAAATCAACCGTGTCCTGGGCTGGATCAACACCAGCGGCATCATCAAGGCAAGAGAAGGGATTCTCCTGCTCTGCTATGGTGAGGCCCCACCTGGAGTCCTGTGTCCAATTCTGGAGACTAAATATAAGAAGGATAAAGAGTTGTTGAAGAGTCCAGAGGAGGCCACAAGTCTGATCAGAGGGCTGGATCCCCTCTGCTCTGGGAATAGGCTGTGGGAATTGGGGCTGTTCAGCCTGGACAAGAGAAGGCTTTAGGGGGACTTAATAGCAGCTTCCAGTACCCAAAGGAGCTACAGGAAGATGGAGAGGGAGTTTTTATGAGGGACTCCAGTGATAGGACAAGGGGGATGGGTTCAAACTAAAAGAGGGGAGATTTAGATTAGGTCTTTGGTAGAAATTCCTCCCTGTGAGGGTGCTGAGGCCTTGGAACAGTTTGTCTGGGGAAGTTGTAGCTGCTCTATCCTGGGAAGTGTTCAAGGCCAGATTGGATGGGGCTCTGGGCAACCTGGTTTTGTGAGAGGTGCCCCTGCCCATGGCAGGAGGTTGGGACTGGATTATCTCTGAGGTGCCTTCCAACCTAAATTATTCTGTGTTTCTATGAACATCACTGCCTGACACTCCAGCTCCTGACAACTCCAGTGGTGGTCTGTGGTAGAGGCAGTCCATACCATTGCCTGGAAATGCCCTGGCAGAAGAGATGTAGCAGAAGCAAAGTGTCCCACATGGGAACTGCAATGACAGCCTCAATCTCAGCTCCTGGGGACATTCACCCCACTAATTTTCAACTTGAACACCATAAAACAGTTCATATGAGAGCCAAAGGTCTTGAGCTCCATAAAGTTTCTCTTTCTTTAGGTAAAACCTGTCCCAATTCCATCTCACGTCCATGCAAGGCTCTCTGACTCTAAATGCTTGTTCTAACCTGCTTGTTCTTATCCCACCCTGCAGCTAACTGAAGTTCATTTACCCAAACAGTCCCAGAACTGCCACAACTTTCTCCAGAGCCTGCTCTTGGGTTTTGACATGTTGTGTCCGTATCTTCCTCTTCCAGTCACTTGACAACAGCCTTGTATGGACCAAAATGCTCCAAGTTTGGATGGGGGAGACAGGAAATGACCATGGAAAGCAACAGAAAACTTGCGATTCTGCAGATCTCTTTTCATCCCATCTCTGGAAGGGATGAGGGATTCCCACCAAACCAATGTTTTCTGCCAGGTGGGACATGGTGAGCAGCTCCACAAAGCCCATCTACACAACCTTCCATCCAGCTGTCCACCCAATGCATCTTCGTCTGTCCCGTGCTAAGGCAGAGCTGCTTTTTGCATTGACCAGGCAGGTGAAGGGACAGTGATTAATGCAGTAAATGAATTCATTAGTCAAGGGAGAGGGATAAAAACTGAAGAGAATTTATTCATCTCCTTACTGACATCTTAGGGTGCTTTGGTTTGCTGCAGCATCATTTCCACCTCTCAAACATGAATCTCAGAGCTGAGCCAAGCTGGAAATTCCAGCAGAAGAAAAAACTCACCCATCCCCAGCTCCCATCACATTCTCCAAACTGGGGATGTTGCTAAGTGACAGCATCTCTGCTCACACTAACTCACTGTGAGAACCTGGGCACTTAAAAGCAGGAAAATGGCAATTTGAGGACATGATAACTCATGTTCTTCAGCAGTGACCTATGAGCTGCCTGTTCTGAGAGGATTTGGGTTATTTTCTCCCAGAAATTACATTTGGAGGGGCTGAGTAAGAGTTTGGATGGGAACCTGACCTTGTCTGCACCCACATGCTGGGACATGGACCGTCCTCAGGGACCCACATACACACATGGGGGGATTTTAGCCCAGTTCATGGCCACAGAACAAAATGGGCAGAACACAGTGGGGCCTATGACCCTAGCCTCAATTGCCCTGTCCTGTGCAAGGAAGCTCAACTCTGCTATAGGGACAGTTGTTCCCTACATCTGTGAGTCCAACACCATGGAACCTGTCCTAGATGTAGAGCTGAAGAACTGATTCCAGTTTCATTTGCAGCAGCCAGGCCAAAGGAGCATGAGGAGCTCCCTTGGACCTTTGCAATCTCCTTGCCCCTCACTTGGCTTTACCCAGGCAAGTTTTCATGTCACCTCCTGTGGCCCACACTGGTAGCTCCAGTGGTCATCTCTGGTGGCACAGCCTGGCTGCAGCAGCCCAGCTGTGTTGCCTCTCCTCCCTGCCAACCAGCTCCATCTATTTCTTTTATTCCACTGTTGCTGGGATTGCCATTTTGTGATCCCATTTAAAGTCATTGATTTACCAGAGAGTCCTCAATAAGCAATTTGGAGCAATTGGAGCCGTTATCTTGCTATAGATCACACGATGGTGGGAGGGGGGTGAGGAGGAAGGGGGAAGGGGAGGAATAATAAGAAAGAAAAATGGCTGGAGCTCCCCACAGGCAGTCTGGATCACTCCTGTGCTGATGCAGTGAACCCATGGCTCTGAGCCCCGTGAAGGTCTGATGGTGGTTTGTGTGGTTTTATTCAGGAGTGAGAAGAGGTTATGTGCTCCTTTATTAGGATTTAAACCAGATTTACTGGTGCAAAAGTCATGCACTGGGGCTGGGACCCAGGGGCTATGCAGGGGGCTTTGGCACAACGTCTGCAGAGCCAAGGTGTGTCCTGAGGGTCAAACATGGCAGAAGAGCTGGATTTTAGCACCACCGATAGCCAACAACCACAATCATGGGCACAAGGCACTTGTGGGAAGTGTCATACAGCCCCAGTGCAGCAGTGGTGTCACTGTTTTACACCTTGGGTTCCCAGGTTTCTTCTCTGAGTGCTCAGCAGGGTCTTTAGCCAGGGCGCCACCTCCCCTTCCAGGCTGCACCTCTGCCAGGTGCTTAGGAAAAGCACTTTCTTGTTTAAAACACTGAGGTTTGTAAAGGGGATCAAAGGAAAACAAAATCACAACCTGATTAGAGGGAAAATATTCCAGCTCTGCATCAGCAAGCTGTGAAACACAACTTCCCTGGCTGCTTAGGCACATCACAACTGGGGGGCCATCGGGGAGGAAGACATCCCAGCACTGCTGGCTGGGAACTGTAGTTTTCAGCAATAGGGTTCCAGTGACTTCATAACCCCTTCTTCACTGAAAGGGTGCTCAGACCCTGGAATGGCCTGCCCAGGGCAGTGGTGGAGTCCTTATCCCTGGGGATGTTGAAGGACAGCCTGGCTGTGGCCCTTAGTGCCCTGGTGTGGCCACTAGGGTGATGTTAGGTGCTGGGCTGGATAGGTTTGGAGGGCTTTTCCAGCCTCAATCATTCTGGGATTATGTGTTTCTGTGAGACGCGGAGAAGCAACTAGCAAAGAGATGTGGAGAAGCAACTAGCAAACTGCCAGCTGCACCCATCCTCCTCCTCTGTGCAGTCTATGAGCAGGTCTGAGTTCCACTATGGATTATCTTGTGGCTGCTAATGGTTGTTGTGTCTCTTCTCTATGTGCCCACCCATTTCACCCAATTGCTGATCCTAATTACTTCCTCTAATCCAGCCAACTCTGGATTAAAAATGTCCAGTCAGGAGGTTCAGAGACACCTAAAAGCAGAGGTATCTCCATGGGGAATCAATGCATTCCCCTAAACTACCGCTTCTCACCATCAATGCCCACAGGGACCTACTGAACGCTATTGGTTCTTGGGATTGGGTTTAGCAAACACTGTCAGACAAATAAACAGGGGAAAGGGAACCTCACAACAATTGCAAACCCCACCATGCAAGCAGTGATGCACAAAAGTGTCCTGGAGCTGTAGACGTGGGTGTCCTGGATTGAATCACCAGCCAAATCACCTGCTCCAGTGAGACTTTTAACTGGAGGACTTCTGTGTCACCTCAGCCTCATGGGACTCACCTTGCACCTTCAGGTAAGTAGGACCGATCAGCGATGGATCACCTTGGCAGTTTCAGGAGCAATGGGCTTGTTGCCTGTGAGGGATTTGCTCCAAGTCCCTCAGAAATGTCCCTGCTTCACCCAATCGCTTGTTGGTGGGAGCTGCAAGACACTGCTGGAGAGGAAGAAGGGAAAAAGAACACATACAAACCCAGAAATGTTTTCCCTTTGACATGTTTTCCTGGCTTTCAATGAGCTGTTTCCATCTTTTGATCTGAAGTTTCTTTCCCCCTGACATGTCCTTTGATTGCATTTTTTTTCCTTAAAAAGCTGGAAATCAACCCAAGCCCTTTAGATTCTGACTGGAACAGAGCAGCAGCTCAGACTAGAGAACTGGGAAGAAGAAAAACCCAAATAAATATCTTGTTGGCACTGCTGAGAAGGAGATTTTGAGAATGTGAAGGTCTTGGTGGGGTGTTGTTGGCCTTGGTTCAGCTGGAACAACAGCTGGAGGTGTCAAAACTCCTCTGGAGGGGAGATGGAGGGGGCAGGAACGCTGAGGAGTTTGGCAGAGGGATAGTGGAAGAGCATTGCCAGAGCCAGAAGGGAGCCCTCAGAATGGAAATGATCTCATCTTGTGGAGTTTTCAGGGTTTCAGTCTCTTGGCTTCTGCCTCAGGGGGATGGAGGGACAGCAGATAAAAAAATCATAGAATCATTCAGGTTGGAAAAGACCTCCAAGCTCATCCGTCCAACCCTTAACCCGGCTGTCCCACCCCACCACTAAACCCTGTCCCTGAGCTCCAGATCTCCTCGACTGTGAAACACAGCCAGGGGTGGCGATTCAACCCCGTCCCTGGGCAGCCTGTGCCAAGGTCTGAGGACTTTTTTCAGCAAGGAGTTTCTCAGGACCAACCTAACCTTCCCCCGGGGCAGCTTGAGGCCATTTCTTCTTTGTCTTGTTCTTTATGAGAAGAGTCCAACTCCCACCTCCCTGTGTCCTTTTAAGTAGTTGTAGACAGCAATGAAACTTCCTAAAGACCAGGAGGGAGGATGCCTGGCACAACCAGGACCCTCCACGGCAGAGGGAGGGGGAAGAGGCTGAAGTAGTATCACTACAAAAAGGATGGAGACCCAAAATTATGCCAATCCTGGATGCCTTGTGCTACCCCAGAGCATACCCAGCCCCTCTTCTCCCACACCAGCTCTCAAACTGCAGGTCACTGCAGTCACCAGGCCTCTGCCACTGCAGTCCTCCTGCTACCATGGAGGTCCTGAAGCATGGGGAAACTGCTGCTCCAGCTCATCCTGTAGTGACACTGCCATTAGGTTCTTCCTTTTCCCCTGGAACAGCTGAGCTTTTGGGGGTCTTTGTGACTCTAAAGCTTGGTTTTGCTGAGGTATTTCCTTTGAGTGCTTTGCTGAGTTCTGGCTGCCCCTCTCAACAGGCTGCAATCACAGAGGATACTGTGTGGGGTACCCACACTGACTGGGCAGCTCTTGCTTGGGTCAGTGTGAGCCCATGGGAGAAGACTCACAGGTTGTCTCAATGATGGGCTTGGAAAGCACTGTATGTGTGAGACAACCCAGGGCTCTCCAGCAGCAGCAACAGGGTCAGCACCATGGCACCAAGAAACATCATTCCTTACATTTCATAAATGGCTTTAACTGAGAGAAGGGGAATTTAGATTAGACGTAAGGACAAAAATCTTCACCATGAAGGGTGCTGAGGCCCTGGAACAGGATGCCCAGGTAGGTTGTAGGTGCTCCATCCCTGGAAGTGTTCAAGGCCAGGTTGGATGGGGCTCTGGGTAACCTGGTCTGGTAAGAGGTGTCGCTGCCCATGGCAGGAGGTTGGGATTGGGTTGTCTTTAAGGTCCCTTCCAATCCAAACTATTCCATGATTCCATGATTCTGGTCCCACCAAGCTGACAGAATTGCCTAGATGCAGGGTCAGCAGACTGTGAATGCAACCAGGACACAAGCACCCTGCTGCACAACTCTGCCCCCATACAGCAGCTCCTAAAGCGTCTTGAAAGCCTTTGGACCATTTCACTGATGTATTTTTACAGCCATCTTTACTGTGGCTCTCACATAGCTGTTTTACAGCTGGTTTATTCTCTCTTCACACTCAGAATGTTCGCATGTTCCAAATCACTGCAGAGCACAGAGTTGCCAGGTCCTGTCTCCATTACCTGATGCTGTATTGAGGTATGTATGGAAAGCTCTCCATCCCTTAGAGTAGAAGTCTCTCTGGGGCAGCTTTCCTGGGTTCTGAGGGTTGGATTCCTAGCTAATGGCTGTGGGTGAAAAGCTACAGGTATGTGAAAACCTGCCCTCCCTGTGGCATCTCTAACTCTGAAGAACTGAGCTCTCTTCTCTCACAGAATGATTAAGGCTGTAAAAGCCCTCTGAGCTCATCCAACCCAGCCCATGACCTAACATCACTACCTTGGCCACACCTGGGCACTAAGGGGCACAGCCAGGCTGCCCTGGGATGGGGACTCCAGCACTGCCCTGGGCAGTCCATTCCAAGTTCTGAGCATCCTTTCCAGGAGGAAGGGCTTCCTAACATCCAAGGTAATCCTTCCCTGGCAGCTGCAGGCCCTGCCCTCTCATCCTAGGGCTGGTTGCCTGGGAGAAGGACCTGACACTCACCTGACTACAACCTTCCCTCAGGGAGCTGTTGAGAGAGAGAAAGTTGCCCTGAGTCTCCTCCAGACTAAACACGCCCAGCTCTCTCAGTCTCTCCTCATCAGCCTTTCCCTCCAGTCCCTTCCCCAGCCTCGTTGCTCCTCTGGACCTGCTCCAGCCCCTCAATCTCTCTTGAAGTGAGTGGCCCAGCACTGCCCCCAGGACTCGAGGGGAGACCTCACCAGCGCCCAGGACAGGGGTAGGATTACCCCAGTGCTGCAGCTCCCAGTTCATGTTCCTCTGCTGAGCTCCCCCGAGGACCGTGTAAACCAGCAGGTGGATTACAGGATTACATCCACCCAGACACAGCATTTTCCCCCTCCTCTACAGACACAGCCCAGAGAATCCCACCCACCTATGGAGTCACCCCTGGACCCTTAGCTGGCAACCACCAGCACGACGGGAGTGGCAGTTACTCTTGGTGTTGTTTAACTGAGGGTGCAGGAGAGCTGGTAAAGGCAGGGGCTCCATGCCCACCCCCTCAGCCCCAAACTGCGGCGATGTTTATTACCCTGCTCTGCGGGATCCTGCCAGGCAAAACGCATTTCACTGCCGAAACGGGGAGACGCTGCCCATCCAGGCACTGTGATTTACATGGTATCGATCGCACACAGCTTCTGCTGGCTCAGCACTTCGGACCCCTGGTTTTCATCAGGCGAGTGCTTAACCCTTGGCTAATTGGATTTGCCGTCATTAGTGTGATCTATGCTCGCTCCAGTCACTCCTTGTGCAGCCCCAGCTGGGCACCTGCTGCCTTTCACAGGAACGGGGAGCTGAAGGATCTGAGCCCTGCAGGATCAGAGTGGGTGAAGGGTCCTGCTGCTCTGGGACAGCAGCTCCCTGCTCAGCAGGGCTGGCAAAGCTGCAGCTGGGTGGAAGCTTGAGTCCAGGAAGGATTTTATTTGCTTTAAGGTCAATGTGGTTTTACCTGGCCTGAGTGGCATCTTGCGAAGGACAGGATTTGACCCTGTAAGTCCAGGGAAGAGGACAGGGTGTGAAAATCAGGAGTGATTAATTACTTTGCAGTGAATTACTAATTCATTGATTAGGTTGCATCTGATACTGCAGCCCTGAGCCCACCTACTCACAGTCTTCCCAATAGGGTGAGGACCTACTACTGTCGAGGTAAACTGAGGCACAGATGGATGAAGGCATTTCACAGGGGCACACAGGATCTGGTCTTCCCAGCTGCAGCCCAGTTTAAGTCATTCTTTCCTTCAAGGCCGAGCTGGTTTCTCGCACCACAGGGATCCCCATTTTGTGGATCATTTAATTCTTTGGGTCCCCAGTGACGAAACAGGGTGACAACAAAAAAACCCTTGACATGAGCCAGATAGTCTGCAAGGACAGAGGATCCATGATTTCTTCCTGCGTGGCCAACAGGCTCCATTTTCCCTGACACCACTGAGATCCAAAACCTGCTTTGGGTCCCAGAAGTGCAGACACTGTCCCTCAAAGCCCCGTTTCTCCCATGGCCAGAAAACAAAGTGGCTGAGCCCTGCTGGCCCTTGCAGCCTTGTCTTCCATCATGGCCCAGAGAAACCCATTAATGAGATGCGATGCAGAGCCTCCCCAGATGTGTCACTGGGTGCCATTCACTGAGCCAGGTCATGGCAGGGCAGACGAGATGTCCTGTGTGACCTTTAAATCCATGAACTAACAAAATTGGGGCTTTTCTTTGGCTGTGCTGCTGGACCTGCCAGCAGCATCTGCTGCTGCCCTGCCTGGCCCCACAGCAGAGGTACAGATTGCTGCTGCTTGGGAAGCACTGCTCTCCTCTGTGGGGACAGAACTCTTTCAGCTTGCAGGGTGAGGGCTCCTCGCCGTCTCCAGCACCCATGTCACCAGCATCACTGGCCACAGTGGTCCAACCCAGATGTGCCAGTAGCTCCTGCAGCACCGGCTGGAGCCAGAACCCCCTGGACAGTTGTCTGACCCCACCAGTGGATCTCATCACTGGGGCATTATGCAGGAAATGGTTCTGCTGAGTGCTGAGTTAGGGGAATTGATAAAGAGTGGTTTGCTTACGGGAAGCAGCTGATTTCACATGCAGGGTGGGTAGGAGGGCTTTGCATTTCGTCACACTACCTGGATAATGTCTTCACGAGGCACTGAAGGGAAACCCAGAGCTGGCTCCAGACAGGTCTGTTGGAGTAGGAGTTGAGCATGAGATAGGAATCCCGCCCCTGCTCATGCTGCTGCATCCATGGGCTCTGTCCTCCCATCACACCTAGGTTGTGTTTACAGGGCATTTCTGGTGATGCAGCCACTGCAGGATGGGCCAGAGCATCCCACAGCTGCCCACCAAAGGTGGCTAGTGCCTTGGGGCCATGGGCAGCTGGGGAAACTGAGGCACTGAAGAAAAAACAAAACTCTTCTTCTTTCCTGTAGCCCAGGAGCTGCAGAGTCTCAGAGCTGATATTTCCTGGAGAGGAGAAGTCCTTGAGAGAAGCAGAAATTCCAGCAAGACCTGAAAATCTCCTTGGCCACCATCCCTTGAAGGTGGTGGGGAATTCCTAGAAAACAAAAAGAGATTCACAGCAGGGTCCTAAATGCTTGTGGAGACTCCCTGCTGCTCCCAAGTGTTTTGGGGACCTGCAGCCCCAACCCAGGGCTGCCAGCTGGGGGGTTGGATCCTGCTCCATGGGCGACCCTTGTCTGGAGGGAAATATTTTGTCAGCAGGGAAGGACCCACAACTGGCAGAAGGGAAACACCTTTCCAGTGTGGAATCCGATGGATTTTTCTATACCTGTTCCCCAGAGAAGCCCATCCTCAGCCCCAACTCCTGTGGAGAAGAGAGCATCTCCCTCTTCCCGCAGGGAGATAGCTTCGCTGCGCCAGGCAGCACCGGGCAAGAGTCCCCAGAATAGCAGTGCAATTCCCCAAGTCATTATCCTTGCTGCTATGCAAATCCTGCCCAGTTAATGTCAACAGGGAGAGGGCGGCAGCACCCGGCTCCTGCCTTAATTAAACTTCCCCCCCGCCCCCGCGCCAGTGATTGGTGGCTGCTGAGATGCTGTTGTCATCACTGTATTCCTGGAAAATTCCCGCCTTCGGGAATCCCCCCCCCCCATCCCATAATGTGGGGCAGCTCCATGGAGTGAAAGCAGGGATGAAAAAGCAGGTCCCGCACAGCCACTGCGTTTTGCGGTCCCTGTCTCTGACTGAGAAGTCCCATTACGGGGCCAGAGCCACTCGTGGAGCTGCAGGGGCTCAAGGGGACCACAAGAGCGATGAACTGGTTGAAACTGGGGAAAAGCGGCCCTGAGAGCTGACGCTGGTCAAGAGAAAACCTGAGGCAACATGAGAAAACGATGGGGGAGATGTGGAGGAGAGATGTGGAGGAGAGGATATGGGACTGACCTCAGCAGAAGA
>VZRI01013868.1:32627-59320 GCA_013397515.1 Upupa epops | reverse complement strand
GATGCCACCTCCTTGACTGGAAGGTAACAGGACAGCTCCCCTCTCCCACCCCTTCCACAGCAGGACCTGCAGCACTATCCTGCCCTTAGTGCCACAGGCACACACACACATACACACCCCGGGGGGTTTGACCCCATCCATTGCTGAACCCCCCAAGTGGCTGTGGCGCCACCTGTGTGCTGATGCCCCTCTGGGAAAACCTGATGGCAAAAGGGCAGGGAAAGCAAAAGGCCCCAGGAGGTGCCTTCTGATGGGGCGAAGACGTGAGATGTGAGGAAGAGGGAATGTGCAGGAGAGCCCCACATTGGGGTCCCCAGCCCCGGAGAAGCAGCCGGTGTGGTGTGGCATGGCGTGGTGTGGCACAGCGTGGCAGCCCCCTCCCTCCCACCCCCTCCCCTCTGCCCCAGCGCTAAGCGATCTCTTTGATTCTGCGGATGTAGTTGTGAAGCTCTTCAGGGTCCTGCAGTCCCATGTCCTGGCAGACCCACTCCAAGTCCTCCTCATCAGCAATGGGAATGGAGTTGTAGGCCAGCTCGTCAGAGGGTAGCGTGGCAAAGGTGGTGAACTTCACCCGCTTCCGTTTGGAGGTGGGCGAATTGAGTGGGTCCTCACTCTGGTCCCGTGTGGAACCCCCTGAGGAACCGTCCCCACGGCCATGGACTTGGCTCTGCACGCTGGTCTGTGAGCTGCCACTGCTGTGGTGGTCCCCATGGCAGCAGGTCTGGACATTTTCCAGGGGGTTCCCAGGGCTCTCAGGCTGGGGGGAGAGGTCACTGTGAGCCCGCAAGGGCTGCCCATTGCCCAAGAAGACCCAGTGGTGGGAATGGTCCATGTTGGTCTGGCCTTCAGGAGGGATGCGTTTGTGCCTGTATTTCAGCACAAAGACTATACAGTTGATGAGGAAGACCAGGATGGCCAGGCAGAAGACCCCCAGGAGGGCATACATGCCTATCTCCAGGTCTGTGAGTCCCCTGGTTACCTGGACAAAGCCAGTGGGGATGGTGGGGAAATCCTCAGTAGGATGAGATGCGCTGGACATCTTACTGTCCTCACTGGGATCCGCTTTCCTCTCCACCTCTGCCCGCAGGGTGGTGCTTGCCCCTGTCTCCGCCAGCCCTGGCTTACTGGGCACATGGTCGTAATCATAGGTTGGGTCCTCCTCAGACCCAAAGTGGACCCGCACGGTGGCCAGGGCTGTGAAGAGTACACTCTTGCGCTTGGTCTTCTGGCAGCTGTCACAGATTACCAGCTCAACCCGCAGCAGCTCCCCTGCACCCTCACTCTCGGCTACCACCAAGGGAAACGCCCGGTCCTGGGTCACCGAGACCACCTTCTCGTCCAGGCTGCTCACCATCAGGTTGTAGTCCTTAGGGTCATAGAGGGAGAGGGGGGCCGTGGTGCCGTCACTGTAGGAAATCCACAGGCTCAGGATGGCTTCCTGCAATATCAACACAGGCACCAGTTGCCCAGCATGCCAGCCCCACCTGACTCTGTCTATCCACTCCACCCATCCCTCCATCCAATTTCTGTCAACTATCACCCAGTTTCCTTGTGTCTGCTCTCCCCTCAGCGCTCCCCATGCTGGCCCAGGTCACCACAAATTCAAGCCCCAGAGGTTCCAGATGTGGCTACTAGAACTGGACTGGGAACTGTGTAGGATTTCTTCCAGCCTTCTGTCCCCACAGCTGTGTCCTGTCCCCAGGCTGAGCAGAGCTGACTCAGACTACAGTGAAGATCTGTGTGGTGCTTTGAGGTCAGCAGGGTGCCTGGAGAATGGTGCCAGTTGTGGGTGCCTGGGATGACTGTGGGCAGGAGCAGTTTGCAGACAGAGCTCTAACCCTACCCCAAGATTCCCTAAACCTGAAAGCACCCCCTGGCCTCACCTGCTTGAAGAAGCTGAGGGTCTGCTGCACAGCCGTCCGGGCAACGATGGTGTGGCTATTGCCAGGGCTGGGGTGGAGGGACAGTGAGAGGCTGGAGACCACCTGAGCCTTCAGATCTGTAATGCTGACCTTCTCCTCTGCTACTGTCACCAATGTCTCGCCCAGCACCGCCTCCATGAGCGGAGACACAACCTGCAGAGGATGAGGGTGCCGGTCAACACCTGTCACCACAACCACACTGGCAGAGGTGGGGAAGGGTGGCCAGGAGGTACCTTGAAGAGCGTGGTGCCTGGCTCCCTCCCAGCCAGCGTGAAGCTGTCCACCAAGTGGGCCACTCGTGGGTCATCCACACGCATGAAGTCACTGACCAGGTCCGTGACCTCCACCAGCCAGTCGGGACCCAGCATGGTGACCACCTGCCCAGTGCCTTCTGCTGCTGTCGTGTGGAACTGGGTGAAGACCTGCAGCGTCGCGTGCTGGTACTGCAGGGCACAGCCCCGGTTCTGCTTCCGCTCCTCTTCATCCTCCTCAAGCTCACTGTCCCGCACCAGCCTGCGGGATGGGGCAGTGATGGCAGTGCTATCAAGGTCCCTACTACCATGGCTCTTCAGCCACGTAAGGAAGGAGACGGGAAACCGGGCAGGGAGAAACACAAGGACACCAAAACCATGGTCGCTCCATGCCTGTTGCCCATGACGGCCTTGGGAGCACGTGGGAACAGGGCTGCCAGCATCTCTGACCCCTAACCAGCTGAGAGGACAAGGTATCTCAAGTTAGGATGAACACCTTGGGGGTCTCCAGAGCTCAAAGCAGGGCTAACTTTGGATCCTGCCTGCTCCTGACCTCATCCAGGGAAATTCTGACTATTGGATGCTCCTCACCAGCTCCAGCATTTGACCCATCTCACTGTGAAATTTTCCCCCTTCCATACAGACCTGCAACCAGTATCTCAGATCATACCAGAGTATGATCTCTCCCCTTCTCACTGAGAAACTCTGAGATAATTCAGTCTCCATCATCTTTAAGAGCTGAACAAGACCACTACCACCACCATCATCCTGCCTTCTCCACAGAATCATAGAGCAGTTTCAACTGGAAGACACCTTCAAGATCATACAGTCCAGCCTTTTCCCAGCCCTACCAGCACCGTTAAACCCTGTCCCCCAACACAGCATCTACCCTGCTCTTAAACACTTTCATGGAAGATGACTCAACCCCTCCCTGGGCAGCCATTTCAGTGCCTGACAACCCTTTCAGTTAAGAAATTCGTCCTGACATCCAGCTGAACTTCCCTTGGTCCAGCTCAAGGCCCTTTCCCCTTGTCCCATCACTGACCACTAGGAAGAACAGACCCTCTCCTGTCTCTCTACAACCTCCTTTCAAGTAGTTGTAGAGAGTAAGAAAGTCTCCCCTTAGTCTTCTCTTCTCCAGGCTAAGAAGCTCTTGATTCCCCAGCCATTTCTCATACAACAGAGGTTCCAAACCAGTTACTAGCTTGGTAGCTGACTTTGTCCCCTTTCCAGCCCTTCAACGTCCAGGCTAGACAGACCCCAGGCAAACACTCACCTCCTGTCCGGCAGGATGGGCACCCTCCAGCCCTTCACTTGGCTCAGACGGGCATCTGAGAGCTCAATGTACAGCGGCAGCTTGGGCACCCAGACTGTCATTTCCAGTGGGGCAGAGAGGTGCTCGTAGGTGAATGTGACCCGGACACTCATGGAACCCCGCGACTCCTTCCCACTCACGAAGACATAGTCACAGCTGCTGGAGACCTGGGGGAGAAGGGATGACGGAGGTGTTGGAATGGTCTCACAAATCCACTGGAAATCCTGGCAGGAGGATGGGAGATGCCAGAGGACCATAATCACCCTACACATACTGAGGTAAAGGTGGCCCAGGAACAGGGATGGTCTCTGCTCCCCATGCTCCCGGCTCAAAGGTGTGGACCCACACACACCAGGGCCATAGCATGTACCTTCCTCCCATCCAGCCCCTCTGCCAGAGCCTGCAGACACTCTGATGCTTCAGCTTCTTTGATCCTTGTACCAAACTGCCACTGTGACTGCATTCAAGCTAGAGGTACCCACGAGTGCTTCACAGAGGTTTCAGATTGCTCATCCCGGACCTTCGCTCCGAAATCTCCTCCACTCATGCCCAGACCCCCAGAATCTCCTCCACTCACACCCAGAGGGAACAGGCAGTGAGGAAGAAACAGCCCAAAGACCACACACTGCTGTCCCTCCTGCTAACCCTCATCCCTATCTCTCCTGCTAACCCTGGGAAGAGCTCCCCAGAGTCCAACTGAACCCTCACACTCATCTCCACTCCTTGGCTCTTTTAATTCTCATTTGTGCAAATGCTGGTAGTTAAACTGGGTATAAAACAAACACATTCTGCAGGGACACTGATCACACTCTGATCCCAACTGAGCCAATGCAGGAGCTAAGATGATGCCACTGCAGCATTACCTGTGCTTCATCTGAGGCCATCGGAGCCAACAGCACCTTGTCCTTATCGGCAAGGGTGGGAGGAGACAACCTTCTCTGGAGACATTCCAAACTCACCTGGATGTTCCTGTGTGATCTGTCCTAGGTGACCTTTCACAGAATCACAGGACATCAGGAGTTGGAAGAGTCCTCTAGAGATTATCAAGTCCAAACCCCCTGCCAGAGCAGCATCCCCCTAGAGCAGATCACACATGGGCTGCGTCCAGGTCAGTTTTGAAAGTCTCCAGAGAAGGAGACTCCACAACCTCTCTGGGCAGCCTGGGCCAGGGCTCTGTCACCCTCACAAGGAAAAAGTTTTTTCTGATGTTTCCATGGAACCTCCTCTGCTCCAGCTTGTCCCCACTGCCCCTTGTCCTGTTACTGGACACCCCTGAGCAGAACCTGACACTTACCCTTTCCATACTGATAAACATTCATGGGGTAACCCCTCAGTATCCTTTTCTCCAGCTGAAGAAACCCAGCTCCCTCAGCCTTTCATCATCAGGGAGATGCTCCACTATCTTCATCATCCTTGTGGTTCTGCACTGGACTCTCTCTAGAAGTTCTGTCCCCTTCTACAACTGAGGGGCCCAGAACTGGACACAATATTCCAGATGTGGTCTCACCAGGGCAGAGCAGAGGAGGAGGGGAACCTCTCTCCACCTAGTAGCCACCTCCATTCTAATGCACCCCCGGATGCCACTGGCCTTCTTGGCCATAAGGGCCCATTGCTGGCTCATGGTCAACCTGCTGGCCACTCTAGACCCCTTTCTCCTATGCTGCAGTCCAGCAGGTCAGCCCCCAACCTATACTGGTACCTGGTGTTGTTCTTTCCCAGGTGCAACTCGCCCTGGTTGTATTTCATTACATTTCTCCCAACTGCAATGGCCACACAGCCTCACCCTGACTCCCTCCCCCTGCTCCCCCTTCCACCCCTCCCAACCTTCAGGAACTGCATTTGAGTTTGCTGCTGGGGGGGAAGTAAAACCCATTTTCTGAGCTGTCAGTATGGTCACAGTCAGAGACACCAAACACCTCACAACACAGATGCTGCTCTCCCATGGGGATTCTCCGATGGCTGATAAGAAACTGAGTTCACATTGCAACAGATGTGGCAGCATCACTGTCCCTCTTGCTGTCTGTGTACATGGGCAGTCATTCAGCTGCAAGAGTTTTACATTCCCACAGAGCTCCATAGTTTAGCTGGGGGAGCTCGCTGCAAGATTCCCGTGGTCCCCATGGCCAGTGGAGGCTCCTTGGGAAGTGCCCACTCTCTGAGCACAGGAAGAAGAGTTTATTCATGTCTTCCCATCAGAGAGAACAGCCCAGCAGGACTGAAAAGACAATCTTGTCTCTGTTGGAGCGGTGTCTAAATGAAGCTGAGCTGTGGGGTGAGTCCTCTAGCACTGGAGCTCAGGGGTTTGTGCCATTTATCACTGCAAATGTGACGGGCTGCTGCTTGCTCTACCTTGGCTAACAAATCCCCCAGCATCTTCTAGGGACCACTTGCTTCACAGTTGGGGAGGGTTGAGGCTATGACAACAAAACATCTCAGCACTTCAGGCCTTCCTGGTGATGGAGTGACTGCAGATTGGCTCCTCCAGAGAAGCATCCCACGTTTGCAGCAGGGTGTCAGGAACAAGAAGCTGAGGACAGCATAGGCTCCCAGTCAACAGGATCAGAAGCTACCTGTGTGGCATGGCTTCAAGCACGGGACCAAGGGAACACAGCTTCTCCAAAGGCCACAGGAGTGGAAGAGCCACCACAGCTTGTTGCAACGATGTTTGGTGTCCTGCTAGTGGCTGCAGGTGACCAGGGGTCCTGAGGCTTAGTGCAGCTAGGCTGCCTTGCTCCTGGTGGCTCCTCAAGCAGGTGGTGGGTGTATGAGAAAGGTTTGCAAGGCAGGTGAGGTTGAGCATCTCCTGTTGAGCATCGCTGGAAGCACAAGTGCCTTTCAGCTACTTGCATGTCCTTCAAAACTTATACAGCGCCAAGGCCACTGCACAGACAGGCAAGTGGGTTATTTCTACACCAGTTTGAGTGATGACGTTCTCTCTGGGATGAGCAGGGGCAGTCACCCACAGAAGGGGACAAGGATGACAATTCCCATCTGGACTCCCTCATCACTATTCACAGGTGTCCCTGGCACTCTCACAGCCACATCTATGCCAGGTCCAGGACACGTTCCTTCCACCTTACACACGAGAGCAGCCACCTCCGAGCTACCAGCAACGTGAGGAGAGGAGCTCCCTCATTCTCCACGTTCCAGTATTTACAGCAGTGGGTAACACATCCCACTGCGTGAGCTCTGACTGATATAACAGGTTTAGAGCACTCATAGCACAACCACACTCCCCAGTCTCAGCAGGTAACCAAGAGCTCTCTTGGAAACGAAGCTCCAGCACAAACACAAACTAACTCAGCAGGCAACCACCCTGGCTCCAGGTGGCAAGCAGGGGTGCGGGTGGGATGCAGGCAGGAAGTGAGCGGGAGGCAAGCTGGGGCTGAAGGGCTGCTCCATGCATTATTCATCACAGCCCGTGTGTGCCTGCTCCTCCCAGGTCTGGGGACAGCGTGTAAATAGATTTATGAGTGGAGAGACAGCACATTAAACAGTTTAAGTGTCTTGGAGTCCATCCTGAAGTGTATTACTGCTCCAGTGTTTTATCACGCTGCAGAGGACTGCTCTCCATAAATTAGAGCTGCTGCTGTAGATCGCACCCATCAGAGTTTTAGTAAAGAACTGGGGTAAACGGTTCATGTTGGCAGCTGGGACCCACCCCACATCCCCAGGGACCACTGGTGAGGACAAGTGCCAGCAAGGCTGGGGTTCTGCTGGGAGAGCAGCTGGCAAAAAGGGAAGAAGGGGAGATCAGGCCCAGGCTGGGTGCAGGCTGGGATCAGGGCAGGAGGTGTTCAGGAAAGGTAATGATGTCCAGGGCTGGAAGGACAGAAACGGTGACTAAGTAACACAAGTAAGTGGGTATTGGGGCTTGTTACAGCCATGGGAAAATGTGGATGAAAGCGGATGGGAGAGGGGCTGGTGATGGAGAAGTTGTGACTGGATTTGAGGACTGACTACTCCTTGGTGGCTCCTTGGGGCAGATGTGAGGGACAACAGCAGCTGCTGCGACAGCAAACTTTCTATACTCTCAGCACCTCTTGCTCATCTTGTTCCTTTCCTTTAGTCCTCCTTTACATTCCAGCTGCCCAGCTCATCCCCCCACACCTCACTGGGGCAGCCTCTGCCTGAGCTCAGCCCGGGATCTCATCTGAACCTGAGATCAACACTGCCCAGAAGCACAAACAGAGCTGCTGATGGAAGGATGCAGCTCTGCATCAGCACTACAGGCCATGATAACCCCTAGTTATAACCCAGTTAGTTGTACCAATTACAACCCAGTTATAATCCAGCTGCTGCCTGGTGCCAGTCTGTGCAGCATTGGTACACCCTGCAGCCTCTCAAGGGACAGCGACAGAGTATCTTGTCTTCCTCCCAACAGATCCACACTTGGACTGACTCCAGTGAGGGCATGATGTCTGGGGTGAGGTGGACATCATCTCAGCCACCAGCCTCAGCCTATATTTGGGTCAGTAGCCCTGGGGGAAGCTCAGCCCTTCGCCAGGACCTTGAGAGTCCTACACCCACCTTGATGATGTCCTCGTTGTTGGATTTGCACTCAACCATAGCAGAGACGTCCACGACACCACCACTCAGCTCAATGGCAATGACCTTCACAGGAATGGCCACTGTGCGCCCTGTCAGGATGGCCGTGTTGATGATCTCTGTGTCCTGGGAACAGGGTGCAAAGGGTGCTGTCACAGGGCAGCCTGTCCCCAAGGGATCAGATTCCATCTGACCCCTCTCCTGCTCCATCCCTGTGGCAGAGAAGGGCCTGTGGGTGGGTAGATGGATGCACAGGTAGGCTGGAGGGAGTTCCCACCCAACACCCAACACCCCCCAACACCAAAGCAGAGGACAGGACCCTGCTCACCATGGCCAGTGGCACAATGGCCCGGATGTCCCTCTGGATGACTGTCAGCTCTGTCACTGCCTTCTCCAGGTCGGGCGGGGGGTTGCGGCCCCGGTAGTCTATGTGCCACATGATGCGGCGCGTCACTGACTGGCTAGTGAAGTTCTCCATCTCAAAATCCAGCTGCATGACCTCAGATTCCCCATCTCTGGGTAGGGGGACAGAATGGGATGCAGTGAGTTGGGTGCCCAAGTTCTGCAGATGCCCCAGGATCAGCTGGTCCCTTCTAGTGATACCTGGCAGGGGGACTGTGCTGTGGGTGCCACCAAGATGTCTGCTCCCAAACACCACAGTGCTGATGGCCCCTCTGTCAGGGGATGCTCTGATTGAAGTCTGCAGACTCCCATGGGCATCTTCCCAGTGGAAGAGACAAACAGACCTCGTTGCCCTTCCCCAGCAGGAGAAAAGCTTCAGTCACTCAAACAGGTGCCCTCCAAGGCTGCTGGGTGATGTCTTATCACAGGGTGAGTGTGGCCATGGTGCAGGTGGTTGTGGGTGGCTGCACTGCCCTCACCTCCTCAGCTCCATCTCCCCAGCAGCACAGACAGATTTACCACCCCGTGGACTCATCTCCCACTCGTCCCAAGTGTCCCACAGCCAGCAGGGCACTGTGCTCCAGGATAGCAAACGAGCCCCTACGTGAGTCCAGTGCAGTCACTGACCAAGGAGATCATAAGGGGATGCAGTGGCACAGAGGAAAGAGGTTCAACCACAGACTGCAGATGGGGCAACACTATGCTGGGACTTGGGGCAGGGCTGTCCCTGCCTGATGGGTTGGGGTCGTGGGGGAGTGGGAAGGTGAGCAGGGAACAGGGGAGGTAGTTGGCATCAGCAGAGGATAACAGCCCTATGACCATTGGGTTATCATAACCTCACACACTTAATACTGCTGCTGAGGACAGTAGGACCTAGAGCTTAGGAACAAGGAGTGAATTCAGGGACATTCTTGAGGCAGGATGGGATGTAGAGGCTAGGGGGACAGTCTAAGGGGACAGGAAGACTCAGCAGATGATCCTCTGTGTCACACATTGGACACAGTCTGATAGCAGCAGTACCCCCCATCCATATGGGCAAACCTCTCCAGATTTGATCTGCTTTCCTGTCTCTGTGTCCAACACCAACCCAGGATTCAGTACCCTCCTAGGTCAAACTTACCACTGCTCCCCAAAACCAGAAAATCCCCAGGGGACACCCCAGAGCCCCTGTGAACTGTAGAATCTGTAGAAATTCCCCCTCCAGAGCAAGAGGAAGGAGAGAGCTGAAGAAGGTGGAATCCCTGTGGGAGGGGGAACCTGAGGCTGGCTCTGCTCTCGTCTTGCTATGTAGCTGCCACCAAGGTCCCATCGATCAGGGGATGCAGGATTGTCAGGTTTCTCTCTGATAAAAATCTCACTAGCGAAGGGAGAAGAGAACAAGGTGGGCAAGAAGCCAGGGCTGCTCCTGGCCGCAGCAGACCCTGCTCCCACAGCAGCTGTGAAGGGCTTTGCAGCAGAGCTGCTGCCTGGGGGTCCTTTTGGGACTCTGTGCCCTCCTGGCACTAATGGAGGTGCAAAGGGAAACCTGAAGGAAAGAAAAAAGGGTGCTGGTCTGGAGAGAGGGACCTGGTCTGGAGAGAGGGACCTAGCTGCTCACTGCCTCTTCCAAGGCAGAAGCAGTGAATACATCTGGGAAGAGTGAGGTTCAAAGACAAACCAGAGCTCTATGCCAGTGGTGGTTTGGCACTGGGACCCCTCACTGTGGGTGGGTGCCCTGAAGTGTCCTGGGAGCCCAGCCAGGGGACAGTCACCATCTCCTGCCCTTCCTGAGCACCATCTGCTCTTAGACCCTGCAGAGACAAGAGCTGCACTGCCCTGAATCGGGGAATAATGTAGGATGCAGCTGCTGGGGTGAAAAACATCCAGTGCTGGCCATCATCAGCCCAAAGCACAGGGCTGTGGTCCCCTCCACACACAGCCAGCACTGTCAGAAGTCCCCAGAGTCCCAGCAAAATTCCTGTGGCTGCACAGCCTGGAGGGCAACACTGCTTTGAGTCATTCACACCCAGCGTTCTGTTAATATTTGATGGGGTTGTTTGTCTAAGAGGTGATCGTAATCACTTTAAATTCAGCCTCTGTCACTAACCTTTCCAGGCTGATTTGAAGTGGCGGCAGAGGGGAAGAGGGAAGGGGAAGCAGCGAGGTTCTCGCTGCCGGCAGCTCTGGCAGCTGCTTGAAGGGAGCTGGACAGCCCATGCTGGGGGGCATTGTGGACCCAGGGACCCTCCAATGTCACCCACTGGGCCTCAGGCTGAGGCTGCAGTGGTGGCACCTAGAAGCTTCAGTGTGGGGTTAAGGAAAACCCACCCTCCATAAACGTTTCCTGCAGAGAGCTGAGGATCGAAGCAGTCAGAGCAGAGGGTCTCCTCTGCAAGAGCTCAGTTCCAGCTTTACTCAGTCTTTGGGTGCGGGCAGAGATAAAGGGAGATTTGCAATGCAGAGGGCAGGAGAGCTCCAGCAAAGCAACTTGATTTAACCCAGATCCTGCAGACATTTGTCTCCATGATCTGAGATACTGATGGAGGTTTCACAGCCTGGAACAAGCTGCCTCTCACCACTGCAGCCTCCATGCACTCACTGGCAGGTCCCCAGTTTCCCCTTCTTCAGTCTGAGCAGCCTCTGCTTTTCAGCCTGGCTTTGCGGGTCCTCGTCTTCCAGATCATTCTCATTTCCATTCCCTGGAGCCTCCTCAGCCAACCCAGAGCTGTCCTGGGGCCCAAAGAATGGGCACCATTCTCCCAGCAGAACCAGCTATACACATTTCAGGGGCTGCATGGCTTGGTGTTCCCTGTCCCACCTCCTCTATCCCCTAGGGTTCAGAGCAGTCCATGCTCAGACACTGCCCCCATTCCTTCCTGCAGGGGACACCAGGACAGTCAGAAATGAGCTGCTGACTCTCACAGTATTAAAACCATTCAGATATTTCCAACCCAAGCTGGGGGATTCCTCCAAGGCTTCACAGAACCCACCACATCTCCACCAGCATCTGACACAGCTCAGAGCTAGGGATGCAGCTGCTATATGGTCCTGATGGCTTAGGAGCAGCTTGAGCCCCAGCTTGGTCACCTGTATTGACCACTTGAACGTCCCCATGGCAGATCCTGCCTCATCATGGAGATACCCACCTTGGGCCACCAAACCCACAAAGCTCCTAGCCCACCTCAGAGCAACAGGTCACACATAAAACCAAGTGCCTTCTTGCACCAGTGTGGGACCTACCCCACCCTCAGCTCACCTGGACCCAGCACCATCCACCCTGGCCACGTCGACAGTGGCTGTGGAGTGCTTGCCACCAGTCAGCAGCTCTGAGCTCACCAGCCACTGCCCACTCCTCGACTTGGTGCCGAGCAGGTTGACTCCTTTCTTGGCCTTCACCCTGCGGAGAGCGATAGTCAGACTCACCCCCAGGTATCCCTGGACCCCCTCCCTTGGATCCCTCAGAGACAGACCCTCACCCCCTGGTCCCCTGGACCTCCCTGGGCTCCCTCAGTCAGAGCCAGATCCTCACCTCCAGACACCCCTGCCCCCCCCCTAGACTCCCAGTTGTCAGAGCAGGAAGACTTTTTGCTCCCAGTCCCTCCTGGCTATCAGAAACATCATCCATGCTGACAGCACCATCCACAGAGCTGAGTCCAACCCAGCCCCTCTTTTTAATGTTGTCCCTCATTCACCACCTCTCTAGCTAGTGGTTGGTACCCCAGCCTCAGTGCCGCCACATAACACCCCTGAGGGGCTGAGTGTCCCCAGGACAGTGCCAAGACCCATGTAACAAGGGCTTGCTGTGGGGCCAGTATCACAGGAACACTCATAGATGCCCTTCAGAGAGACACAGCAAGGGCTTGTACACCCCATCCCTAGATACACAGCAAGGAGGATCCCCACACACACCTCCCCAAACCAGTGGGAGCACCAATACCCACTTCAGCACCTCCTGCCCACTGACCCACTCTGCTCCCACCCCACTGTGGGGCAGGATGGGGGATGCAGGGAGCTGTACCCTCATCTGGTAGAGATGGATGGAGGTTGTGGCTGCTCTACCCCAGAAGTGTTCAAGGCCAGGGTGGCTGGGGCTCTGGGCAACCTGGTCTGATGAGAGGTTCCCTGGCCATGGCAGGGGGCTTGGAATGAGATGAGCTTTGAGGTCCCTTCCAGCCTAAGCCAGCCTGTGACTCCATGATCTGTTAGCAGGGCCCTCATCCCAATGCAACTGGGAGGGCTAGGGAGTCAGTCTGTTGTGGTAATGCAGAGATGGAAACGGATGGACAGCTTTGCCTTTCCCTCGAAAAAGCCCCTACTGCAAAGCCTGCAGGTATTGCAAAGCCTCATGCTGGCTGCTCCTCTGGCCTCCGCCAGCTTTCCCCAGCCCTGCCAGAGCCTACTCAGCCCCCAGCACGTCCTATAAATGCAACAGGCCCTCCCCATCCTCTCCCTCCCAGCCAACACAACCCACTCTCATAAGGCAGCAGCTCCTGGAGCAGGGGCAGCCCCAGAGTCCTACCTGAGTGTGAAATGCTCCACCGTGGAGTTGGACATCAGGTAGAGGAGGATGCTGAGCACCTCGCCAGGCTTGAGAGGCTTGTCAGGCAGGCGGATGAACACATTGCCATCCAGCCGATGCTCCTGCATGGGCTGCCCAGGAGAGGGCTGCAGGAGGCTGACGCTGCCAATGCGCAGCAGCGGGTGCTGGGTGGGACCCTCGGTCCTGGCCCCCCCAGCCCCACGGCGGGGCATGGCATCCCCAAGGCACTGGCCAGCCCCATCAGGGGTGTGCAGGGTGTAGTAGAGCTCGGCTTGCTGGCTCTCACCTGGCATCTCCAGGCTCTCAGGGCTTTTCCGCCGGCCCAGTGGCACAGCCGGTGGCCCGAACCAGGCATGGGGCAGCTCTGCCTGCACCAGGCACATGGCCAGGCTGCCCCGAAGGCGGCACGAGCTCTTGATCTCGCGGGCATCGCGGAACGCGTGGAGCCGCACGCAGGGCAGCCGATCAGTGACATCAAAGTCATCCCAGTCCCTGCCAGCCACGTAGAAGAGCACTTGGACCACAGGCTGGCTGGCCACCAGCCGGGGCTGGATGATGAAGGCGCGCACCTTCCAGTTGACGGTGAGGCGGTTGGGGACCTCCAGGGTGCTCGAGGGCTGCAGCTGCTCCTTGGGCAGTACCAGCCCTGTGCTGAAGGGCCCCAGGGTGACATTGAGGACAGGCAGCTCCTTGGTCTGGAGGACAACGAAGGGCTCGGCACGTTGCAGTGGAGCGCTGCCATTGCCTGCCGGGCTGGCTCCCACCTCCTTGAGAAAGAAGGCCAAGCGAGTGTTGGACAGGCGGTAGCTCACGGGCAGCGTGATGGCACCGGGGGGCTCAGCAGGCTCAGGGCTGGGGGCTGGCCCCTTGGCGTGGGCTGTGAAGGGGATGGAGAGCTCAGTTTAGCATGAGGCATCCCATCCCCTCCAGAGCATCTCCTCAGCCTCAGGGCAGGGAGAGCTCATACAGGCACCAGTGGTCCAGCTGGTCCTTCAGACTCTGACCCCTTAAGGGCAGTGAAGGCCCATGTGGGTTTTATTCCTACTAGCCCAGAACACAGAAGACTTCCCTGGGACCAACCATGGTGCTTCCCAGAGGGCATCTCCAGCCTCCCCAAACCCATCCTGTGCAATGGGGTGGATCTCATAAAAGGAGGGCTGCTCAGGGGCTGCTCACGTGTGGCCAGGACCTGCTGAAGCTACATCCACTAATGTCGCTGGGGAGCCTGAAGCACTGCTCACCTTCGCTGTCACCCATGTCTAGGCACCAGCCAAGTCACCTCAGACCCACTCGCAGAAATAGGACTGCACTGGCTGCATCCCTGGTCCAAAAACACCGAGGAGAAGATGCAGAGTTTCTGCAGAAGCTCCTGATCAAAGCTCAGACAGATGCAGGCTTCTGGCTGGTGGATCCCACCAAGGATTTATGATTCAGGCTTTTCTTACTGCTTTTAGCTGCCAAATCACATAGGGAAGGTGGCTAAACCAGCTCCTTCACCCTAAACCCGCTCCATCCCTGTGGGCTACCTGAAAGGGGGTGCTAGTGCCATTCTGTCATTCACCCACAGGGACCATCCACATGGGCGCCTTCATCCACCAAAGCCAACCTGGCCTCAATTTCTCCAGACACAGACGTGACCTGCTGGGAAATGCCAAGGATGGTGCTAGTGCCACTCTGTGCAAACCCAGGCAGTGCCCAGGTCTGACATCCCTTAGGGAATTCCTTAAAACTCCAGAATAATCACCACCCAGGCTGAGCAGACAGCCCCTGCCCAGCAGCACCCACTGGCCACAAGCTGCTTGGTCATAGCTGGTCACCCCACTGCCCATGAGCAGAGAAACCCCAGAAACTCTCTGCTAAAGCTGCTGCTGGTGTGGAGCTGGGCTAGTGGCACAAGCTCTGCTGACAGCCTTGGGAGCCTGGAAGACATCTCAAGGTCTTTGCATCCACCAGCTGTTGCTAGTGACTCCCTGGAGGTCTGGATCCCCTGCTCCCTGCCAGCCCCTGCTCCTGGCACTGATTGCAGCAGGTCCCCAGGGGCTCTGGTGCAGGAGAACCCAAATCAACCCATCAGGCAGGGCCAAGGTGCAAGTGACGGCTGGGCTCTAGGGAACTGCTCTGATCCTTCCTCAGCAGGGGCTCTGCAGTGTGCTGGGATCAAGGGCTTCCTCTAGGCAGGACCCCCCCAGCCCACCCACGGAACTCTCTGCTCAGGATATCGGGGACTTAAGCAGCTTAAAGGGCTCATAAAGGGATTAGCATCGATATGAGGATGGGTAGCGCCCACAGCCCTACTGCCTGGCATGAAACTGGTCCCACAGTCAGGCAGAGCATTCCTGGGCAGATGCTGGGGAGACGCTGCCAGCATCATCAGCAAGGCCACCACTGTGACCACATCTCTGGCACCTACCACCACTGTCCCAGCTCTCTGTTGGCTGCTGAGTTCCTCCTATTCTGTTTTCCCATCTTCCAGATAGCTGGGAGTTGGCACAGAGCTGCAGAGCCCCATGAGCCCCTATGGGTGCCACTCTGCCCAGAAATAACCACAAAAGGAGCCTTCTGCCGCTCTGGCTCATGGAGGTTTCACCCTCCCTGCATCACAGTTGACAGCTACAGCTGCTCCTGCCATCCCCAGCAGCTAGAGAAGGGGATTTTTCCAAGGCCCAGACTGCTTGCAGGAAAGGATCCACCAGCTGGAGCAGCACAAGCCTGAGCATGCGGGTGGGGGAACAGCGGGTCTGAAGAACTTGGGCAGACAGGAAAAGAGATGACATTTATAACTTATCACTTATAAATCACTGGGGTTTGTGCCAAGACAAAGTCATTTCGCAAAGCAAACCCACCCAAACCTCAGCACTCAGCACAGCCCTGAGTCAGGACTCACTGACACCCCTTGAGGCTGCACTGCCCTTCCAGGAGATCTGGGCAGGGCAGAGAGGAACTGGGTGAAGTTCAACAGGGGTGGCTCCTGAGGAAGGATAACCCCTGCACCAGTACAGAGTGACCTGGTGCACAAGTTCCCTATGAGCCAGCAATGGGCCCTCATGGCCAAGGGGACAGTGGTCTCCTGGGTGCATTAAGGGGAGTGTGGCAAATAGGTTGGGGGAAGTTGCCTTGCCCATCTGCTCTGCTCTGATGAGGCCACTCTCGGGTCCAGCTGTGGGATCCACAGTGCAAGACAGACAGGGAGCTCCTGGAGAGTCTAGCACAGGCTGTGATGATGCTAAGGGAACCGGACCATTTTATCACCCAGGAAAGGCTGAGGAGACCTAGGGCTGTTCAGCTTCAGAGGATCTGACCGATGCTGATCAACAGATAAAGGGCAGAAGGATGGCAGCAGACTGCTCAGTAATGCCCAGCAACAGGATAAGGGGCAATGGGCACCAACTGGAACATGGGAAATTGTACCTAAACATGAAGAGAAACCTAATTTTGAGGGTCCCAGAGCCCTGTCCCAGGCTGCCCAGAGCAGTTGTGTTCTCTTGCTCTGGACAGATGTCTCAAACCCACCCGGACATGTTCCTGTGGGATCTGCTCTAGGGGTTCCTACTCAGGCAGAGGGGTTGAACTGGGTGATCTCCAGAGGTCCCTTCTAACTCCAAACAGTCTGTGATTCTGTTAAATCCACCCTTGAATGCCTGGTGTCACCACCTGTCCCTTGGGTGAGGGAACAAGACTCCTGTGTCTCCATGTGAGCGCCCAGCCTGCACCTAGCCTGGGGCACCCACTACCACCCAGTTCACTGGGAAGGCAAATGCGGCCACTTCCCTGCCTGCAGTTTGCCACCCAGTGCCAGCTCATAGCAGAGATCCCCTGTCCCAGCCCTCAGCAGCTGGCTCCTTCCTCCTTGTTATCCACCTGCCACTCTCTTCTGATGGCAAAGAAGGAATGTGTGGGGTGGGGGGGGGGGAAGGAGAACCCCCCTCCCCCCTGCAGCCAGGCACAGTAGCTGGGTGCTGGGCACCCTACATGGCTCAGACAAGCCAACTTGGCCACAGGCAGCTTGAGGTGGCCAAGCCCTGCTGCAGGGGAGATAGATGGGGTGACTGCAGCACTAAGCCCAGGCACAGAGCTGCACCCCAGCCCTTCTGGATGTCGGAAAAGGAGCAGGGACAAGCTGGGATGGAGACTGAAACAACAATCCCAATGAATTCAGGGCACGTGGGTCACCAGCCATTTCCCAGAGAAGCCATTTCCCTCCTCCGAGCAAAGGCAGCTAAATGATGGTATCAATTGCCACCAGAAAGGGACAGGATCAGTGCCTCCATCCCTCAGCCATGGACTAATCCTGCCAGAAGGTCTAACACAGCCATAACCAGTCCAGAATGGGTGCCAGGGTGGGGATCACAGCTGTCCGCAGGGACAAAAGGTGGGGAGGGGAGAAGGGAGAAAGGAGATGGGTGGCTGGAGGGATCACAGACTGGGGGGGTTGGAAGGGATCTCTGGAGATCATGTAGTCCAATCTCATGCCAGAGAAGGGGCTGCATGGCTGCTGGCTGGGTAGCAAGGAAGTGAGGGTGGATAAGAGTAGATGAAGGAGTAGGAATGGAGGTGCATGGACAGATTGAAGGAGCTTGCCATATCAGAAATGGCTGTAGAGAAACAGAACAGCTCCAGGAAGAGGGTGAAGAGGCAATGGAAAGAAGGAAGGAAGGAAAGATGGAAGGAAGGAAGGGTGGGAAAATGGAAGGATAGAATGATGCACAACATGGTGGCTCAGGAGATAGAAGACAGATGGAAGGAGAAAGGATGGATGAGAAAGCTGGGTGGTCTCACCAACACCCCAGCAGACTGTGCTGCCATTCAGCAAGACCTGGACAGGCAGAGAGAAATCGAGCCGCGCAAACAGAAATGCAATGAAGTACAACAAGGGGAAGTGTAGTATTTTGCATGTGGGCAAGAACAACCCCAGGTACCAGTATGGATTGGGGACTGNTGATGAAGGAAGTAGAGCACCTCCCTTACGAGGAAAGGCTGAGGGAGCTGGGTCTCTTTAGCTTGGAGAAGACAAGGCTGAGGGGTGACCTCATTAATGTCTAAAATATATGAAGGGTGGGTGTCAGGAGGATGGAGCCAGGCTCTTCTCAAGGTGGCAATGGGTGCAAGCTGGAACAGAGGAGGTTCCATATCAATATCAGAAGGAACATTCGAACAGTGAGGGTAATGGAGTACTGGAACAGGCTGCCCAGGAGGGTTGTGGAGTCTCCTTCTTCTCTGGAAACATTCAAGATCAGCCTGGATGTGTTCCTGTGCAACTTGGTGATCCTGCTGTGGCAGGGGGATTGGACTAGACGATCTTCCGAGGTCCCTTCCGATACCTAATGATTCTATGACTCCAGTCCCCACACTAGCATCCCAGCCCCTGCTATGGTTTCTGGCAGCCCTGGCAAGGGAAGGTAGCTCTCATGCCCCTATCTCCAGCTAGATTTGGGGGGACAGAAGGGTTAAGCCCCAGTCACTGCCTCTGCTCGTGGCCTGCTGTGGTTAATGGGATTTGCAGAGCCTGACCTGCATTCCTGGGTTTATTAGGCTGCCACAGAGGGGACCATATGGCCCTTCCACCCTCGCAGCTCTGCAGCGCAAGCAAATAATCAGCTCTCTGTGCTTGTCCAGGCTCTGACCAGTCCAGGGGCTGCCTGGACCCCGCCCTGGCCTGAGAAGCCACCACAACCCCACAGTGGGATGAACTTGGCCTCCTGTGTGCCCCCTCCTCCCCAGGGCAGCCTGGAGGGATCTGGGGTGACCTGCAACAAACGGCAAGGGGGGGTGGGGGGTGGGAAAGAGAAGGAGATGGAAACGCAAACCCACCCGTGACCTCCTCGCTGAGCCCCTACATCTGCCTGGCCAGAATTGCCCCGTGCCAGCCACAGCCACAGGGCCAGGTGTGTTGGGCTGCTCTGTGAGGCCATGCGGGGACAGGGGCTGCACCCCAGGTCCTGCCTGGAAATGGAGACCCCTCCCAGGCCAAGGGGGCTTCGTGTTCCTGAGAGTCTGCAGAACCCATCTGTCCCCTACTCAACAAGGGCCCTGCTGTGGGATTTCAGTCACCACTGGACACTTTCTGCTCAGGGGTGCTGGAGTCAGACAGACAGACAGACAGACACATGGGAAGAAGCCAATGAACAGGCTGGAGGGGACACTGGCTGCTCTGCCTTCCTCTATTGACCCAAACCCCCAGGAAATAGGGCAAGGGGGAGGAGGGGGGTCTATCCTGCACCTGCTGCAGCCTCACCAGCCCCAGCACTGCTCCCATCCACCATCCCAAGGTCACAGAGCCTTCTCCTCTCCCCCTCATCCAGCACTGAGATGCAGCTCAGCCCCTGCTACTGCCATCGAGATCACTTCAGCCACTCTCCAGGGGGGATTTTTATCCCAGCTTATCCCGTGGGATGCAGCAGGGGCCTCACAGTACCATATATCCCCACTTAGCTGGGGACATGCTTATAGGAAAAGCACTGGAGGAGAGAGGAGAGAGAGATCTAGGATCATGCCAATAGGGCTACAGCCTCCTGTGACGTTAAGAGGCAGCGCTGGGGCTTGGTGCAGCAACAGACCTCATCTGCAAGGGAGATGCTGAAGGTGATATGAGACATGAGCTCTGCCAGGCCATGGCCACAGTCCATGCCAGTCCTCAGTGCTGGGCTAGTGGTCCTGTTCATGAGCAAGCCAGGGATGTTGTCCATAAAGCAATGAACCCAGGCAGTGGGATGATAAACCCGTCCCTAAACACAGGGAAAGGGCTGCAGAGATGGATGGCAGGGGATAGCCTGGAACTGTTATCAGCCCTAGTGGAGGGCCTATGCTGGCTTCCAGCCTGGCTCAGGATCTGGTGGTCGCCACTTGCCAGGATTCATGGCTGTGGGATGAAGAAGCCAATGGGATTTCATCAGTAGTGCAAGACCCTAGAGACCAGCCTTGGGACCCAGGAAACCTTGGAGCAGAGCTAACTGAGCACAAACTGAGCAGGGGATGCTGCTTCTCCCAGGGCTGCCAGCATCACTAGTACTTCTGGGACTGCTGGTGACCCCACTGTCCCCAGACACAGACCACATCTGCCTGAGAAGGTCACAGAGCTTCCCCTGAATGAGGGAGTGGGGAATAGAGAACAGCACTGCCTCCACTTCCTCACGCTGCACCCAGATGAGTCAATGGGGTGATGGATCCACCCAAAACACCAGCTGGCCAAGGGGCCACAACCAAAGCCCACAGCTCCCGAGGAGGAAGCCCAGCCCAGCTATTCCCCATTAGAGCACCAGCATGGACATCACAACTGCTGTTCCATAAAGACATCTCCCTGCCCTGGCTGAGGCATCAGAGCCCCAAACTCTGGTGGGACAGGTTTTACCCCACAGACATCACTGTTACAACAGCCCTAAGTGGCAGGGATGGGCCAACTCAGGAGCTCCCACATCCCCATCTCCCAACAGCTGGATGCTACAGCAAGAGCTGTCCCAGCTCCCAGGGCTCAACCACCATCTCCCACCCAACCCAGGAACAGCCACCGCACCCATCCTTTTCCCTCCCCACCCAACAGCATCGATCTCACACTGCTACCTCCACTCAAGTGGGGTCAACACATCCAAACACCTTAAGAAACCCAATAAAAAGGAGAGACAGCAGCCACCAGCTCCCCCATAACCTCAGTCAGCCCCAGCACAAGCCCCCTTCTCCCTAGATTTGCAGGCAATGGGGAAGAAAATCCACCCAGCAACAAACCCAATCCCATACCAGAAAACAAAGGAGGGTCCCTCGTGGAAACCTGCAAAACATTTCCCAGCAGCCAGAGCCCTGGAAGTTGGTTTCTGGTGACATAAAAGCCACCAAGCTCTGCTTCCCCTCCCTCCCTCCCACTCGCCCAGAGCCTCCACCTCCAGCCCCAGCTAATTGGGACTCAATTAAGTGAATAATTGTTACAAATGTCAGACCTTCCCCCAGTGCCCAGCAGTGAGAGCCTGGCTGTGCCACAGGGAAGGGAGGGATGGGCACAGGGATGCTGCCGGTCCTGGCACTGCCCAGGGCTACCATGGGGTGATTGGGATGGGAAGTCCCACAGTACCACAACTTTCGGCTCTGGAGGTTAAAAGTGCAGTCTTCTCCAGACTAATCTGGGGGAGGAAATTGTGTGGCTGTTGGTCAGCAGCAGCCCTTCCTGTGAGCAGCAGTGCTGGTTCGAGCATGGATTCTCCAGTGTCTAATACAGGGTTGTGCTCACAGCTGATCAGAGTTGCTGTACCCTCCTTTCTTTTAGGTCCTGAGCCTTCTCCCCCGCAAAAAGTTCCAATTTGGTTTCACCAATGGAAGCAATAAAACAGGAGAAGCTGGCAGGACTCAGCCCCAGCTCAGCCAACAGCACTAAGCAAAAGGAAACCATCCCAGTGCCCCACCAGTCTGTGGTGCCAAGCTCTGCATCTCCCCCAGGAAAGTATTAAAAGGGAGAGGGGTGGGAACAAAATAAGAATTAAAAGAGTTTTAAAAAGAAAAATAAATTAATAAAAAATAAGAGTAAAATGAATGCATAAATAAAATAAAACAAATACTAACACTGGAAAAAATAAATACAAATAAAAAATAAAACCAAATAAATAAAAATAAAATGTAATAAAATTTAGAAAGGCAAGAAACCTAAAGGAATAAATAAATACGGCCTGAGCAGGCTGTGTGGAGCAGGCTGCCATAAATCCCAGGGCATGCAGAGCTTTTACACAGCAGCCACTTTAGAGCAATTTCCACAAATCACAGCCAGGGCCAGACCAGGGGGACAGGAGAGGGCCTTTACAGAGGAAAGAGGAAAATGAAGAAATTAATTAAAAGAGGGCGAAAAAAAAGTAAGGATGAAAAAACTGCCTGACCAAGGATATCCATGGGGATGCCTGGGACCTCAGAAAGGCAGCTGGGGGAGCAGCTCCGGGCCAAAGGCAACAACAGCTCCTGAGACTCCAGCATGGGCTACGGTGGGTCCCACCCCAAACACTGGGCACCCCCCATGCTGGGAACAGACAGGCCCCAAACATTTCCTCCCCAAGGAGCCAGAAATGGGAGGAGATATTGCAGGCGAGATTTCTGAAGATCCTGGGGAATGACAGGGACAGCAGCTCCCAAGGGAGAAGCCCCATCCAAGCATCCATGTTGGGGCAGATGCAGTGATCGCCCCGAAGCCTCAGACCCCCCCGTCCCTTTTCTACTTGACCCCACAATGGCCAGGAGCAGGAGCATCCTCCCAGCACCCTCCAAACACATCTCTGGACCATAACCCCGCTGCCAGCTCAGGCTATGCCGAGGGACACGTCTCAGACCGATTAGGCACCAATTAATTTCCCCCTGGTGATGTGTGCCAGGCTGGGGTTGGAGCCAGAGCAGGATTCATTTCCAGAGTCACCCTAGAAGCCACAGATAAACCAGTATCCATAGCTGGAGTCCAGCATACACCCCAGTGGTCCCAGGACCAGGGCTGGGGATGGGAACTGGGACATGGACGCCCCCCAGCTCAGCACTGACACCCACCAAAGCAGCCAGGGCAGCGGTCACACAACCCAGCCCCTTCCTTTGCCCGTTCAGCTGGTACCTGGAGAGGAGCAGATCCAGCAGCCCCTGAGCTGGCAGAGTGGCTGTGCTGCATTTTAATCTTATTTATCTTCACGAGGGAAAACATAGCTCTTCCTTAAAGAAAAAATAATTAAAAATTCATTCATTCCCAACTTCTGCCTGTCCTAGGGAAGATCCCAGTCTGGCTGAGCCTGTTTAATCACTGAAAAACCTGTCCCATTAACTCCTGCAGGGATGGGGAGGTGACGATAGCTGCTAACAATGGCTGCTACAGGCTGCTAACCAGGGCAAAACCACCTTGCAGCCCCCAGCTGGGCTTTTAGCAGAGCTGGGGAAAAAAATCAAGGCTGGCAAATATGGTGCAATTGATGGGAAACGCTTGACTGCAGGAGACAGCAGCTTCATCAGGCGACTGCGAATTGCGTTGATTAGGGCATCCTCCTGAGAGGCCAGATCCCAGCACCAGCCCTGCACCGAGTTTGTGGTGAGGGATGCAAGGGACGTGCTCCCAGCTGGGACTGCAACGGGTAGGGCAATGGTTTCAGAGAGAAAGAAGATGCCAGTCCCCAGGAGAGCCACATGGAGAGAGGCAGTTTGTGCATCCCAGACGCAGTACTAACCCAGCTGGTGTCACCTCTGGGCTGGAGATCACTGGGCCACCATCAAATGTCTGCAGGACGCTGTTTCTCCCAGTTTTCAGGGAAAGAGTGAGCTTCAACCATCTCTCCGCTTAGCAAGAAGCACCAGGACCTGCCTGATTTCACAGCATTGAACCACTGCTGGCATCGCATGCAGATAAACACCTCAGGGGGGGATCCAACACAAAAGGCATCACGGGGGTCTCCTGCCCAGTCACAGCACATCCCACCCTGGGAGCAGCCACCTCCCTCCCCTACTCTCTCCCTCCCTGGGGGGCTGCTCGTTAGTAGAGCCGTGTATTTAATAATAAAACACTCTGATTAGATTAGCAAGAGTGACCTTTTCCAGATGGATGGGATGCTCGTACGATGCAGCGACAGGCGCTGCGCAGGAGGGGAAAACACCAGCAGCCCGACAGCGGAGATCCCGAGCATTTTGGCCAGGAATTGCAGGAGCCAAAGAAAGTCAGGTTGTGATCCCTCCACCTCCCAGGATGAGGCCACATCCTGCTGCCCACCTCCCTGTCAGAGCCTGGGGTGCCACAGGAAGGCATAGAGCTAGTATGTGCTGATGCTCTGCAGGAACCCAGCTCTGTTGGTTTTTCCTTTCCTCCTCTTTTTAGGATGCAGAGAGGCTGAGAGAGGAGGGATCTCAGCAGCCAGTCATGGTGGGGAGAATTAAACAGCAGCACTTAAGAAAAAAAACCACCAAAATAGCAAGGTTTCTGGAAAATCGCTGAGAAATCCCCAGCTGGGGGGCTACTGCTGCCTAACTCTCTGCCTCAATTTCCCCCAGCAATGCAGCGGGGCTGAGCCCTGTGTGCGGCATCACACACCCAGGCTCACACACGTGCAAGGGGATGGGTCTGGTCTGGGGTATCAAGGCACCCAACACATCTTGGAAAGGCCCTGGGCCACTCCGTGGTACTGGTGCTCCCCAGGATCCCACCACACCATCACCCCTCACTCTCTTCACTTTCCTCCACAACACCAAGAAGACACAATGGGGAGAAGGCAATTTCCTAGTGGGGAGTCCAGCTTGGCACCCTCACCACCCAACACAAACATCCTGCTGGGATTTAAGGGATCTGGTTGTGGGAAGGTGGAGTGGGCTCTGGGGTCACACAAGGACAACCTTCACCTGCATGCCAGAACCAGTGAAGAGCCTACTGCTCCCTCTCTGCTCCTGTCTGGGGGTAACAAGGTTGACCCCATCAGTGTGGAGGAGATGGGGATTGTTAAGTAATCAAATGTGAGGTGGCTGTGCCAGGTACAGGCATTAAATGAGCAAACACGGGGTGTACGTTCCCAGTTCACAGCCAGTTACTGTGCATCTCCACCTGCTGGTCTGAAAATACCCAAGATTGGAGATGCTCTGAGCCAAAATAGGGATGCAGGTGGTCCATATTTCCCCACAGCAGAGGTGAGGTGCTCTGGCTGGAGCCCCCCCATCAGGGACTGGACCATGAGCCACAGCGTGACTTCACCCCAGGCCCTACACCTAGGGCTTGTCCATGGCAGAAACTAGTGGTGGGAGATACAAGGAGAATGGCACAGCCTCATCCCTACCAGCAATGGGATCGGGGTGCTGCAGCTATGGGATCCACCACAAGACCCTAAGCCACCTTCACATGCCAGGACAGATGCTAAATAACTAGCCTCAGCACTCCAGACTACTGCTGCTGCTGCACTGGGAGAAGGGAAACTGAGGCAAGGCATAGAGATGGGGCTCATTTGGAACAGAGAGACAACACAGGAGTCCATGCTTGCCCATCACAAATGAATTTGCAAACCAGTGGGTAAATACACTTTCTCTGTGCTGCATACCAACAGGTCCCTCACAGCTTCCCAGCACAACCATGGCAAGCACACAGCAAACCCCAGGTTACCATCTATCTGTCCCTCCCGCAAGCCCTGGGGTCATCCCACCCCAGAGATGCCAAGAAACCCCTTCCTGGGGCAGCTGACCTGGGGCCAGTGGCCAAGCAACTCTCAGCACCAGCAGGGCAGAGCAGCAGCAGGAACCAGGCTGTCGCTGAGGCTGCTGTTAAAAAAATAAGGGAAACAGGAATAAAATCTCTTGAGCAGCAGAGCTGTGTGATGCTTCACCACCGGCCACCCTGCACCACCAGCTCAAGCAACTGGTAGCAAAGGCTAGACGAACTGGGAGCTCTCGGCCTCTTTTTATGGCTCCCTCCAAGACCTTTATTTGCCCAGGAAAAGGCCAAAGCAGCGGCGAAGGCAGCTGCACATCCTGAAAAGATCCTACAAACTCCTGGCAGAGGTTTCTCCTCAGCCGACACTGCCATCCTCCCGGAGCAGCAAGGCAAGAGCCACGCTCAGCCACTCCACATCAAGGATGAAGGGACCCACATGTCAGCACCTACCCCAGCCCAGGGAACAATCCTGCCCTGGTGTAAAGCAGATGCCAGACCCACTGGGCTGTTGGTGTTCCAGCAACAACAGGGAGACCCTATGAAAGGTGGGGGGAGCAGGTGGCTGCCTCCAGCCCCTGCACTGGTGGAGATTCCCAGATGATCAGTTCCACAGGGATATTTTCTCAGCAAAGCTGCCATGGGGACATGTCCACCCAGACACAGAATCTCACCCAGACAAACTGAGAAGCAGAAGGAGATGGCATTTCCCCACCAACCACAGAGCTCTGGTGGTCCCTGAGACACGAGCTCTGCCCATCAACCCCTTTAGGGCACTCCTAGTCCTGAGATAGAGGGGGGCTGGGCTGATACCCCAAGGGGTGAAGTTGCGGTGTTGCCAGCCTGAGGCATTGTTGCTCCTCTGCTTAGATGTGGAGGGTTTAAAGGGGAAGACCCACTGCCACCCGTTATTTGGTCACTGTGGGTTAGCAGCCCCTCAGAGGAGCTTGGGGAGGTTGCAGAAGCCCACGAATACGCGGCCTGAACTGCAGCAGCACCTGTCATGAGCTGCCGGTGTGAAACAGAACCGGGCACGGTCCTCAGACCCGTCCTGCTCCTGGTGGGGGCCCTTCAAACCGTGCACGGCAGCCCAGGGACTCGCCGAGCCCGTGGCCAGAATCAGACTGGCAGGAGGGTCCCTGTGGCTCCCCCCAGTCGAGGAACAGCCCCTCAGCTTCGCCTGACCACGCCGGCTGCTGGGAAAACCGTTGGAGCATCCCTAGGGCTCGGGTGCCACCCCACAGACCACGCGGGGACCTCCACGCTATGAGAGCGCGGTGTCCCCGCGGCTGTCCCCGGGATGCCATCCGGCCATGGCAGGGCACGGCTCGAGAAGCCATTCGGGGCGGGTGGGCACAGACAGCGGGNNCAGCGGGACTCCCTACCCAGGCCTTAGGTATGGGCAGCCCCAACAGCACCCTTCCACCCCCCCAACCCCGGAAAGAGAGCGATGGCGGAGGACACCCCCCCCATGTCCCCGTCACCCCCAAATGATGCCACCTCGCGCAGTCACTCGCCGCAGGCTGGGAAAGTGCCGGGTGCGGGGCTGGCTGGGGGGGTGGGGGTGGATAATAGCGGATCAAGCCCCTGATCCCCCCTAATGCCGCTCTACGCTAGAAAG
>VZRI01013868.1:1913-17311 GCA_013397515.1 Upupa epops | reverse complement strand
CCCACCCTCCCCCTCAGCTTGCAAAAAGCTGCTGCTCCTTGAACCCTGGTGCAGCCAGCAGGGCTCTGCACATCACCCACTAGCACCCAGTGTGGGGTTTTCTAAGGGGCAGTGGGGGTCCCAACTCACACGTTTGAGCCCCACAGTGTCACTGGGTCTTCTTGTCTGTCCCACCACCCCACCCCAGGATCAGCGTCCCAGCAGGATGTAACAGCTCCAGCACACAGAGACTGATACCCTATGAATAAGAAATTCAGCCTGCAATGGCAAACCCAGAGGCTTTTCTGGGAAAGCTCTCCAGCAGGAATGTTAAACCCTGTGGTGGATGGATTGCAGGTTAATCAGTGGCTTTTAATGGTAATAGATTTTTATAATAACCCAACTTTATTACTGGAAGCAATGTTAGGATGCAAAGTGGCTTTAAGGCTTGTTAAAAGCATTTTCCAGACGCTTTAACTCCTCCCATTGACGGTGCTTCAGCCAGGGATGTCAAAGAGTCTGGGCAGGGGATGGGGAGGTGAATAAATCCTGGCCGAGGGCAGTAAAATCATCATTTCCAGTGGGTTGGGGTGTCCTGGTGAAGACCCATGTCCCTGAGGAGCAGGCACAGGCTAGGGTGGCACAGGTAGCTGGAGCCCTGGAGCGAGTGTGGGGTGAGAGGGACCCCCCATCCACCCAATTCCCCATGGTTGTGGATGGCTTCTTGTGATGGGTTTGGGCAACAGGATGAACGAAAATACCCCTCAGGAGTGTGAGGTTGGATGTGTTGAACCACCTACTTCGGGTTATTTTTCAGGTTTTTTGGCCAAAGCTGCTGGATCTTGACCTTGAACCAGTGTCTCATTTCCCTCTGCCAACCCAAACTCAATGTTTTTTCAGCAAAATAAAAATAGTAGCGGGATGAGTGCTATTCTTCTCCAGTGCTGCAACCAACAGCAGCTTCACTGGCATCCCAAACACCCTGAATCACCTCCCTTGGCCACCACAAGGTCACAGCTGGGCCAGACTGGGGGGATTTGCCAGTGCCATGCAGGGGCACCCATATCTGTCTGGTGGAGTGGTGGAAGGGGAAACCGGGGAGGAAAGGAAAGCACCCAGACCCTCCCCATCACCTCAGCTCTCCCAGATCGTTCTTTTAATGCTTCTAACATTTGGTGCTTAGTCATGGGTGGGGGTGGAATGAATGATCCATTTTGGTGCGTCCTGCATGGCTCCTTGCACCACAGGGAACCCTGGTCGAAGCCTGACTCCAACATAGCTGCATCACATAAATAAAACTGAATTATTTCTTCCCTCCCCTTTTCTGGGAAGTGCTGGTGAAGGCTCTCAGCACACACTCCCAGCTCCTAATCTCATTCACCTGCCATTACCCTGCAAGCAGAGCATGGAGCCGCCAGCCTCTCCAGACACATGGATACGGGGTCTCCTCTCAGTGGGGTAGCAATTAATGTATCAGAAGTGCTGCCAACTGCACACAAGAGTCAGGGCGAAGCAAAGGGAAAAACAGGTATTTGCATCCCAAATCAGCTCAATGGAGGGAAAGGAAAAGAGCAAGGAGAGCTTTGTGGTGTCCAGTGATTAATCTGCTGCCTGGCTTGTAAACATCATTCCCCAGTTACCCATCTAAACACCAGAACTCCTGCCTGGCACCTGTCAGTCCCTGCATCTGCAAGAGGTAACAATGGGATGATACATTCTCCTGTTCCCCAGGATCTCCAGGCCTGAAAGATGATCTGATGGCACCAAAACCGTCTGCAAACTTTGCCAAGTTGCTGCTGAAAGTAAATAAGTCAGGATGAAATCTGAACGTTTGACTGTTGCATCAGCAGAGAAAGATGCTTTGCCTGGCAATCACTTCTTGTCTTTGAAGTAGCCTTCAGGGATGCTGAAAATACCCTGAAATCCAAGCAGTCCCCACTAAAGGATTTCTTTCCAACCCTCCAAAATTTATAATTTAATTAAATTCAACCCAAACTGCTTTGATTAGAGCCCAAGACAGAAGAATCTCTTTTTTAAAAACCTTCCAAAATCCACAGCGGGTGGGAAATCCTGCTGGGTTTCAGACAGAAGCGATGGAGCAGCATTGGGAATGGATGTGGTACCCAGCTGGGCACTATCCCCCAGAGGGAGAGGGAGGAGAGGTCTGTAAGTGAAATCCTCTTTGTCTCATTATACATTTTACTAAATTTCAATTATTTTTTGACTGGAAAATTTAAAAGCAGAACCAGGGTCTTGCCATGCCCATCCAGCTGCCCACAGAGGGCTTGATGTCCCGTTGTGGACAGAACTCTGCTCACACTGTAGGAAAGCCAAGGCTGGATGCTGACACCCACTCCATGACTTCTAATCTCAGCTCCTTTTCTCTCCTATTCCTATGGGATTTTTCCTGGCTCATTTCAAGTCTGAGTTCCCCAAATGCTCCCTGACATCTGCTAATGTCTCTGAAACTGGAGCCTGAAGGGGCTGGGAGGCTTTGAAACCACAAATGGTGCTATTTTCAGGCATCAGTACAGGTTTTCCCCACCCTGGATCTGATTCCTCACAGAGGGATGTTCACCGCAGCTCCAGGGAACCTGAAGCATTGTCTGAGTGAGTTTTGCTCCAGAAGCAGCATGGCTCCACCACGGGCTGTGGCTGGGGGGCTGCCAGGAGCCACTCCACCCATTGACCTCATGGATCTGGCCTTGCATCCCCCTGAAACAGAGACCACATTGCCCCAAAGAGCAGCAGGAACCGGTGGCCAGAGGCAGCACCCAGTACATCTCACCATGCCCAGCCCATGAGGCTCCCACCATCTCTTGCTTGCCTTCTCGTCCCGCTAATTGCAATGATGGAAAACTCCACCTGGGTGAAATAGAAAGGCAGGAACTTATTCTTTTCCATTTGTTTTGGGTGCATATTGAGTGTGTAGTGGCTGCAAACGACATCATCCCGATGGCTAGCTGGCTTAGCGCTGCCTCCGTTTTACCGTACTAATGACTTTTTACACTCCAGGTAAAATCAGAACAAGACAAGAAGGTTTTAGAAAGCTCGTTCTGACAAATTCCTCACTGTAATTACTGGAGCAGAAAGAACTCATCAGCAGTACATGCCATTGCTCCGGGCGCTAAAAGTCTCGAGTGGTGAATGGCCCAAATATAGGAACGGCAGCCGCCACCGCACTGCTGCGTGGCACAGGCAGGGCCAGCAGGTCCCCGCCAGCGGAGCCCAGTGTGGCTTCCCCCACCAACGTGCTCCTGGCCGAATAAGGAGCAATTTTATACACGAGTGATCTGGCATAATCCTCTTCTTCTGGGGCAGGGCAGTGCCGCGGGGTGACAGCGCAGCTGCAGGGTGTGGGGTGTCAGGACACACACCGACACAGAGATGCTCTGCTGCTGGTTAGAGACACCAAGGCTGGATTTGTTCTGCAGGCACCCTTTGGGCTCTGCCTTGTTGTGGTAGATGGAGGGTAGGAACCTCATGAACCCAATTCCAGCCCAACTGGCTCTCACTGCTCTGCCCTGGCTGCTGCCCTGGGGAGAAAATATACCCAAGGCTTTTGCCTCAAATACATCATAGAATCACAGACTGGATTGGGTTGGGAGGGACCNGTCGGGGGGGACCTTGGAGGTCCCCCAGCCCCAACCCCTGCCATGGGCAGCAACACCTCTCACCAGATTGCCCAGAACCCCATCCAATCCAGCCTTGAACACTTCCAGGGATGGAGCAGCCACAGCCCCCCTGGGCAACCTGTTCCAGAGCCTCAGTGTCCTCACAGGGAAGAATTTCTTCCTAACATCCAATTGACATCTCCCCTCTTTCAGTTTCAGGCTGTTGCCCCTTGTCCTATCACTACAGGCCCTTGCAAAAAGCCCTTCTCTGCTTTCTGAAGCCCCTTCAGGTACTAGAAGGCCACTATTAGGTCACCCTGGAGCCTTCTCTTCTTCAGGCTGAACAACCCCAGCCTGTTCCAGGGCCTTAGCACCCTTCAGAGTGAAGACAAATCCTTCTTACCCCTAATCTAAATCTCCCCTCTTTCAGTTTAAAACCATTACCCCTTGTCCTATTGCTACAAGCCCCTTTGAAAAGTCCCTCCCCAGCCTTCTTGTAGCCCATCCAGATACTGCAAGGCTGCAGTAAAATAAAAAACAGGAGGAGAAAATAAAACTCCACCCTGGCTGGTGGGAAAGCATCCAGGGAAGGGGTGTACAGGCTTGGCACTGCCTCTGCAGGAGTTAAGTACCCTCTGGTTTGGAGCATCCATAACTTCAGGATTCTGGAGGACCAGATCAACCGCAAAACCCTGGTTGGGACAATAAAACCACCAGGATGTCCCTGGCTGCAGGAGGACATGGCAGCTCAGTTCATGGGCTCACTGGCCTGAGCTGCAGGCACCCGCTGGAATGAAGAGGTGGGATGAGGCAGCACAAATGGATCCCAACCTGAGCCTCCAGCCACATGTTCTCACCTCTGAGACCTGATCCAGAGCAAATTCTGGACTCATGCACACACCTTGGTGACACCCATGAAGTGCTTCTCTTGCATAAGCATTGCTTTGTCCTGAAAGGGTAGGGAAGAGCTGCTGAGGCCTTTGGGGCTGCAGACGTGCCTGTCCCGCATCCCCCAGCAGCACCAAGCATGGAAAACCCCTCATGGCTGGGCTTGTGCTGCCCTCTCCAGACCCTTCCAGCTAAGGCAGCTCCCTGGCAGCTAGGACCAACCTCAAAGGATGGGAAAGCAGGGCCCAAAGCCCAGGAATGAGCTGTGATGGCACAATCCGACCTTCTCTTCCCACCCTGCCCTCCCTCTAGACCTATGAATGTGCCAGTTGAGTTCTGTCATCCTCCCTCTCTCCCTGTGCCAATACCCTGGTAGCCCAGGACAAGGTTATGGCAAAGGATTTGACTCTGAGGGCTGCTGAGCTGTCCCCTAACACAGGGAATAGGGAGACTTGGAGAGGGCCACAGTGGCACCAGGTGTGCCCATCCCCTCCCCTACTGCCACCCCCAGCCACTGCTGTCACTGTTACCCCTGCAGGCACGAGCTGCAGCCAAGAGGCAGGCACGAGAGCGGGAGCAAGATTTTAGGTCCAGAGGAGGAAAAGCAAGGACTGAAATGTAGATGGATCCAAGAGAGGTCACCTCCAGTGCCCTCCTCTACAGCCAGCTCTGGTCCCACAGAACACCCTGAGCTGAGCAGCCCCAGCAGCACTGGGGTCCCCACAAATGCCCCAGTTTGAGCTTCCCCTGGGAAGGATCCGACCCACTCTCTGGAGAAACTTCTCAGCTCTATTTTCCAGTCTCACAGCCAATTTGTTGGAACGTAGGGGGCCCTGAGGTGCTGGTGGGCAAAGACACTCCTTTTGGAGCACCTGGAATCTCCAGAAAGACTGACTTTGGTCTAAATTTTGTTGAAAGAGTGTTTTGGAGATGCAGCACTGGGGTTTGGCAGGAATTATCCCTCCCTTCCAGCCCTGCAATGGTGGGGCTAGAGAAACAGAGCCATCCTTTTTGGGGGCCTCCTTCTCTTCCTTTAGGGTTCTTGTGCCCCAGTCTTGGCAGCAAACCCAGCTGCAGGCACCACTATGCCCCCCAGCTCTGCTGTGAGCCCCCAGGTACCCACAGAGCAGGGCTGGGGCAAACAGGATCTCTTTGCTCTTAATCTCTATCAGCTAATTAAATATTTATGTCCTTTAAATATTCATAGGCCATTTTGGCTTGGAGTTTTTATCTGTCTTCAGGCAGATGTGAGGGCTCTGCTGTGTTATTCTTCCAGTTACCCAAGGTCCCAGAATCCTCCAGACTTGCCAACACTCTTCTGAGGGGTTTTCCTCCCGCTTTCCATGTGTGTCTGTTACAGGGGTTCATTTCTCAGCTTCTTTCTCCTCTCTATCACCTTTCCTATTGTTTTTTTTCCTAGCATGGAGCAACTTGTCTCCCACTGAGGGAGACAAGAGGGTTCAGGAGAGCAGCTCTCAGACCCTGGCAGGGGGAGGATGGTCAGTAGAAGTGATGGAGAGTGGGAATGGGGTTACACCCTTTCTCTTCCAGACTCCTGGATTTGTCCCCAAATGGCTCCCTGGTGCTGGAACAACTTTGGGTGTCTCCAAAGGACCTGAGGCCAAGGGATGCCTGAGATCTGCTGCCCCCGGGACATCTCCATAGATAGGGAAAAGCCTCGGTAGGAGGGTGGACTTGCTGGAGTGGGGAGCACGTCCGGGTCCCAAAGTATCGCTGCTGCAACCCCCGGGCTGAGGACCCCAAGGCTGGAGGAGACCCGTGTCCAGGCCCTGCTGTGGGACATCACTGGTGTCATTCATTGGGCAGCAGTGACATCTTGTGCCAAGCAGAGGGAAGGCGTCAGTGGAATCTCAGATGGATGCAGAAACCCAACAGCTCTGCCCCAGTGCAGCACCCCAAATCATGCTGCTCCTTAGCTCACCCAGTCCGGCAGAGCCAGAGCACAGCCAGGGCAGGGGCCTGCTGGGTCCAAGGAGCTCCCATGGGCAAGACTGTCATGGAATCACAGAATCATTCAGGTTGGAAGAGACCTCCAGGATCATCCAGTACAACCATCAATCCAAACCCACCCTACCCAGCAAGCTCTGTTCCCCAGGGCCACATCTACTTGTTTATTGAACCCCTTCAGGGATGGTGACTCCCTCCCTCCCTGGGCAGCCTGTTCCAACCCCTGATCGCTCCATCAGGAAAGAGATTTCTCCTGATGTCCAACCTTACCCTCCCCGGCACCACTTGAGGCTGTTTCCTCTTGTCCTATTGCTGGTGACTTGGGAGAAGAGTCTGACCCCCACCTCTCTCCACCCTCCTGTCAGGTAGCTGTGAAGTCCAATAAGGTCTCCCCTCAGCCTCCTTTTCTCCAGACTAAACAACCTCAGTTCCCTCAGCCCCTCCCCATCAGTCCTGTCCTCCAGTTCCTTCACCAGATTCATTGGTCTTCTCTGCACCCACTCCAACCCCTCAATGTCCTTCTTGTACTAAGGACTTCACCCCCCTAAGCAAGTGTGGGAACCAGCCCCCACAGTAAGTGCTCACCTCAGCACTGGTGCTGCATCCAACAGGTCTCACTTTTCATTTCCCTGGAGGGATAGCAGGGAAGGAAATTCTTTTCCATGAGAGCCAGGGAAATACCCAGACAAGTAGTTTAGGGAAATGCCCACAAGTGATTCATGCTGTGCCAGGAGGGTGCTGTATAGCCCTGCTGACCCCACTCCCTCGGTTCAGGGTGATGCCAGGGGAAGGATGCACATGGAAAATAACCTGTGTGGTCCTAGGGGAGAGGTATTCCTCTTCTGCTGGGTGTCTTGTCCTCCCTGGGCAGGTGGTTTCCTAAAACAGGTGAAAACTAACAGTGACAAAAGGAAATTGTGGCTGCTGATAGCTGCAGCCTGCGGAAACACATCAGAGGGACCCTGGGGTGCACTGAGGTATCAGGGTGATGCAATAGAGTCCCTGGGGAAAGAATTGCCTGAGACGGTTACCACAAACCACCTTCCCCAGGTGATGCAGAGAGGGACCATTAGCCTGGAGGAAAGGATTTTGCCCGTGGTGTCAGCTCTACCTTTCCCTTTAGGCTGCCTTCACTATTACAGGGCTGAGGGACACAGGGTGACCCACATTCCATTGCCCAGCACCAGCACCAGAACAGAAAGGGCTGTCGCAGCACAGACACCAGTCAGGAGCAGGGCTTGAACTAGCGTTAGGAGAGGGCTCCAAACACCAGAGATCCACATGAAAGCCACACAGTGCCATCCCTGTCACTAGGTTCTGGGTTTCTGCAGCCAGGCTAGCGGTTTTCCTGGCCCTTCCCCATGCCCCAGTCAGGTGGGTGAGGGTGAGACAGGCTGGTACAAGCCTGGTGATGAGGCTGCAACTTCTCCCAGGACCAGTTGTCTGTCACATAGTGTGTCTGAAACTGGGGCTTGGTCGTGACTTTCCTGATGCAATCTCCTTTGGATAAGGGTGAAAGCTTCTCTTTCATCTTATTTTTCTATGTTTTCATCTTTTGACAGCAGGAGATGGACCCATCACCACAGCCTCAGGGCAGTCAAGCACTGGGCAATGCCTCAGGGACTGCACAACCTGTTCCCACCCTGGTGAGTAGTTCTGAATTTTGCAGACTTGAAGATAAAAACCCAACCCTGTGCTGCTTCTGTGGGAAGAGAGTGGCAGCTGGGCAGGACCCAGATGAGGGTGGCAGTGAGTTGGGGAACTATGAGCCACTTTTTCCTGTGAACAGGCAAGGGTGGACCCATCTTATATAAACTTTCTCCGCAAGCATCTGGGGAAGTTGTGGGTGGCCAGGAGAATAGGGAAGAGCACAGGGAGGGGGTGAATTTACTGTCAGTCTCAGAGAGGTAACCCAGCCAAGAGATTGAAAACGGACAATAAAACAAATCCTATATGGAAACCAGACCTGAGAGGGCAGTGCTGCGCTGGTCACACTCATGACTTGGGCTGCATCAACCTGGGGTGGCTGTTCTTATCTCTCCCTCCCCTCAAGTTATCACCCAGAAGAAATGAGAAGTGTCACAGCATCTGCAAACAAGTCTGGAAAGTTGCTCGCACCCGGGGGGGGGCAGCATTCCCTGGAGGATGTGCTGGCATTCCTGTACGCCCAGCAGCTTGTCCCAGCAGCCCCAGTGACACAAGGCTCTGCAAGATAAGGCAGGGGCTGGTTCTGAGCACAGAGGGTGTTAAGCACAAACACATCCCAGAACCCACACAGCCCAGCACCAACACAGCTTAGCACCAACCCAGCCCGGCACTGTCTCACCTCAGCATGGTGGTGGTTTCCTCAGGAGCTGCTGCCTGTGCTTTTCCCTTTGGGGATGCAAAGAAGCTGTAGAGAACAACACCCACACAGGGCAGCCATGGGGTGGCAGGGGTTGGCAGGGGCCACAACATCCACTGCCTCCTCCTGGGAGTGGTGGGATCAGGATGTTCCTCCAGCAATGGGAGATTTGAAACCCCTGTTGGGGTTGCCCTGTGGCCTTGGAGAGGGCAAAGAAAGCTCAGCCCCAGGAGGGTCTAAAGCATCTCTGCCAGCTCCCCAGTTTGCTACCTTCCCCTGTGCTTCTTGGCAAAGAGTAGCACAATCCATCCCATGTGTTTTGCAAGTGCAAACACACCTCACCCACCCACAGTGCTCAGTTCTTCTCCCCAGCAATGATTCCAACACAGTAAGAGTGGTGGAAAGGTTGCAGGGATGAGGCAGCATTTCCTGGGGTCCCCACTTGTATCCCCCATGTTTCCCAGATGGGGTTCCTCAGCCATGGGATCTCTAGATGAGCAAAGGTGGGAAAAGCCCAAGCCGGCAGAGTTCCAGGACCCCCCACTATGGCTCTGAGAGAGAGGACAGACAGAGATGGAGGCTGGTGGACTATGGCCAGTGGCTCTGCTCCTCACTGCACTCAGCAGCCAAGCCCAGACCTGTGAGTGCTGGCAAGAACCCCACTATGAACTGGGGGAGGAAAAAGATGTTTTTCACACCAGACCAGTTGTGGGACCAGGAGACTCAAGGGGTCACCCCAGAGCAGAAACTGGATCTACTCATCACAGCAATGGATGTCCCTTCTCTGTGTCAGACATGGGATGACCATTTTCTCCTATTCTTGCCAAGAGCTGCAGGAGCTCCTAGTCCTTCTGAGCTTCTCTGGACAAACCCAGCTCTGGTGCCAGGTCTGTGCAAAACCAGTAAAGCCTTGTCCTGTGGCTGGGATCCCAGGGGTCTTCAGGGGTTGCTGGCTCCGGGGGCCAATCTAGGTTTGGAAGTCCCAAATCTTTCATGTGCAGGGGCTGTAGGCACAGAGGGTTGAGGGTCAGGGATGCTTCAGGTGATGGGAACGTCATCCCTAGAATTCCTCAGCCTTTGTCATGGGACTCTATAGAAGGGCCTTTCCCAGACCAGCAAACCCTCTTGTTTTTCTTGTGCTGGTTTCATTTTCTTATTGCAGGGAACATTTCTCACCCACAGTTACCCCCATGGGGCCATCCACAGGGGGATAAGAGGGAAAGAATGGATTGAGACAGGGAATGATGAGCCAGACAGCTGCACTGGAGCAGGACCAAAGGTATCCACTTTCCCCTGCTCCTGGGGTTTCCCTGAGGAGACATTAAATAGGAGCAGGATGATGGCAGGAGCATGCCCTGCTCTGCCAGCCAGACACAGAAACATGAATTTCCCCCTTGTCCCCACCTGCCCAGCCTGGGGCACTGCTCAGGCTTGCTTGCTGCACCCTACTAGTACCCAGCCTGTGTGAGGCTGATGGCTGGGAAATCAAGGTTTGAAAAAGAGCAAATGGAAGGACTCTCGTGGTTCCACTGTGGAGGTGGTCCTCATGCCCCCTTATTCCTGCCCAGACCTCTTCATGGTGGGGCTGCACCACAGCCCAGGGCAGTCTTAAAACACCACCACAAGGTGACCTTGGGGTCCCAAATCCCAGGCAGTGGAATGTATCAAAGCTGGACTGGTGGGAATCTTCACCTCCCCACTGCTTTCCAGCTGTCAGCAGCTGGGATTTGCTGGGTTAAGGGGGAGAAGGGGCTTTTTGGACAGCTGTGGCCTGGCAAAATCCACTGTGGAAGCCCCAGAGCAGCCTCTGCCTTTTCCATTCCAGCAGAGCCAAGAACATGAGCTGCAACCCTGTGGGGAGGGAAGCAGTGCCACCTGCCTGGCCTCTCTCAACCCTGAGTGGCCCCAGAACACCCCTGAAACCATTCCAGCACTGTGTGTGCATCTGGAAGCTGTTTCTCGGTGATTGGGAGGGTTATTAGTTTGTTTGTCCCCTGGGATGGTGCAAAGGGAGAGGATGCAATGGTGCAGGGGGAGGACACAAACATCACGAGTGTTTGTGGCTGCTTGGGACCCTGCTTGGTGCTGAGCCCAGCTCTAGTCCCAAACAAGGGAGAACCCCAGGCTCTCTCACTTGCTCTGTGGCTTCTGCCATGGGGCACCCAGCCTGCCCAGGGAACAGGAGTGCAGAGCCAGCCTTTGGGACAACCCAGACACCAGGTGGAACCAGGAGATCAGGAAAAATCCCAAGACCATCAGGGGCCAGAAGCATGGCCTGGGAGCGGAAAGGATGAGTATTGCTCACCCTCTGTGCTTTGGGACATGGCAGGGGACCAGGTCCTCCCCCTGCTCACGAAAGCTGGCTCCGGGGGAATCCAGCCCTGCTGCTCCCTATAAAACCAGCACAGCAGCCCTGACCCCAACAGAGGCAGATCTGCCCTCCTGCAGTCTAGCATGGCAAAGGCAGCTGGAGTGGTCTGTGCCCTCTTCCTCCTCATCACACTGTGCTGCCAGAGCCTGGCTCAAAGTGAGCACTGCTGCCTGCTCCATCCTCATGGAGTGGGAGACAGGGAGAGCCCATGGGGACACGAGGATGGGTTTGCTCTGTGTAGGGGGACTCCCCTTAGAAAGCCGCTATGCCTGCAGTGAGCTGAGATGGAGATGAGGGTCTCCAGGCTCACTGGTGGTTGTGTGTCATCAGGAGCCCCGGCCATGCCAGAGAAGTGCTGCTTCAACTTCCAGAAGAGAATGATCAAGAGAGACAACATCGTCGCCTGCTACCCCACCAGTCCAGAGTGCTCGCACCAGGCTGTGATGTGAGTACCCTAAACCCAGCCCCGGGATTGCAAACTGCCCCTCTAGACTCTGTCAGACCCTGTCCCTTACTTTGATGGGCCCAATCTCCATTCTCTGTGCCTTCAAGCCCTCAGAATCTCAGCACTGGGATCCCAGTCTTCCCTTGTCAGGCCCTGATCATTAAGAGAAGGGAGTTACTCAGCTTCATGGAGTCATTTGGGGTCAAATTAAGGAAACTGACACCACAGGGACACATAAAAGTCAAAGTTTACTGACTTTATCAGATTCGGAACTCAGAAGGCACAGAAATCACTAAGGTTACTGGATGCCCAACCCAGAGAGTAGAGAAGAGGAAAAAGGGAAAGGGAGAACTGCAGGCTCTGATTCCCCCCAACAGTATGGGGGGCCTTGCAGGTGAAACGTGGCTGAGTGAGTCCTTGAGTGAGGGAGGAAACTTCTCGTGTTGTCAGGCTCTGCAGACACCATTCCCATACAGAGCATCACCAGCTGATACCCTGCTCACAGATTCTCTTGTTTTTGCTTACACATGTTTGAGCCATTTCACCTGTTAATCAAGGTCTGACACCCCTTCTGCTTTCTGCCTCAGCTTCAAGGTGAGGAGCGGGAAGGAGATCTGCACCCAGGCAAGCAGACCCTGGGTGAAGAAGTACCAGCAGAGTTTCCAAGTCAGCTCCTTCTCCATCCCCAGCTAGCAGGGCAGCCAGAGGCAGTGCAGGGGTCTCCTGTATGGGGGACAGGACACCATGAAGGAGACCCCTTTGCCGAGGCGGCTGTGGGGACACCGCATTTGGATATAGCAGCTCATCAGGGATATCTTCCCTATCACACTGTGATGATCCTCACCACCTCCCCAAAGGCCACCACCCTTGGCATCGCTCTGGGATGGGGTGACCCCACAGGACACTGGGGTCCCTGCTTTGCAGGGTGAAGCTGTACCCACCAGCCTGGCAGCGGCAGAAGGGTTAATGGGGAGCAGCTCCACGCTGATGTTCTGTACAGAACAGAATTAAACATGATCTCACACATGCAAACAGCTGCCTGGGGGAGTGTCTTGGAAGCAGGCAGGATCTGCTGCTGTCTTTCCTACCTGGGGGTTAACCCACATCTCTAAGAGCTGGGGTCAGCACGGGACCAGCAGGAGCTAAAAACCCCAACCATGTCACTGCAGGGAGGACCTGGTGGGGGTAGGGGTGTGGGACTAAACCATGTCCATGTAGGCTTTGGGGAAGTCACCAGTGAGCCCATGAGAAGGGGGTTTCAGCTCTGCCCAAAATCCATTAGCACTGAGTGCCTGGTTGGGTGCACCAGTAGCCCATGAGGAGAAGTGATGGGCACACAGCCACAGCAACGGGCAGTCAAGGGTGGGTATCTCAGTGGGCTGGCCTGAGGGGGACATCACAACTGAGCTGCCAGTGGGTGGGGTATGGAAAAAAAAACTTCCCCAGGGCTTTGGCAAATGCCAGCATCATCCTGTAGGGTTTGTTAGCATCAACAAGCAAACCCAAAACAGACTGCTGGCCCAGCACATCACCAGTGCTGGTCCCCACTTGTCCCAGTAGCCCTTGGCTACCACAGGAGCTGGGGGGGGGGCCTTTACCAGCTGCTCTTTATTGGTATCTCAGGGCAGATATTACCTGGGCAGAGTCAAGAGCTGTCATGGGAAGTCTAGCCAGGGGGTGCCTCGAGCCAAGAGGCAGGCAGGAGGGGTAGGTGGCTCTGGGTGGCCACAAGTCAGAAGAGTTGCACGCTGCTGGCACTGCCTGAACCCTGGGCTGGACATGAAGATCTTCTCCGTGGCCCTGCTCTCCCTGTTGCTGAGGCTGTCTGGATTGGAAGCCAGGGCATCATCTCTAAGCACCAACACCGAACATCTCCCAAGAGCTTACCTGACACCATTCCTGGCTTCTCCACTACTGAGAGGGGAAGGGAACATGAGCTTCAGCTGCTGCTTCTGCCTTAGGTCTGTGGGGCCGAGGGTATCACCAGCTGCCTAAGCCTGGGGCTGTCCCAGTTCTGTTCAAATGGAGCAAAATAGACTTGTGGATGGTTTAAAGGTCGTTTAGATGTGATGCTCAGGTTTAATGGGGAACTAGCCTGAGAGTAACCTCTAAACTAAACCTAATCATAGAGTAATGCTAATGGTTGGAATTGACGACCTCGGGGATCTTTTTCAACTTGAATGATTCTATGATCCCACAATTCTATGGCTTCAGTCGCACAATCAGGGAAGTTTGGGGCTGCTACCCTGAGGCAAAGCAGCAGTTACAGAGATATGCAAGGGGACTCTGAGTATGTGGGACGAGGAGCAGAAGGGACCCTTTGGGAGCACCCACAGCCCTCGTGCCAGGTGCAGGGACCATAAAACCTTATCCTCAAGATACAGCTCTTAGGCACAATCTATTGTGGGCACAAGCCCTGCTTCCCCATCTGGTGAGAGGACACCTTACCACTGCTCCCATGCGGCTGTGCACCCAACCCCTGCCCAGTTGTCTCCCTGGCACCCCACTTCTCACCCTCACTCCCTTCCCTGCCATCTGCCCTGCCTCAAAAGCTGTTCTGGCTGGGGATGCCCTGATCTGGCTCATCACATGCACCTCCCTACTTGCTTCTTTTTATCCCAAATAGCCCTAAAATTCCCCATCTTAGCTGCCAGCCAGCAAAACGGAAGGAAGCTGAGCAGAGATGGCCACAAGTCAGCACTTTGTGAGGATGCAGTGGCAGGAGGCTACAGGCTAGTAAGAGAACCCCAGGGCTCAGTCAGATTCCACACATGCCAGGAAGACAGCCCCTCTGCCCCACAGCATGGAGCTATTGAAGGGGGCAAAGCTCTGCATGGACCCACAGGAGGGCTGGTTCCAGAACTCACACCTGCTTGTGAAGCACCTCCCCATAAGATCTATTTGCATCCCAAAGTAATCTGAAGTTATGGGGTTGCTCTGTCCTCCCCTCTGCTGTCCCCCTGCCCCACAACAATGCCCATCTTCATTAAAACTACCTCTTTTACTGCACAACTGGGCTGATACAGGGTAAATTCTCATCAAAGTCTGTAAGTGGGAGCCCTGATGGATCACACACTGACCGTGAGCCAGCAATGGGCCCTGTGGCCAAGAGGACCAATGATCTCTTGGGGTGCATTACGAAGATTGTCACCAGCAGATTAAGGGAGATTCTCCTCTCCTACTCTGCCCTGGTGAAGTTTCATCTAGACACTTGCATCCTGCTCTGGGATCCCAAGTTCAGGAAAGAAAAGGAACTACTGGAGAGAGACCAGTGCAGCCACTGAGATGGTCAAGAGGCTGCAGCACCTACCTCATGAGGAAAGCCTGATGGAGATGGGGCTGTTGAGCCTGGAGAGGAGGACAGTGAGAGCGTATCTGATCAAAGTTTGTAAGTACCTAGAGGGCAGGTATCAGGAGGATGGGACCTGGCTCTGCTGGGTGGTGCCCAGCAATGGGACAAGGTACAGTGGGCACAAACAGGAACACAGGAGGTTCAATCTGGAAAGAAGGAAAGCCTTTGCTTGGGTCCCAGAGCCCCAAAACAGGCTGCTCAGAGGTTGTGGAGTCTCCAGCTCTGCAGACAATCAAAATCTAACTGTTCCTGTGGGATCTGTTCTAGGGGATTCAGCTCTGGCAGGGGTGCCAGGCTAGATGATCTCCAGAGGTCCCTTCCAAAGCCACCATTCTGTGATGCTGTGATCCTGTGATCCAGTGGACAAGAATGCAGGTGCAATGCACTCCTGTGGAACTCACTCCATGTCCCTGTTGAGTCCCTGCCCCAGAGCAGGG
>VZRI01013867.1:130413-141217 GCA_013397515.1 Upupa epops | reverse complement strand
GTGCACAGCCTAGAGAAGCAGTGGTTGAAAAGGAGTGTTGGGGGAGATGGCAATTTAAATATGCAAAGTGGATGTCCTGCACTGCATGTGAGGCTGTACGTACGTTTACAGCAGGCATCACATAGAACATGCAACTCAGATGCAAGTTGTGTGAACAGCCTGGCAGGGAGGGACCTGGCAGTACTGATGAACAGCCGGCTGAACAGGAGCCAGTAGGATGCCCAGGTGGCACCAAAGGCCAATGGCATCCTATCTTGGATCAGCACTAGTGTGCCAGTAGGACCTGGGAAATCATACTCTCCCTGGACTGGGCACTGGGGTGGCCTCCCCTCAAGTATTGGGGGCATTTGTGAGCCACTCAATTCAAGAAAGAGATGGAGGGGCTGGAGCGGGTGCAGAGGAGCAAGGAGGCTGGGGAAGGGACTGGAGGGAAAGGCTGATGAGGAGAGGCTGAGTGAGCTGGGGGAGCTTAGCCTGGAGAAGAGAAGACTCAGGGGGAACTTCTCCCTCTCCCCACCTCCCTGAAGGGAGGTTGTAGTCAGGTGGGGGTCTGGCTCTTCTCCCAGGAAACCAGCACCAGGACAAGAGGGCAGTGCCTGAAGCTTCCAGGGGAGGGTTAGGTTGGATGTTAGGAAGCCCTTCCTTAGGGAAAGGGTGCTCAGAGCCTGGACTGGACTGCCCAGGGCAGTGGGGGAGTCCCTGTGTCTGGAGGTGTTGAAGGACAGCCTGGCTGTGGCCCTTAGTGCCTTGGTCTGGCCACTGTGGTGATGTTAGGTGCTGGGCTGGGCTGGATGAACTCAGGGGTCTTTTCCAGCCTCAATAATTCTGTGATTCTCAATAATTTAAGAGTTTCTGAGTGCGTAATTTTGCAGTTTTAATGTTGATCCCTTCTACTTACTATAGCCAAATCTCTACAGTGCATTGGCCACTAACTTTAGATAAAGACTGTTGGATCTAATAAGGAATAGTGCAACTAACTATTTGTCACAGTACTGGTGAATTTTTGCAAACAACACTAAGCTGTAGATCTGTTGGTTTTGCTGTGTCACGGTCATTAAAGACTATTCTGTCTTGTGGAGAGCATCGTGGCTTTTCCTTCTGTTTCCAAACACTGCCTGCAGTCAGTCTAGGACAATGTCTTGTTCCCTTAAATCTGACCACAGTATTTGTTATTTCTTCCCATATTCCAGTGTCTTCTCCTGCAATACCTCCTTAATTTTCTCCCATGTAATTTGTCCTCATGACATCCTCAGCTTCTGCTTCTGTTCTGGTGTTGAGGCTGAGGAGAAGGAGCATTTGGGGGTGTTTGAGTCACCCAGGTGCTGATTGCTTGGGTGACTTCTGCCTTTCACTGACCATGATAGCCTGAACTCTTTGCTTGGGTTCTTCTTCTCTAGGCAGGTGGTGACTTTGCTAAACTTAGAGGAACTTGCTGTTCTTGAGGACAAAACATGGTTTCAATGAGGTGCTGAGTTTTAAAAAGTTTTTTGGGCAGATGAACCCAGATGCTCAGAAATAACCCTGTTAAAGCCAGAGCCCCAATCCCTCTATTCCCTCTTGATCCAGAAGAACATCCCTTTGAAAGAGGAGCTGATGTAAAGTATGTCCTGCTGTTGACTACTTTGATATTGACCTTCTGACTTTTTTTTAGGTTCAGCAGATAGATCGTGTGGTAGAAGTTGTGGAGGAGACTATTAAAGGTGAGCATCACCCTTGAAATGATTGCAGCCAGTCTGAACGATGTGAGCGTGAGCCAGCTAGAGTGATGCTGTTCATGTTCTTCATTGACCTAATGCTCGCTTTCTCCTCTAGTCAAACGTTTGGCCAGTGCTTTGTGAGCTTTGTGCAAGTGGAAATTGCAGAGATGTTTTCTGACAGGAGCTCGGGGGGTTCATAGGTCATGGGGAGATGTCAGGAAGTCACTGAAGTTGCATCGGTGTAGGTAGGTGTAGGGTTTAAGGTTCCCTGGTGCTGTAGCACTTTCTTATGTTGAGTCCTCCCATGTTTTCATCTTTTCAGATGTTTTGGCTCTCTTCCCTGAGCTTTCCTCAGCAAGACAGATAAATTATCTGCTGGTTTCATGTTCTTTTGTGTTCCTTGTTCTCTCTGGCTGTGTTCGTGTGTGTGTACAATTAGCGCTTAGCAGTGTAAGGGGGGAAGAAAGACAGCATTGTTTCTGCAGCCCCGGCTAGTAAACATTGGCTATTAAATAAATACATTAGTCTGGCTCTTTCTGGGTTACCTAAGTTTGTCTCCATTACTTATCAGGCCATAAAAATTACTGTTCCATGAAGCTTTAAATTACAAGGTTGAGTTTAATTGGCTGTACTTTCAATATAAACAAGTGTCTAGCCCACAAGACGTTGCTTGTAACTTGAATGCGGAGGGGGTATGATGTTTTTGAAGTACAGCATGAAAATGCAGATCAGTGTCAAACTTCTTAAAGGAAAAAAGTATCTTGCAAGAAATTGTGTAGTTTGGTGTGAGGGTTCTGGAGTTTGTGATGTGAGGGTTCTGAGAACAGGTTGCTCAGGGAGGTTGTGGCTGCTTCATCCCTGGAAGTGCTCAAGGCCAGGATGGATGGGGCTCTGGGCAACCTGGTCTGGTTAGAGGTGTTCCTGCCCATGGCAGGGGATTGGGACTGGAGGATCCCTGAGATCCCTTCCAGCTTAAATCAGTGCTTTCGTTTTCCATTTAATGCTGTCAAGCGTGGATCCCGTGTGTACTTCTATATGCTCCCAGACAAAACCCCTTCCAGTTTGCCCTTACCTTGTGCCATCTCATTTTTTTGGGGTGAGGCTGCAGCCTACCGTACCAGTCAAACGAAGAGGAAAAACATGCCGTGTGTTTGTATTTGTTATTAAACCAAAGTCTTTTCCAGTGACAGTGTGAGGGGGAAGAGGGATGCTTCATGGTTCTGTCAAGAGCACCGTCTTTCAGATCCCTATCTGATTCTCCTGAATTTTATTTCTTCTCAAGAGGGTAAGAGGATAACCTGGGTCATCGTGCCCTCCCGTTGCAGACAGGGACACTGTAATATTTATACTGACTCTGTAACATTTATACTGACTCCAGACATTACTGCTTTTCGATAACACACTCAGGTTATCGTGACTGAATATTGTATCACTAGAGAGACAATAAACAATCTTCTAGCATCTGGTAAAGTCATCATTTTCATTACATCGATTCAGTTGGATGTGGACAGCTCTCCCTTCACCAGCTTGCCCAGAGCCCCATCCAACCTGGCCTTGAACACTTCCTGGGATGATGGAGCAGCCACAACCTCCCTGGGCAACCTGTTCCACCCTCCCAGGGAGCAATTTCTTGCTAATATCTCATCTAAATCGCCCCTCTTTCAGCTCAAATTTGATGCTGGAATTTGTTTACAAAAAGGGAAACTTGGTACAAAACATTTACCTCCTTTTCTTTTTCTTTTCATTTCTGTTTGTCTTTATTCTGGTTTTCCAAGAACACGGTTCTCTTGATGGATTTGCTTGAAAGCTTTACTGCACTCCAAAAGAAAATTACTTTCTTGGAATTATTTATAACTCTCTTTCTGTTTGAAATATGAAGGGCTGTCTTCTAGCTTTATTTCTCAACCTTAAGGGCACTGTCAGGAAACCCTCTTCAGAACAGTGTCATTCTGCTGGTTCAAGAGATGGTTTCAAGTAGATTTACATGGAGGTCTTTACTCCCATCTTATCCAACAGCAGCCTAATTGCAGCTTCCCAGCTGTCCATTGAGATAATTCTCCTCAACATTTTTAAAGTGATTTATGGTGTCATCCTTCTTCATCAGAAAAGAGGGCTCTTCGTGTTTATTATCGCATTAACAGCCAAGAGAGAACTTAAATGAGAACTTGTGATTTTGCATTTTTATAACACCCTGGCTTTTCTCCTGAGGAGATGCTTTGGAAGTTCCATAATATCAGGGAAACTGTCATTTCCAGAGGTGGTGTCTAGCCCCCACCCTGGCAGTGTTCAAGGACAGATTGGATGGGGCCTTGAGCACCCTGGTCTGGTGGGGGATGTCCCTGCTCATGGCAGGGGGTTGGAACTAGATGATCTTGAAGGTCTCTTCCAACCTGAACCGTTCTAGGAATCTATTAGGTGCAGTATTTATATGCAGTCACGACTGGTGAACATTAATACTGTAACCCAAGATGTATTTTAACTGCAGGCATGTACTCTTACTGTGATGGAGTAGATGGTAGAGAGGAACCTGGCAGGACTGATTGACAACTGGCTAAACAGGAGACAGCAGGGTGCCCAGGTGGCACCAAAGGCCAATGGCATCCTGGCTTGGATCAGCAATACTGTGGCCAGCAGGACTAAGGACATCATTCTCCCCCTGGACTGGGCACTGGGGAGGTCTCAGCCGTCAAGTACTAGAGGCAGTTGTGGGCTCCTCACTGCAAGAAAGAGATTGAGGGGCTGGAGGAGGTCCAGAGAAGCAACTAGGCTAGGGAAAGGCTGATGAGTTGAGGCTGAGGGAGCAGGGGTTGTTTAGCCAGGGAAGGGCAGCCACAGCTTCCTTGGGCACCCTGTTCCAGCATCTCAGCACCCTCACAGCAAAGAATTGTTTCTTTGTGTCTAACCTCAGTCTCCCCTCTTCAAGTCTGGAGCCCTTTCCCCTTGTCCTCTTGCTACCATCCGTGTGAAAAGCCCTCCCCTAGCATTCTTGCAGCCCCCTTCAGCTATTGGAAGGCTGCTGGAAGGTCACCTGGGAGCCTCCTCTTCTCCAGGCTGAGCAACCCTAACTTCAGCCTGTCCTCATAGGGGAGGTGCTCTCCTCTCAACCCATTCCAGGAGCTTTCAGTCCTTATGTTGGGGACTGCATAACCGGACAGAGTACTCCAGGTGGGGTTTCACCAGTGCAGAGTAGAGGAGTGAGAATCCCCTCTCTTGGCCAGCTCTCAGTGCTTCTTCTGATGCAGCCCAGGACACGGGCCCAAGAGAGGATGAAGAGCTGTCTGTGATGGGAACCACAGCATGTCTTCATGATGCTGGCTGAAGTCAGCATTTTAGAAACCACTTTAGACGATGTCTTTAGACAAAACCATACAGGGTGTCTGTACTACAAGCTTGGGTAGAAACAGTCTACATCAGGTACCATGTTCCCTGTTATTCTGTGGTGTAAAGGACAGATTGTAACTGAGTATTGTAGGAATCCCTCTTTTCTTGGCTTTAGATTTAGGCCATCAGAGATGTGGGTGTTTCCCCCTATCTGTATTCATGCCCGCTCTCAAATCCCACACAATTAGAGCTTTCTGGGGGTGGGACAGATGGAAGCAGTTTTTTGTGTACAGTCTGCTTTTAGCAAAGGCCTTGGGGAGATGAGGGGCACGGGCTGAATGGAGTTTGGGTCATATTGTGTCCGTCCAATACTTCCACAAACCAGAGTTTTACAATGGGTCATTAGAGTTGATTGTAAAAACCAACCAGAGGAAATGACTTCAGGGTTCAGCCTTTTATTCTTCACATAACCTTTCTTGATTTGAGTCACGTTGACCTGTCTGGTGAAGTTGCCCATCCATTCCCAGTTTAAACATTAACCACTATTTACTAAACTGTTAAACTGTCCTCATGTGGTTAGCAGGTATGGATTGCTGATAGCTGCGCTGTCTGAACGCCGGGTGAAAACGAGCAGAGAAATGCTACCTACATTATATACAGGCTAAAGGGTAGAATTTAGGCTTCGTGCGTGTGGATGTGTCTCTCAATAAATCCCAACATAGTAGATAGCATTTCTAGCTGCTGATAACTGGAGCTAAAAGATTCTCTTTCCAATTTCTGAGTTTGGAGCAAGAGTTAGGGTGCCCTTGGACTCAGCCCTTGGGAGGTCTCCTCTTGAGTCCTGTGTTCAGTTCTGGGCACCTCATGAGAGGGAAGACAGGGAGATGCTGGAACGGGTCCAGAGCAGAGTGACCAAGCTCAGGAGGGGTTTAGAGAACCAGTTGTCTGAGGAGAGGCTGAAGGAGCTGGGCAGGGTGAGTTTGGAGAAGAGGAGGCTGAGGGGGGACCTCAAAGCCCTCTCCAACTCCCTGCAGAGAGGTTGTGGAGGGGTGGCTGTTGGCATCTTCTCCTTGGTGCCTGCTGACAGAAGCAGGGACACTGCTCTGCAGTTGAGGCAGGGGAGGGTCAGATGGGATCTGAGGCTGAGATTCTTTGCAGCCAGAGTGGTTGAGCACTGGCAGGGCCTTCCCAGGGAGGTGGTGGAGTCCCCCTGCCTGGAGGTGTTGAAGAACCGTGTGGCCGTGGTGCTTCCCACCCTGATGGAGTGGCAGCAGGGAGGGCGTCAGGTTGTGTTTGTCAGTCTCTCAGGGATTGAGGGCTTTTGTTGAGGTGGGGATGGTTGGACTCAGGGATCTGGGAGCTCCTTTGCAGCCAGGATTGTTCAGTGATTCTGTGATTCTGAGTAGCCTGGTGTTAAGCAGCTGCTGACAAGCCAAATGAAGAAGAAAGACTGGAGGAGTCTGCAGTTCCTTTTTGAGGGAAAGTATCGTTTGGCTCCCAGTCAGGAAATGGACTGTTTGTGCCAAAGTGCAGCTTGAGGAGGGTCAGAGGGAGGGTAGTGGCCTCACTGAGTCCCTGATTCTGTTTCTGTGTCCTTACAAAAAACTTAGACAGGGGGTGGGAGGGATGGTTTTGGATGGGTTGTTTTCTTTATTTCACTCTGCAGTGGGTTGACCTGTGCTGGCTGCCAGACCCCGACTCATCACTCTTTTGTTCCCCATTGCCAACAGGAGAAGGGAGAGAATAAGATGGAATAGGGTGAAAATAAGATGGAGTAGCTCGTGGGTCACGGTAAGGACAGGGAGATCACTTACCAGTTACCATCACGGGCCAAACAGTCTTGACTTGGGCAAAATTAATGTATTGCCAACTAAAAATACCGTAGGGAGGTGGGAAACAAAGTGAAACCCGACATCTCTCCAGCCCTTCTTCCCAGTTTGCTTCACTCTTTCATCCCAGGCTTCCGAAAGGTGCAGGACGCAGGGCATGGGGGTTGCTGTGAGCCCATAGCAGCTTCTGTGTAACACTTCTGCTTCCCCTGCTCTGGCGTGGATCCTCTCCATGAACAGCAGTCCTCCCAGAACTGCTCCACAGAGGATCCTCTGGAGCGCGGGTGCAGTCTTTCAGGAACAGGCTACTAGGTCTGGAGCCTAGTACAGGATTTGGTGGTGGCCCTGGGGCAGTTGGGTTAACAGTTGGACTTGATGACCTTTCTAGGTCTTTTCCAGCCTAAAAGATTCTGTGATTCTGTGCTCCAGGGTGGGTCCCACATGGGCTTTGTGCAGCATCCATGCTTCCTGCATGGGCTGTGTGTGGGCTGCATCTTCCTCGCTCACTATCTGCCTGCCCTGCCATGGTCCTCCATGGTTGCAAGGGGGCAACCTGCTTCACTGCCGGAGTGGAACCCAGAGTAGCTTCTCCTCCCTTCACGTTGGGTTCTCACTGTTTCTCACTGTTTTCATCACTTTGAGGCATCCTTTTGCCCCTTCTCACTCTGTTTCCCTGAGGCATTTGTTGTGGCCAAGGGGTTGGATCCGGCTGGAACCAATGTTGTCCTGTGTGGAGCAGCCCTGGATTGTCCTCACACAGGTCCCTACAGCCTCCCGAAAGCCAGCTTCTCCCCACAAGCACCCCGTGGACACTACTGTGCCCGTGGCTGGTGTTTCTAGGTAGTAGAATGGTCTTTTAAACTGAAATGATAGAAAAGTAAAGGTGCTACTGGAAAAAAACTACACCAGGACTGTCTGAATTCGACAGACTGAGAAAAGGGGAGAGGGTGTGTGTGTGTGAAGTCAGGTATGCAGTGGGGGATATAAACTGCAGGGAATATCAACAACAGTTCAATGAATCATTAAAAGCTTCAGCATCACCCATCTTTCTGTAGGTTCTCAGCATCATGTAGTAGATGCCACTCCCTGCCCCTCTCTTGTGTCCCTGGGTTGGAAGTGATGGAGCTAGTCCTGTGTAGACAGTAGTCTGAGGAAATGGGGTGCTGTCACCTGAATGACTTCCTGTCTTGAAGTGGACCCAGCTCCTGCCCACACCAGTTGAAGACGGAGCCTGCTTGTTACACGACTCAGCTGATCTAGAGGAGGATAAGGATGGATGTTAGTCACTTGGCCCCGAGCAGCACAAGTATCTTCCAGTAAGGTTTGGCTTTTCTTTGCTCCCAGTATTTACTGGAGCTAGGAAATCCCACAGATGACACTCATGAATGTCTTCACTAGTAGTGGAAGTGCTGCTCGCCAGCTGAGGTTGGTTTGGGTGAGAGCATCCATGCAGCAGAGCCCCAAGCCCGTTAATGTCGCTTCTGCACTGGTGTGGTGCTGGCAGCATGTGATGGGGCTGCGCTGCTCAGGGATTCCTTTGCCATCAGTCATGTCTGCTGTGGGACGGCTTGTTTGTGCTGCAGGGCAGGGAGAAGAGATGGAAGAGGAGCTTCAGGACTGCCCTAGCTGCAGGTGGGCTGCTTCCACTGGAGATAGACCAGGCCTCCAGCTTATGGGCTGCCTTGAGCTCACTGAGTCTGGGTTTAAAGCACCTCAACACTGAAGAGGTGTGGGCTCAAGTATGAGCCCATGTTTGTTGTAGAGGGTGTTCAGCTATTTCATAGAGTCATAGAATGGCCAGGGTTAAAAGGGACTTCAAAGATCATCTAGTACCAACCCTCCTGCACAGACAGGGGCACTTTCACTAGATCAGGTTACTCAGAACCCCGTCCTACCTNTGGACACTACTGTGCCCGTGGCTGGTGTTTCTAGGTAGTAGAATGGTCTTTTAAACTGAAATGATAGAAAAGTAAAGGTGCTACTGGAAAAAAACTACACCAGGACTGTCTGAATTCGACAGACTGAGAAAAGGGGAGAGGGTGTGTGTGTGTGAAGTCAGGTATGCAGTGGGGGATATAAACTGCAGGGAATATCAACAACAGTTCTATGAATCATTAAAGCTTCAGCATCACCCATCTTTCTGTAGGTTCTCAGCATCATGTAGTAGATGCCACTCCCTGCCCCTCTCTTGTGTCCCTGGGTTGGAAGTGATGGAGCTAGTCCTGTGTAGACAGTAGTCTGAGGAAATGGGGCGCTGTCACCTGAATGACTTCCTGTCTTGAAGTGGACCCAGCTCCTGCCCACACCAGTTGAAGAAGGAGCCTGCTTGTTACACAGCTCAGCTGATCTAGAGGAGGATAAGGATGTTAGTCACTTGGCCCTGAGCAGCACAAGTATCTTCCAGTTAGGTTTGGCTTTTCTTTGCTCCCAGTATTTACTGGAGCTAGGAAATCCCACAGATGACACTCATGAATGTCTTCACTAGTAGTGGAAGTGCTGCTCGCCAGCTGAGGTTGGTTTGGGTGAGAGCATCCATGCAGCAGAGCCCCAAGCCCGTTAATGTCGCTTCTGCACTGGTGTGGTGCTGGCAGCATGTGATGGGGCTGCGCTGCTCAGGAATTCCTTTGCCATCAGTCATGTCTGCTGTGGGACGGCTTGTTTGTGCTGCAGGGCAGGGAGAAGAGATGGAAGAGGAGCTTCAGGACTGCCCTAGCTGCAGGTGGGCTGCTTCCACTGGAGATAGACCAGGCCTCCAGCTTATGGGCTGCCTTGAGCTCACTGAGTCTGGGTTTAAAGCACCTCAACACTGAAGAGGTGTGGGCTCAAGTATGAGCCCATGTTTGTTGTAGAGGGTGCTCAGCTATTTCATAGAGTCATACAGTCATTCATAGAGTTCATAGTGTACTGAGGTGCCCAACACTGGGCACAGTACTCCAGGTGTTTTCTTCTTAGTGCTGAGTGTAGGGGGACAATCACCTCCCTCCTTCTCCTGGTTGAAGAAACACCAAGGAGGTTGGTGAAGGACGGCGGGGGGATACAGAACAATACATGGGCAGCCTTGTTGTGAGGAAAAGTGTCTTTGGGGAAGCAGGGAATAACCTCTAAGTATAATGATGTAACTGTGAAAGAGGAAGAATGGGTAAAAGGACGAACTGAAAAACCAGCAAAGCCGGGGATTCCTGAATCTTTGAGGATTTTCTGAAGGCTCTTTGTTTTTGAGTGGTCTGCACTGACGTTTGAAGCCATCACACGGTTCTAAAACTTATCCCAGCATCTNCTGATCTAGAGGAGGATAAGGATGGATGTTAGTCACTTGGCCCCGAGCAGCACAAGTATCTTCCAGTAAGGTTTGGCTTTTCTTTGCTCCCAGTATTTACTGGAGCTAGGAAATCCCACAGATGACACTCATGAATGTCTTCACTAGTAGTGGAAGTGCTGCTCGCCAGCTGAGGTTGGTTTGGGTGAGAGCATCCATGCAGCAGAGCCCCAAGCCCGTTAATGTCGCTTCTGCACTGGTGTGGTGCTGGCAGCATGTGATGGGGCTGCGCTGCTCAGGGATTCCTTTGCCATCAGTCATGTCTGCTGTGGGACGGCTTGTTTGTGCTGCAGGGCAGGGAGAAGAGATGGAAGAGGAGCTTCAGGACTGCCCTAGCTGCAGGTGGGCTGCTTCCACTGGAGATAGACCAGGCCTCCAGCTTATGGGCTGCCTTGAGCTCACTGAGTCTGGGTTTAAAGCACCTCAACACTGAAGAGGTGTGGGCTCAAGTATGAGCCCATGTTTGTTGTAGAGGGTGTTCAGCTATTTCATAGAGTCATAGAATGGCCAGGGTTAAAAGGGACTTCAAAGATCATCTAGTACCAACCCTCCTGCACAGACAGGGGCACTTTCACTAGATCGGGTTACTCAGAACCCCGTCCTACCTGGCTTTCAACACTGTCAGGGATGGGGCAGCCACA
>VZRI01013867.1:116768-130315 GCA_013397515.1 Upupa epops | reverse complement strand
TTAAAGCTTCAGCATCACCCATCTTTCTGTAGGTTCTCAGCATCATGTAGTAGATGCCACTCCCTGCCCCTCTCTTGTGTCCCTGGGTTGGAAGTGATGGAGCTAGTCCTGTGTAGACAGTAGTCTGAGGAAATGGGGCGCTGTCACCTGAATGACTTCCTGTCTTGAAGTGGACCCAGCTCCTGCCCACACCAGTTGAAGAAGGAGCCTGCTTGTTACACAGCTCAGCTGATCTAGAGGAGGATAAGGATGTTAGTCACTTGGCCCTGAGCAGCACAAGTATCTTCCAGTTAGGTTTGGCTTTTCTTTGCTCCCAGTATTTACTGGAGCTAGGAAATCCCACAGATGACACTCATGAATGTCTTCACTAGTAGTGGAAGTGCTGCTCGCCAGCTGAGGTTGGTTTGGGTGAGAGCATCCATGCAGCAGAGCCCCAAGCCCGTTAATGTCGCTTCTGCACTGGTGTGGTGCTGGCAGCATGTGATGGGGCTGCGCTGCTCAGGAATTCCTTTGCCATCAGTCATGTCTGCTGTGGGACGGCTTGTTTGTGCTGCAGGGCAGGGAGAAGAGATGGAAGAGGAGCTTCAGGACTGCCCTAGCTGCAGGTGGGCTGCTTCCACTGGAGATAGACCAGGCCTCCAGCTTATGGGCTGCCTTGAGCTCACTGAGTCTGGGTTTAAAGCACCTCAACACTGAAGAGGTGTGGGCTCAAGTATGAGCCCATGTTTGTTGTAGAGGGTGCTCAGCTATTTCATAGAGTCATACAGTCATTCATAGAGTTCATAGTGTACTGAGGTGCCCAACACTGGGCACAGTACTTGAGGTGTTTTCATCTTAGTGCTGAGTGTAGGGGGACAATCACCTCCCTCCTTCTCCTGGTTGAAGAAACACCAAGGAGGTTGGTGAAGGACGGCGGGGGGATACAGAACAATACATGGGCAGCCTTGTTGTGAGGAAAAGTGTCTTTGGGGAAGCAGGGAATAACCTCTAAGTATAATGATGTAACTGTGAAAGGGGAAGAATGGGTAAAAGGATGAACTGAAAAACCAGCAAAGCTGGGGATTCCTGAATCTTTGAGGATTTTCTGAAGGCTCTTTGTTTTTGAGAGGTCTGCACTGACGTTTGAAGCCATCACACGGTTCTAAAACTTATCCCAGCATCTGCTGAGGGATTGGACTGGATGATCTTTCGAGGTCCCTTCCAGTCGCTGTAGTTCTGTGATGCTCAGTATGGACTGACTGGGGCTGTTTATGCTTTTGAGATACAGTCGGTCTGTTAGCACCTGACAGGTAGTTTGCAACAACTCTAGGCAGGTGGTAGAGATAACAGAAGAAGACTAAGCCAGACCATTTCCCCTTGCTTATCCTTAGGTCAAACTAGCAACATACTGCTCCAGTTTGGCTCTGTTACCTCTCGTATGGTTCACATGCTTCGGTAGGTCTACGATGCAGGGCTCTCACAATAACCTGAGGTCCACGGAGCATTTAATGTTGTTATAATTCAAGTTACTCCACTACCTGTTCCCTTCGTATATTTGTATTCCAAGATCAAGCGTTCTCTGTCACGGTCCTGAAGCACACAGAGCTATGATTAAAGGTACACGTACTTGCTATTAATATCATATTCCTTTTCTGGCTGCTTTTTAACGAGTGAAAATAGATGCCGTGAAAATCTGCTCTCTGGTTTTTCAAACTGACATTTAAAAGCCCTTTATTTTTTTTAGACTAATAATAGGATTTAATATACTGATTAATTCATTCCAACCTCTGCGAGCGATGCCGAGCAAAGTGAATTTCATCTGCAGACTTTACAAAAAGATGAGTTTTAATTAAACTTCAGTCAGCTCTAAAAACCAGAGAGCTCAGATTCACTTGAAATTGTTTCTAGCTTGATTTTCTTTACATTTCCTGCAAGCGATTCTGCTCCCTAATCTTCCTCACTGGACTCGGTTAATGCTGGTGTCATAATCTGCATTAATTATCTGTTGATTAGTAAAAAAATAGCTCTGAAGCGTGACCTAGACTGTAATTAACCTTTTCAGCTTCTTTTTATTTCACAGTATTTTATCTGCTGCTTGACTGTGTGGGAAGTAGAGCAGTTATCTTTACGGCAGGTTTATAGGGCTAGAATGTTTAGGCTCTCCCAAAACCCAAGCAGATCTGTTTGTCATTAAGTTGTTTCAAAGCTTCCATCTTCCAGTCAGCAAGGGAGTGAGTTCTGGTTTGATATCTGAGATCAAACACTCAGCCCTGTGGAAGTAGAAGTGTGATTAACTCAGTTTCCAAAAACCATAGAGTGATTTGAGTTGGAAGGGACCTTAAAGATAATTTCAACCAAACTTAGAGAAAAAAGAATCAACCCAAGCAAAGCTTTGAAGTTCAGGACTCCCAAGTTTTCTTTTAACTTCGTCTCATCCCTGCAAGTGCCCAAGGCCAGGCTGGATGGGGCTCTGGGCACCCTGGTCTGGGGAGAGGTATCACTGCCCATGACAGAGGCTTGGGACTGGATGATCTCTGAGGTCCCTTCCAAGCTGAACCCTTCTGTGGTTGGGTCACCAGTTTTGATTAGTTGTTACCCATCCTGTAGCAGCAGAGAGAAGGTCACTAAACCACATAAAAGAGTTTAGAAGCAAAACTTGATTGCAGGGTTTTGCCCCGTTCTGAGCTTTGTAAGGAGGTCAGCAGTGAGATGTGAAATCAGTGCTTTTTCTGCTCTGCTTGGTGGTGGTGTGGGCTGCCTGGGGGATGAGGGGCTCGAAAGCTGCCCAGCAGGAAAGGACCTGGGAGTGCTGCTAGGCAGCCGGCTTCCTAGGAGCCAGCAGAGTGCCCAGGTGGCCAAGAAGGCCAACAGCATCCTGGCCTGGATCAGGAATAGCATGGTCAGCAGGACTAGGGAAGTTCTTGTGCCCTTGGACTCAGCCCTTGGGAGGTCTCCTCTGGAGTCCTGGGTTCAGTTCTGGGCACCTCATGAGAGGAAAGACAGGGAATGGGTCCAGAGCAGAGCTACCGAGCTCGTGAGGGTTTTGGAGAAAACCAGTCTGAGNGTGTTTGTCAGTCTCTCAGATCTTCAAGGTTTTTTTTGGTGTAGGGATGGTTGGACTCGGGGATCTGGGAGCTCCTTTGCAGCCAGGATTATTCTGTGATGCTGTGATTGTGTGGTTAGACCGTTTATTAAAGAAGTTCCTTACACTTTTCCCTACTGAAGAGTGTGAAGTATTTTTTCTGTTTTCTTATAAAAAAAAGTACGAGGGAAGGAAAGATGTAGAGCATGTGAAAAAGGCTGATTCCGTGTTTATCGAGTTATGTTTTATTAATAGCAACAATGCTGTAAACAGATGCTTTAGTGATTACTTGAAATGAAACAAAATAGTCCTTGTATGGAGTAGGGGAAAAAGCATTTAAGGTCACGATTACTGTAACTGAGGGGAGGTTTTTTGGGTTGGTTTGTTGTTTGTTTGGTTTTTTCTTTAAAAAAAAATAAAGAACTTGAATGTGATGTGTCCTCTGTTGGATGTGCATGTGCTGCTTGCTCTCTGGAAGCATTAAAACCTCTGCTCCCAGCACTCATCTCCCAGCACTGCTGTGAGAATCTTTTCTTGAGAACCCTACAGGTTTTGTGAGCTTCCGTTGAACTGGAATGTTGTTCTCATTCAGTAGGAGAATGGGAAAAACAGTGCCTGTATGTTGTGTGGCTACCAGGCCACGGATGTTGTGAGCTCAAGCAATGAGCTTGGGGAAGGGTCCGGAGGTGCTGAGGAAGCTGAGAGAAAAAGGAAGCTGAGGGGAGACCTTATTGCTGTCTGCAACTACCTGAAAGGAGGTTGTGGAGAGGTGGGGTTGGTTTCTTCTACCAAGTGACGAGATGATAGGACAAGAGGACATGGCCCAGATGGCTGTTGTCTGGCATACAAACATCTCTACAGGGGTAGAAGTACTTTTGGTTAACAAGGTGTTCTAGACAAACCACTGCGTTGGGTTTTTCCCCTGTTTTCCTAAGAATACATGGATTTTCAGGTGGTGCCTCCTGCACGTGTCTGTCCTTATTTCCATTTCCCTCTCTCTTTACTAACTTTAAGTTCCTTGGCAAATCTCAAAGAGATTTATGACAACTCCTACAGTCGAAGGGATGCTCCTTTTCCATGTGTTCCATGAAAAAGTTGGCCTCTGATGGATGCTCCTAGTGCAGAGCGTGAGCCGAGTTCTTGGAGAGCAGCAGTTCCCACAGCAGGTCACTGTGAGGGTGAATGTTCTGAGGGGACCTGGCTTCACCGATTCCACGCTCCGACGTCGCTTTTTTTGGGGTGGGTGAGGGGGGCAGTTTGTTTTTGTGGTTTGTTGGTTTGGTTTTGTGTTTTAAACTTCAGATTGGTGGTTTGACCTCAGTTCTGAACATTTGAGCTTTACATTTCGGGGAGCTTGTTGTTGTATTGTTAAGCCTGATTTATTTGAAGACTAACAGGAGTCTTTCCACCGTGTTTTCAGCCGTTAACCCGAGTATGGCTTTCACGTGGGGCTGCCATCGAGTATTTTTAAAACGGATAAACTGGTTTATTCCAAATAAACCACAATATTAGGAAAGAGAGAAAAGGAATGTTCTCTGCCTCTGGTTTCCTTTTCATGCCAACCCTATTGCAGTCCCTTGTGTTATACAAGCAAAGAAACCGGTGCCACGTTTTTGAGTCCTTAACGAAGCTTCGGATTGGAAAAGAGCTGTATGGAGAGGCAGAGCTGTTGCTGTTATTGTCATGAAAAGGTAGAAGTGAATCACATTGCAAATGTTGAACAGCTCAAGCGCTGGGTTGCTGCATTCCCAGCAGGATGGAATGAAATTATTGTCAAATGTAACTGCTTTTTAATTCCTATTGGCATTATGATGTCTCCTGTTAGCATTAACTATGAAGATACCGGGTTCTTTTCCTGGGAAACTAGTGATGGGATGAGTGTGCAGGGTCTGAAGCTGCCAGGGGGAGGTTTAGGTTGAGTGTTAGAAAGCCCTTCCTCAGGGAAAGGGTGCTCAGAGCCTGGACTGGACTGCGCAGGGCAATGCTGGAGTCCACTGGAGGTGCTGAAGGGCAGCCTGGCTGTGGCCCTTAGTGCCCCAGTCTGGCTGATGTGGTGATGTTAGGTCCTGGCCTGAGCTGGATGAGCTCAGAGGTCTTTCCCAGCCTCAATAATTCTGTGATACCAGGGCAGTCCTGCTTCACTTCTCCACTGGATCATATTTTTTGGTTGAGAATGTTTCATTGATCTTTAAAAACCTGAGACATGCTCTGTAGTAGTTATTGACAGCTGTGTTTACCATGACACAGAAATAAGTTCACGTTCTGAATGCCACATTACTAAACAAATGACTTCCTACCTCCTAAAGGAAGGTAGCAGAGAAAGATTTTAACGGCTGGATGAATTAGTTTCATAAATAGCTGCTGGAAGTGTAAATCAGGCAATTTGGGCTTGGTTGTGGTTTTTAATTGATCTGAATTGATTGTCTGTTGTGCTAGATGAACCTCGGCTGGAACCCAATCAGTTCATTCTTTCCTTATTTATCTGTGCGATCAGAGTGTTTTCCAACTTGCTCTTTCTCTCGTTCTTCCACTCCAAGTCCTGGTTACTTTCCACCTCTGCTGTTTCCTATCTGCCTGTCTTCGGCTTTGGGGAGTAAATGATACAAGGCTGAGGTTTATAAGGGAGCACATTTGACGCTGCCTGTTGCAGTCATACACCCTTGGCTGGGTTTATTCTCACTGTTAGACATTGAATGTTGGTGAGCCCTGTCATTCGTGCTCTTTGAGTGCAGCACTTGATGTGGGGTGACTGATCTGCTCTGGGGACAGTTGGTGATGCTGTTTCTATTTTATTCTCAGAATAGTGTTGGCTTCAGGAGAGGAGTCGTGAGACAGTTTCCTGACCCGCAGTCTCCTTGGTGCGGGAGGAATAGGCGTAAATCTTGGGAGTCAGCTTAGCCAGGATGAACATGCTGTCAGGATGTGCTTCACAGCACTTGGCCTCAGGCTGAAGGGGTCACTGAAACATCTTGGTTCCCTATATAATAACAGATTTTTTCGGGGTTGTTTATTATCTACTTATTTTTGGGGAAGGGTATTTGAGTCCTGCCGTACGACTCACTGAAATACGGCTCTGCTGATGTTTGTTTAGTTCCAGCTGCTGAGATCGTTTTAATCGGATAAACCAGTGAAGAGAGTGAAAAGCTAATGGGATGAAATCACTTGTTCATTTTAGCATGAGTTGTTTTCCCTGTTGGTGTCTCTCTTTTTAAATGCTGGTAGAGATACATTCCTTACATCTCATTCTCATTTGCAGTCTTCGAAGCGTAAGTGCTGCTTCTGAAGAAGAGCAAATCGAAAGGAGGATGAGGACCTGTGCTTTGCGTTGACTCTGCTTTTGTGCTTCGTTTGAAGGTCATTCGGTGAGACTGCTGGGTCAGAAAAAGGATAATGGAAAACGGTTGGGGGGAGCACGACTGGATTTGCCAAAGATTCGGAAGAACCCACTGATAGAAATCATTTCCATCAATACAGGGTAAGAATCTTCCAAACTCATAAAACATTCAAGTACTGCCGAGGAATTCAATTTATCTCTTTCTGCAGGCCCTGGGTTATTACTCCTAAAGTTACACAGGAGGAGGCAGGATGAACTCATGAAAGATATTAAGTGGAATTCATTGTGAAAGAGAATCCCTGTTTGTATGGGTACAAGACTTCTGCTGCTCCAGGGCCGCATGCAGTTCTCAGTCCTCTGTGTAAATTAATCTTTCTCTATAAAAAAAAAGCCCTAAGAAAACTGGAGAAGAAAAAAAACAACTTTAGAGGTCGAGTTTTGTTTCCTCTTGTCTTTTCATTTGTAAGGTGGAGGTTGGGGAATATTACTAGTAGCTCATTAAGACCTGTAAACACCTCATTGTCAATGCAGATGTATTAATGGATAAATTAGGTAGTTATTTGCTTCTTTCCCTCCTACTGTTTTTGTAAAGCTTTTCATGCTTGCGTTTCATCCTTTCTCTTTTGAATTCTGGGTGCCCATTTCTCCACAAGACTACAAGCACTTACGTGTTCTGTGCTTCTGCTGTGAGGAAATCTGCTTTCATCTTCTCTTGCTGCTTTTCTTTTCTCAGCCTCACTTGGTCATCCCCCATTTGAAACAAACAACCCCCTGCAAGCCCTCTTTTTATTTTCCCATCTTCTCCGACATAAGTAGTAATTTCTCAGGTGGGAAAATTCATTGCTCTAGGCAGTCCAGGTGGGTTTGAACTTAGAGAAAAAAAACCCAGCAATGGTAGATCTTGCTTTGCTTTGAGTTTAGTCTTGAACTTGCATAAACATATCACAGAATCACAGAACAATCCTGGTTGGAAATGACCTCTCAGATTCCTGAGTCCAGCCATCCCCACCCCAAAAAAACCCTCAATCCCTGAGAGACTGACAAACACAACCTGACCCCCTCCCTGCTGCCACTCGAGCAGGGTGGGAAGCACCATGGCTACAGGGTTCTTCAACACCTTCAGGCATGAGGACTCCACCACCTCCCTGGGAAGGCCCTGCCAGTGCCCAACCACTCTGGNTGCTCTGGACCCGTTCCAGCATCTCCCTGTCTTTCCTCTCATGAGGTTCCCAGAACTGAACTCAGGACTTGAGAGGAGGCTCCCAAAGGGCTGAGTCCAAAGGCATGAGAACGCCCCTTCTGCTGTCCACACTCTTCCTGATCGAGGCCAGGATGCTCTGGGCCAGGATCGATCCTTCTTGGCCACCCAGTAAACGTACAGGTGACATTCTCACTTGTCGCTGAGTTACAATAACCTTTTCAAACTGCAGATTCATGCTTTGCTTTGGTTCATTAATAACATATAGGGCTTTTTATTTCAAGAGTAGAATGGTTTAAGTTGGAAGGGACATTAGAGATGATCTATTCCAACCTCCCTGCCATGGGCAGAGACACCTCTCAATTAGACTTGATCTGCTGGCCACACTTTTCATGGTATTTATGTTAACAACCCTGGCAGTTGAAAGAAGACTTTGATTTTAGGGTCCAAGATCAATACCTGTTCTGCTTTGCCTTCAATATTGTGCTTGCAGAGACAGGATGGTATGTATTCTGATTGCAATCCCTTGCAGATTAGATACCAGTCTATTCCACATTGTATTTACTTCTCCTGGCTTCAAGGTAAATGCTTTGAGCAAGTTCCCCATGAAATACAATTGCTTCAACGCTGCCTTAACTTGTAGTAGGTAAATGGGCACCTTATCTGTTTAGCTCAAGTATTGATGACAGACTGGGGCTCATCATGTCACTTACCTCAGAAAACAGAGAATCATGGAATCATAACATTTTTGAGGTTGAAAAAGGCTTTAAAGATCATCGAGTCCAACCCTTAACTCAGCTGTCCCAATCTCCATCATAGAGATGGCCAAAGGAAGGAAGGAGAGGCACTGGAACAGACAGGTCACGTGTGGATTGTTGAAAGGGAACCCCTCATTTAGGCCTTTTCATTAATACTTTAATCAATACCTGCATGTACACCGAGTGTAGCTGTGCTCTGTGCTACATGGCTGTCTCAGCCAGGCAGTGGCCAGGTATCAGCCTGTTCTGCTCTGGCACACTCCACAGGATGATTTACGTGCTGAAGATGATAGACGGCACGGTCGTGTCTGTCTATATGGAAGGCATTTTCATTTTCCTCACATCTGAAAAGCTGCCATTCCAAAGCTTGCAGAGACCACACTGCTGTAACAGAGGGGGAAGGAAAAACCCTTGTTTACAGCTGAAGGTTTTAACAGCCTGCTCTTGCCTAAGGTCTCTTTCCACTGCAACTTACTGTAACTCACGTCGTTTCTTAATAAGATATTAAATTGATGGCATTGTCTGAAAAATTGCTCTTCTTTTTTCAGTTATCACTCATTCCTTGCAATCACAATAAAGGACACTTGAAGAATGGAATATACAAGTATTTATAGGTCTGCTACAAAATCTAGGTGCTATGAGGGAACAATTTCACTCAGAGTGTGGAAAAACACTGCTGTTAGTCATAAGGAGATAACAGAGCACTGGGTGCTGTTCCCATCTTACCAGCCGCTGTGCTCATAGTCATTTCTGGTGTCTCTCTGTCTGTCTCCCCATTGCTGAGAGCGTTGCTGCTCACCTGTATTCCTCACGCAGAAAAAGTGAGCAGTAGAGCACTTCACTGCTTAGTTTCCTTGAGCAGCCACTGCAGGAAGGTGGTGTAAGAAAACAGGGAGAGCATGGAGTTGGATTTGGGCTAAGACAATTGTTTCCTCCCTATTGCATAGCAGCCTGATTTCTGTTTTCCCCCAAGTATGAAAGATTGCTGCAGCTGATTCTGGAGGGTAGAGTTGTTCTTCTTTCAGTGCTGAAACACCCCAGGTTTCTAGTGTGAAATAACAGGAATTGCTCATTGAAATCAGCCGCTGGGGGCAGGAGGAGTTATTCCTTCGCCTTTATTGTCCTCTTCATTCCACAGCTGTCCAACCTCTGAGTGCCTGGAGCTGAGTGTAATAAATACCCTTGTGTTGCTGGGAAGGTGGAAGCTGTTGAGGTCTTCAGTTCCCCTTGAAGAACGCAGCACATTTGTTTTCCTCAGTGTCATGCACCATGATACCATTCCTTTCTTGTCTTGAGATCCTTCACTGCTCAAACTCACTTTGTTGAGCTTCAGTGTCATCCATGAGGTTTTAAATGCAGGACTTGTTGAACCCTTTAGCCTCTGCATCTGAATTTCTCTGATATGCTGTCTTAAATCAGTGACAGAGTCATCCTGAACTTATGAGGAAAGGCTAAGGAGAGGAGGCTGAGGGGTGATCTCATTCATGTCTATAAATATGCGAGGGGTGGGTGTCAGGAGGATGGAGCCAGGCTCTTCTCACGGTCATCTGGTGCTAGGGCAAGGGGCACTGGGTGCAAGCTGGAACACAGGAGGTTCCATATCAATCTCAGAGTATCTCAGTGAGGGTAACTAAGCAGTGGGTACCTAGTGGGGTTGTGGAGTCTCCTTCTCTGGGGACGTTCCACAGCCGCCTGGCTGTGTTCCTGTGTGACTTGGTCTGGGGGATCCTGCTGTGGCAGGGGGATTGGACTGGATGATCTTTCGAGGTCCCTCCTGATCCCTAGTGATTCTGTGATTCTATGAACTGCACTTCTTCTGTTTCCCTGTAGGGATTAGAGCATGATCCCCTGCCATGAGTGATTTTGAGAGAGAAAACCCCTGAAAATTTAAAGTCCATGGGGTCTTTCAATGACTTTTTCACTGCTGCAGTCATGATTTCACTTGTGGTGTGACCTGAAGACTTAGCATTCATTTCTCAGACTGTATTTTTCATTGCTGTTTGACTGGTCGGAGGACAAGCATGTTTTAATGAACAACACACGTCGTGCCCTATTCCAGGAGATGTTCAGCCAGTCCTTCATTAAGTTTACTGACACATGACACCTAAAAATTATTCCAGTAAATAGCTGTTTCCCTGGCGTGGCTCTGCTATTCGAAATGCCATTCAGCGACGGTTCCGTACTCCCTGCTAACGCTGCCAGCTCGGCTGTAACGCGTATTTTTCATTCCCCTGGTCTGATGATGATGGATTTTACACCTGTTTCTTTAATGATGCAATTTGACGACATGTCAGAGTAAACTGACACCTAATCAGCAGCCGTCTGCTTTGGCTCTTTGTGCAGTCCGGTCACACGCTGTTCCCGTGCAGAGAGGGTTTGCAGTGGAATCGGAAGGTGTGTGTTGGGGAAGTTCTCTGCCACAGGCAAAGATCCTTGTGACACGTCGTTTGCCCACACCGAGCGCTGCTGGCCGTGGGTTCTTGCTGTGCAGTGTTTTGTGTTCCTGCTGTTTCTTGAGCTCTCAAGTTTTAAGAGATGCTGTTTAAATACACAAACATTCTACAACTGGTTAGGCTATTTTTGGGGTTATGAAAGCTTCCTCCTTTGAGCCTGCTGAACGACTCCTGCCTTGAGTTAGGAGAAAATAGTTTGTTTTGCTTGTTTCCATTTTTGCACATTTGCAGTTATTTCCTCCCATCCTCCCCGATTTCAACTTGTTTCTGCATAGTGTCATCACGAGCTAAACATTGGCACCAAACCTCCTCCTCAGGCGGTTTGATACCATTTCTTCCTGCTCTTGCACATCCTCAGGAAATGCAGTTTCACACAGATTCAAGAAGACTCATAAAAGTTGCAGAGATCACTGGGCAGTTCTCTCAGCTCTAGTGCAGCACACAAAGTCGCTGAGGAAGGCAGCAGCAATCACATGCTCTGACTGCGTCAGCTTGTTAAACCCTGGGCAGCTTCAGGCAGATTTGTGCTCCTTCATCGCTAGGTGCCTTCCCACACTGTCCAGCTCTACTAACCCACGAGGAAGGTCACCACAACTTAGTGCAGTCCCTGGTTTCCAAGTTAACTGACGCAGGGAAGAGGGGAGGGAGAGAGGAACAAGCTGGGTGTTGTTCTGTGGGACTGTGATCTGTAGTTTCCTGCAGTTTCATCCTTTCAGTGCCACTTTCCAAAGGTTGCTTTGAGGATTGCTTCAGAAAACGCAGCCAGCGTTAACACAGCAGAACCTGATTGCACGTTAGAATCATTCGATGGTTTGGGTTGGAAGGGACCTTGGACATCATCTAGTTCCAACCCCCTGCCACGAGCAGGGGCAGCTCCCGCTAGACAATAACGTACAGCGATGTGCCCTGCCTCCCCTTTTGGCAGACGCTGCGCACAGAGTGGGTTTGGATCACGCAGCAATCTATGTGTTCTAGTCTGTTGGAACGAGGAGAGATCATTTGCAGTTTTATATGTCCGTAATTCTGACATCAGTGTGCTTTCTGAGGTTGGAGAGAAATTCCTCCTTGTTGAGAGGAGCATTCGTTTGCTTCCCTCATCTGAACACCCACATACGTATTTCCTAAGGGAACGCTGGATGCAATCCTGAGAACCATCTTATTAATTTCTCAGATTACAGTAACTAGTGAGGAAAAGCCTCGTGTGTCATGCTGCTAATTGATGTTGTGTTGCCTTTAGTCACAGATTTACACATAAAACCCCCCAAAACTAGAAAAACAAGCACTGGAGAAGCCATTGTTTGGGGAAAAATACCGCCTTGCTGAGTGCTGGTGTCAGAACGTCTGTGCTTTTACATCTTCATCATTCTGGGGGGGTTTAACAGCCTGTTTTAAAGTTATAAATCTTAAGTGTTTGCTGCTGATTGCCCGCATCTTTACTGGTCATCAGCAGCATCAGATAACTATTAGTTGCCTAATAATAATAACAACAACTTCTTGCTCCTGGTGATGTGGTTTCTTAACTGGGACTGCAAATGAGAACTGGGATTAAAGATGACATTCTTGTCCAAGGATCTGATAGAAATGTCTTTTGTTGCCCTTTGGGGTCAAGGTGGGGTTTATTTTTGGAGACCAGGCTGGGAAATGTGTGAAGGGGTGTGTAAAAAGAAGAATCACAATCGGGAAACAACTTGTGCTTCAACTTGTTCTTACATTTGATCTAGGTCCCATCTGAATGGGAAATGGCTTTTCCCTGAATGAGGTGGGTGGGCTCCAAAGCCAGTTGTCCTTTGGATTACCTAGCAAACCACAGAAGGATATGATTTGGGTGGTTTTTCTCACTGACTCGTGAGAATGATTAATAATTGAAATACAGGGAGCTATAGGGCATTTTAACTGTGCCCATCAGTATGGGACAGACATCGCTGAAGTAGAGGTACTGTAAACAGTAGCCAGACAAATAGTAACTGAGATGTGCTTGGCTCATAGTGAAGGTGGCACAACATTGAATTGTAGAATNCTCTTCAAGGCTGGAACACTTTCCCCTTGTCCTCTCGCTACCACCTGTGTCAAAAGCCCTCCCTCAGCTTTCCTGTAGCCCCCTTCAGAGATCAGAAAGTTGCTTAAAGGTCACCTGGGAGCATTCTCTTCTCCAGTCTGAACAACCCCACCTTGCTCAGTCTGTCCTTGCAGGTGAGGTGCTCCAGCCCTCTGATCACTTTAGTTGCTCTCCTCTGGACCCCTTCTAGGAGCTCTGTGTCCTTATGTTGGGGACTGCAGAACTGGACACAGTACTCCAGGTAGGGTTTCACCATTGTAGAGAAGGAGAGAATCTCCTCTCTCGCCTGACTGTTACTGCTTCTTTTGCTGCAGCGAGTGTAGCACGTTCCATGATTATTCATATTGTTTGAAGTGGTTTGTGTGTGATAGTATCTTTCTTTATTCAGCTGCTCTGTGTAGGAAAGAAAAAAAACTTGAATCCTCTTAATACTCTTTAATTCTGCTCTTTCTGCTGAATCTCTTGTAAACAGAGAGGTTTTTAACCCGTTAGCTTACAGAGTCCTTATTTTACAAGTAATTGACATGGTCTCTGTTACTGCAGTTTGTAGTCCTCTACCTGTTTGTACAGCAGACACATTTTGACATTCAGATTTTTGGGGGAGTTGAATGGGCAGAGGCCAACAGGATGAGGTTGAACAGGGCCAAGGGCAGGGTCCTGCACTTTGGCCACAAGAACCCCCAGCAG
>VZRI01013867.1:69205-116648 GCA_013397515.1 Upupa epops | reverse complement strand
AGGCAACCAGTGACAGGACAACACTGTGTTAGTGTTGCTGAGAAGGTTCACACTTTGCCTGTTTCTCTGTATTGCTACTCTTCACTGTCATTCTTGAGATGTGATCCAATTTTTAAAGCCGTTAGGTTTCTGAACTGTAAACCCAAGTTGTGCTGAATTCAGTGTTTAATTTGCTCTCCAGATGCAAAATGCTCAGAGCAGATCTCTGTGCTCTTCCTCCCCCTGCTCTTACTGCAAGATGCAGAGTAGAAGAGTTAGTATTTCTATCAAGTAAGTTTAAGAGGCACTTGAGGGGTCCCCTACCCCCATTTGTGGAATTCAGGCAATAAAACTGCTCTGGACACACAAGTTTTTCTCCAGCAGGGTGTCTGCATAAAAAAAACTGTTGAAATCCTTGCTTGAAATTTCCTTTTGAGTAGTTGCTTCAGCTTTTCCATTGCAGCAAGAACCTCGCCTGTCCAAAAAAATCAAACACTTGTTTTATTCAGTATCTGCTCATACAAATGGGGTTGAACTCTGTTCAGTTTCTGGTCTCTTCAGGTCTAACAGATTTCTCTACAAGTTGCTGCTTTAGGAGCTGAGGGTACTCAGGAGGTTCCCCCAAATGCTGATGTGCACAGTCCTGCCCAGTGCTGCTTCGTGGGATAGAGGGAGTTAAAAACCCGAAGTCATAGCAAGCGAAAGGTAGTTTCCTGTATCAGCTGGATAGCAATGATGTGATGGCATGGGGGATCACGTCTGGTTTGGGTTTTTATCTAGAATATGATTTCTTTTAGAGTAGGGGAATACAAGTAGGGGAGCACCTGGAGACATTTCCACCCGGAGTGATTCACAGTTGGGTTTGGGATTAAGTGAACTAGATTCATTTGCTCACTAGAGAAGATCTTGCACGTGTTCCCTCTCTCTTCAGAGACATCACCCATGAATTCCGTATTTGAGTTGTCACCCTTGTTTTAAGTCCAGGCTCAGTTTGAGAGGAAGGAAAAAGAAGTGGTCAAACAAGATCTTAGGTCTGTACTTAGACTACAACCAACCCCAGTGGTGTAAGGCTTTTCTGTGCACTAGTAGCCATGGTGCTCTGTGATTGCCCTGAAAGAACCAGGTAGGATTTCATTCTTAGAGTCTGCCTTGAAGCAGGGGTTTAGCCCTGATTTTTTCATTCTCTCTAAAGCGTTTTGATGAGATGTGTGTGGACTTTGTGAAAAGGAGCTATTGAAGCAAAGGTCAAGCACAGAGTTGTCACTCATCACATGCTTATCTGGCTTATTTTTAAACTCATACACAAGTGCCTGAGCATCACATGGGCTTTCTTGCATCGCAGACTGGTGCCAGACTCAGTGTCTTTGCTGGTTTTAAGAGATAAATGTCTAGTGGGTTTGTTTTCAGTGGGTGTGTTTGTGAGTCACGTATATTGTACAACGTCTCGTCGCTTCGGGAAGCTTAATCGTTGTGCAGAAGGTAGATGGAGTCTCCACGTTTTAACTCGGTGTGAGGCTGAAAGCTGCAGCTGGGGAATGTTTGCTGAAGGGTTTGTTTAGTCACTCACATTCCTGGGTTCCAGCGTTTGGTTTAGACCAGTTGTTACAGAGCTTAAAGGAAAAAACTCCCTTTACTCTTAGTGTAGAGGTTGGGGTTTCTTTTCCTGCAAGTTAGGTTTTGTAAAGGTTCTTCTTCATCTTAATGATTATTATTCTTTGTTCTTCTTCTTCTTAATAATTATTACTCTTTCTATTTTGTGATTCTGTGATTCTATTCTGAGATTCTGTGATGATTATTCTTTATATTCATTTCCCACAGCTATACATCAGGTGCTGATAGCAAGGAGGGGTAATCATGGTTCATATTTAAGATATTAAACCGTATGATAGATGTATTCTTTACAATAGTTAAAAAATCCTTGAGAAATGCAATAAAAAATAATACAGCTACATATTTATTCAATTAAATGAAATTTAAAATGATGTAGTGGTGGAAAACATTTCATATGGGCCATTTGATTTAATAAATCAGTATACTGGTTCATTATATTAAATTGCACAATATATCTAATCTATTGCATTTAATGTAATAAAAGTGTATTGGTTCATGATATTAAATACCAATGGTGTGGCCAGCAGGGCTACGGATGCAATTCTCTACTGGGCACTGGGGAGGTCTCTGTACTGGGGGCAGTTCTGGGCCCCTCATTTCAAGAAAGAGATTGGGGAGCTGGAGCTGGTGCAGAGGAGCAATGTGGCTGGGGAAGGGACCGGAGGGAAAGGCTGAGGGAGCTGGGGGTGTTTAGCCTGGGCAAGAGGAGACTCAGGGAGAACCTTATCATGCTCTCTAACTTTCTGGAGGAAGGTTGTAGTGAGGTGGGGGTCAGGCTCTTCTCCCAGGCAGTCAGTGCCAGGATGAGAGGGCAGGGCTTGAAGCTGCACCAGGGGAAGGTTAGGTTGGATGTTAGGAAGCCCTTCCTTAGGGAAAGGGTGCTCAGAGCCTGGACTGGACTGCCCAGGGCAGTGCAGGAGTCCCAGTGTCTGGAGGTATTGCAGGCCAGTCTGGCTGTGGCCCTGAGTGCCCTGGTGTGGCCGCCGTGGTGATCTTAGGTGCTGGGCTGGGCTGGCTGAGCTCAGAGGTGTTTTCCAGCCTCAATCATTCTGTGATTCTATGATAATAGATGTAACATATTCAATTTAATATAATAAATCAGTGTGCTGGTTTATTCTGTTAAATGCTATAATAAATTGAATATATCCCATTTAACACAATAAACCAGTGTACTGGTTTAATAGAACTAATCAAACACCTACTGGAAGTGTTGTCACTTGTTGGAGGACTAATTCAGTAAATAAAATACAAGAGCTCTTCAGGCTTTGTTTTTACTTTGCTACTGTCACTTCAACTTTTCCTCATGCGAGTTTTAAGCAGCAGAGGAAGAATGCTCCTGCAGGTTCAATTATTTATAGAAGTCTCCCCATCTTTAGGATGGTTGAGCTGTGCAGTTCAGCAGTGTTTAGTGAATTCACTCCAGTTCTGCAGGTCACAGTAAAACAGCGATGCCTGCTCACCCAGCACTCTGTAAACATTTAAATAACCCTGAATTCCTGCTCAGGGGTTACCAGTGGTGTCTCCACTTGGTTTCAACAAGAGTATAAGCCGGTGTTACTGGCTCGTAGCTGCAGTTTGTAAGGAAATAGTAGGTGTGCGAGGTTGTCTTGCTGTATCTGCAGTGTTCCTGTTCTCATCCTGGCCAGGCAGGGGTTTGTGTTAACAGGCCGTGGAAGCAGCATTTAGAAATACATGAGAACTTCCAAGTAGCCTCGAAGTGCACTACGTGCTGTTTGGTTCTAAGCCTTGTTCCTGTCCTCTTTTTTGTGGTGGGAGATGTCCCTGGCTGTAGCAGAGGGGTTGGAACTACATGATCTTTGGGAACAAACTAAACGAGAAGAGATTTAGATGAGGTTTCAGGAAGAAATCGCTCCCTGTGAGGGTGCTGAGGCACTGGAACAGGTTGCCCAGGGAGGCTGTGACTGCTCCATCCCTGGAAGTGTTCAAGGCCAAGTTGGATGGGACTGTGGGCAACCTGGTCTGGTGAGAGGTGTCCCTGCCCATGGCAGAGGGTCGAAACTGGGTGATATCTTCAGTCCCTTCTAGCCTAAACCCTTCTGTGATTCTGTGAAAACAGAGCAGAAACTTTGTGAGATGCTGTAAAAGTATTTTGTAAAAGCTAAGTAGGTGTGAAGTGCTGATGGAGGTGTTGAAGTGTTTTGTTAGCTGCTGTGTCTCTGTGATGGCGAAAGGGAGAGCCTGAAGGACCGTGTTACTATGGTATCATCATTCATTCCCAGCATCTCCATTTCTGAACTGGGTAGAGCTGTGGATTAGAGTTCATTTTCTGGTCTCTTGTTCTCTAAATGCAGTTAAGTTATAGACAGCCTGTATCTAGAGTGTCTCAAGTAGCAAGAGTGCTGCCTATTGTGGGGTAGCAGAATGGATGGATGAGACAAACACATTAACTAACGTGGGTACGATGGGCATATTGTAACTAGGGCTTTCTGTAGGAAAATCTTGGATGAGTCTTGTCCTTCTCTGCACTGATTTCTCATTTTCTAGCTTTTCCTCCTACTGTAGTTGAAGCTTCTGGTGGTAGTGGAAGCTTGATGTCCTTCTCCTGTGTGCCTCTTCCTTCAGAGAGCTCAGCCTCACAGGGAAAATGTCATTTTATAAAGCAAGCAAGCATCATGTGTTATGTAGTACCTGAGGGGGGCCTCCATGAAGGCAGGGGAAGGTCTGTTCCAAAGGGTTTCTATGGACAAGACAAGGAACACTGGGTTCCAACTGAGGAAGGAGAGATTGAGGCTGGAGATGAGAAGAAAGCTCTTTAGTGTGAGGAGGGTTGATGGATGGAATGGGCTGCCCAGGGAGGTGATGGGGGCCCCATCCCTGGAGTCATAAAGGTCGGTCTTGCTGAGGCTCACAGCAACCTGCCCTAGGTAGAGCTACCCCTGCTGTATAGGGAGTTGGACTAGATGACCTCTGGAAGTCCCTTCCAGCCTGGAACATTCTATGTTGTCATCAACCTTCTTTGTGAAAGCTTTTCTTTGAGAAAGTTAATGAATGGTGCCTAATGAATAAACCCAGTGCACCACCCCCCCATCATCCCAAGACTACTGGGTCTTTGAAGAACTTTGTTAAAGCTAGGAAGCTGTTTCACGTCACCCGTGATGGTGTAGCCAAGATGTGGCCGTGGAAATACCAAGAGAAATTCCATTTAATCATTAAGTAAGGCCTGTAAACAACTGAATTACTGAGCTACTTTGTGTTTTGTCTGTCCTTTAGTCTTGCTTGTGATGACTAGAGCAGCCTCTTGTGTATTTTCCAGCCTGCAATGTCTCGAAGGCTGTTTAGACCCCGAATCCCCAAGGAGTTCTGTGGCCTCTCTTTAATGCTCTGATTTGTGCATGAAGTGCTTTAATCCCAGTCTTTCCCATTTCCTTTCAAATGAGTGACTGTAACTATCTGAGTTACAACAGAGAGGACCAAAACAACCCCAAACTCCCCAAAATAAAGCATTTTCATCACCTCAGTCGAACAAGGTAGAGAATCCTTCCCTGTGCTTTAAAAAAAAGAGAAGTAAACCCCAGTAAGTTATGCTTTCTGTCAGAGTTGGCAGCAGCTGACCTGGAAAAGTTTCAGGCTCACCACAGACTCGAGTGGTTAAAGAGGAAATCAAAGCATACGAGCACCGGCCAACTGGCTTGGAAGGAAGTCAGACCGTTCCAGTCACTGGGACGTGAGGACACGGTGGGACAGTTACAGTGGTCACTGAGTGCAAGACAACAGGAGAAAGTTAAGGAAGGAAGTAAAATAGGAGAAAAGAGCTGGGGAATCGTCAGAAGGGGAGAATCTTGGAGAAGTGAAGCAGATGGAGAAGCTGAGGATCGGGATCATTAGTTTAGTAACAAAAAGCTGCTGTTTCCTGTTTTTCTTCACCATCACTTTGCTTTTAAATTCTGCCAACCATATTGAAATATAAACAATAACATTATAAACAACAAAAAGAGCCCATAAATATTATTTCCCTAATGATTCAAATTGATTTCTCTAATTATTCAGAAGAAAGAATCTTAACCTTGTATTTTCTTCACGATGGGCAGAAAGGAAGAGATGCCCATGAAGATAATCTGACTGGCTCAGCTCTGGAGCTGTGAAAGGGGATAAATTTACTTCTGAAAATCCCCTTGGAGACTCCAAGGCAAACATAAGGCCCTTGGTTTAAACTTCTATTTTTAAAAGAAGGCAGTCACTGGCTTCTTATAAGAGTAACTGTGTAAATCAATCATTAAAGGGCTTGGAAAATCTCAGGCAGATTTAGGATTGGGCAATTCTGTTGAAATGTGTGGTCTCCTTCCATACTCGGTTGACACAGTGATATCTGACCAGGAGGGTGTGCTGGGAGCATGTTTGTCTCTCGCAGATGATGCACATACACATGTGTTTTTCCAGCAAGGCTGTCCAGTTCATCACAAGTCTGAGATGACTTAACAGCAGCAACTCCCTGTGAGCTGCAGATAATGCTTAGGTCTGAGTCCACACTGGAGCTTTTAATCCACAGGACCTTTTGGGGCAGAAAGCTTTGTGCAGACACAATCATTGGGAAGGGAGTTCTCTAGATGATAAACCACAGAATGTTCCAGGCTGGAAGGGATCTCCAGAGGGCATCCAATCCAACCTCCCTATACAAGCAGGGACATCTCTACCCTAGGTCAGGTTGCTCAGAGCCTCAGCAAGCCTGACCTTCAGTGACTCCAGGGATGGGGCCACCACCACCCCTGCCCTGGGCAGCCCATTCCAGCCCATTCCATCAACTCCCCTCACATCAAAGAGCTTTTTACTAATCTCCAGCCTAAATCTCTCCTTTCCCAGCTTGAACCCAGTGCTCCTTGTCCTGCTCATACAAACCCTTTGGACTAGACCTTCCCCTGCCTTCGTGTAGGTCTCCCTCAAGTACTGGAAGGTCAAAAGAAGGTCCCCCTGAAGCCTTCTCTTTTCCAGCCTGAGCAACCCCAACTCTCTCAGCCTGTCCTCCTAGGAGAGATGCTCCATTCTCCTGATCATTTTGGTGGCCTCCTCTGGACGCACTCCAGTGTGAGTGGGTTTGTTTTTATTATGTGCTTATTGCTATTATTTTACCCAGACAATTCAGATCCCCTTTCCCACAGACATTTTCACAAGTATTTTTTTTGGAAATGGGTCTGATGGCAGGCTCAGATAAATTCTATATTAAGCCTGGTAGTTTCAGCCCTGCTGAAATATAACTTCGGGGGGTTTTTTTTTCCCCTTTTACTCTTTATTTTTTTGTGTGTATGTGTCTTTTTTTCCTTCTCCCCAGGATGTTTTGACCAGTACAAAAACAATACCTTTTATCCCAAGAATCTGTGTGCTACCTGCTCTGTGTTACAGAATTAACCGCTGCCTAATGTTTCCTGTGAGATTTCACCACTCTAAAAGGCTCTGTCCCAAAAGCCATTCAGGAAGTACAAACAATAGCTCTTATCACAGGCACTGGGCTACTTTGCAAGCCTGTTTTCTGTAGGGGTGATTCAGGAGCTGCTGATGTTGTGAAGCAGCACCGTAAATGCAGCAGGTTGCTTCTAGAAAGATGCTTGGCTCTCCTTGCCCTTCCTCTTCTACTCATGGAGGTCTGAGGTGCTTCAGCCCTGAAACAGAGCTATAAATGTGCTTGTCCTATCTCTTCTAGTATCTGAAGGGGGCTACAAAAAAACTGGGGAGAGGCATTTTAGGATCTCAGGACAAGGGGGAATGGAGCAGAGCTGGAGATGGGGAGATTGAGACTGGATGTGAGGAGGAAGTTCTTCACTGGGAGAGTGGGGAGAGCATGGAATGGGCTGTCCAGGGAGGTGCTTGAGGCCCCTCCCTGGAGGGTGTTTTTTACCCTCCAGGTAACCCACCCTAACCTCCTAACCTCCACCCTAACCCTGGAGGTGTTTTTTAAGGCTGGGCTGGATGAGGCTCTGGCCAGCCTGCTCTAGGGTGGGGTGTCCCTGCCCATGGCAGGGGGGTTGGAACTGGATGATCCTGTGGTCCCTTCCAACCCATTCTATGACTTCTGAGGGTGACGGGGCACTGGAGGGGGCTGCTGGGGGGTTTGTGGAGTCTCCTTCTCTGGAGACATTTGGAACCCGTCTGGACTTGGTCTGGGTGATCCTGCTGTGGCAGGGGGATTGGACTGGCTGATCTTTTGAGGTCCCTTCTGATCCCTGATGATTTTATGATTCTATGATTTAATCCTTAGGATTTTGTTGAAGAAGTTGGAAAGCTGGATTTGTAAAGCTTGTGAAATGGTTCGTTACTAACGCCGTTAGGTCTTACAGCCCGTGCTGTGTAAGAGATGCCAAGTCAAACAACCCCAGCAGAGTTTATCTAATGAAATTAGACCATTTGAAGCTTTAAATACTGAGGCATTTGTTGTCTCACAGCTCTCTCAAACTTCACAGGGTAAAGCAAGACTCCCGGAATCTTCTCCTGAGGTTGTTTCCCAGTTACTGCTGTACAGCAGGAGGAATCTGGGAAAAGTAGCTGCTAATGAATGATGAAATAGTGATCTTGGGGGTGTTTGGTCTCTGCATCCCTGGGTTAGCTGTGAGCACGTTTCCTAGGAACTAGCTTTTCTGTCAGAGGTTTTTCTGCCATGACTCTGTGTTTCTAGCATCTTCATCACTGCTGTTTGACTGAGACCTCAATCATTGTCTTCCAAATGTTGTTCCTCTTCATAAAATGCAGGAAGACTTCACTGGTTGCATTTGTGGTGCCGTGGTATTTTCTGCTCTGTGCCATTGCAGCACCCAGTTTATCTACCTGCTCTGCTTCAGCTGAGGAACGTTCTTGATACTAACGGCTGTCATGATCTGCCCCCAGAGCTGTGCTGTGCGTAGCCAAGCAGCTCTTTGGGAATGAATCACAAAATCACAGAGTGTGAGGGCTTTGAAGGGACCTTGAAAGGTCATCCAGTCCAGTCCCCCTGACAGAGCAGGATCCCCTAGGTCCAGTCGCCCAGGAACAGTCCAGGAGGGTTTGAAACATCTCTAGAGAAGCAGACTCCACAACACCCATGGGCAGCCCCTTCCAGGGCTCTATCCCCCTCACATGGAAGAAGGTTCTTCTCCTCTTGATGTGGAACCTCCTCTGTTCGCCATCCTGGATGTTTTTCCCAGTTGCGGAGATCTGGAGCCAGGGAAAGGTTTTAGCGGTGGCCTTGGGACAGCTGGGTTAAGGGTTGGTCTCGTTGATCTTTTAGGTCTTTTCCAACCCCAATGACTGTATGATTCTGTGATTTCATGTCTGAGTTGAGTTTTTGTTAGGTTTATTTTTTTACCAGCTCATTAGGTTGTTACAAAGCAAGGATTTACTGGATTATTCAGGAAATTAAGGGGCCATTCATCACCCCCCCTGTTCCCCCAAATTAGCCACCTGCAGAGCTGGGTTCTGTCACAGGGCACGTGCAGCTCCCCAGCTCTCTCATCTTGCTCACAGCTGTCTTGTCTTGCTCAGTCCCTTCAAACACGAGGACAGATTGCAGTCAGCGCTTGAGCTGTTCTCTGGTCCCTGAGTGGAAGGCATTTTGCACTTTCCACATCTGAGGGTGGAAACTCATCTTCCCAAAAACGAGTGGCACACATCCCGTCAAGAGCAACCAGGCTTTTCCTCTGAGCGTCTGCGCTCTCGTTCTCATCTGCTGCTGAATTCCACGGACGAGTCCCGCGGAAGGAAAGCCTTCTGCTGTGTCAGAAGTTCTCTTACTCACAACGAGTTCCATGTGTGCGGGGTGGCCTTTCATGTTCCCTCTGTGTTTTATGAGGAATATTAACTGTTCTGAAAATGAGGAGCCTGCTTGATCTGAGGCACAACATGAGCCCACGCTCATTAACAACGCGAAGACCAGCGTTTCTTCTGTCAACAACAACCTCGACCGAGATGTGGCTGACGTTCTGCGCGGTGTCACGTGCTCAGAAAGTTGGTAATTAGCCACATGGCAGTGATTTGTGTGCGGAGAGTGTTTTACCTTCCTTTGAAACAGTTCTGTGCGTTAGGCACTTGGCTGATTAAAGGTTAATAATTCAAAGCGAAAGGTTAATAATTCAGAGGAGCTTAATCACTTTAGTATGTTGGAAAACTGGGACTTTAGTGGATTTCTCCTGGAATTGCTGCAAAATTGATCTGAACCATGTTGGTAATTACAAACACCATGACCATTAGTAATTGTTTCGTTAGCTATCTGTTTTCTTTGTGCAAAGCAGCTTCTACCTGTGTTCATACAAACTGAACGTTTACAAACCCATGTGAAATGCTTCAAGAAGGCTCCCACGTCATAGATTCCTCGAATGGTTCAGGTTGGAAGGGACCTTCAAGATCATCCAGTTCTAACTCCCCTGCTATGAGCAGGGACAACCCCTCTACACCAGGTTGATCAAGGCCCCAGTTGAATGCAAAGAGAATACTCTGGCAGCTGCTAGCATGTTGGTTTCTCATGTACTTGAGCTGTGGCTGTGATGAAGGCTGATTTTATGGAGAATTTCACCTCCAGGGCTGGGTTTAGAACCCATCTGCTGCTGCCTTTTCTCTTTTCAGTGTTGTTTGGAGAGTTCTGCAATAATGCTCTTGTAGTTAGACCAGTTGAGAGAATCACAGAGTCATTGAGGCTCGAAAAGCTCTCTGAGCTCATCCAGCCCATCCCAGGAACTAACGTCATTACATCAGCCAGAGCAGGGCACTAAGGGCCACAGTCAGGCTGTCCTTCAACACCTCCAGACACAGGGATTCCCCCACTGCCCTGGGCAATCCACTTCAGGCTCTGAGCACCCTTTCCATGAGGAAGGACTTCCTAACACTCAACCTAACCCTCTCCTGGCAGCTTCAGGCCCTGCCCTCTCATCCTGGTCTGGTTTCCTGGGAGAAGATCCATTACCAGGCACCCAAGTATTAGGGTTTTATTGTCCTGGTGATTGTGAGCAAGAGTTTGATTTTGTGGGGTTTTTACACAGCAAGGAGCTTTAACCCCTTAAAAGCTGTAGGGCAGTATCAGCTGTTAAAAGAGGGGAAAAGGTAAAAGAGGTGGCTGACACCCTTTTGATGTTGTGCTCGTTACATTCATGGCTCTGTTGGGATCCAAAGGGTACTCCAAGAAAAATACACAATGAGTGGAGGTTTTTGTTTGGTTTGATCTTTCCATCCTTTTACTGTGAACTTGTCTGCCTTTGCTGCATTGTCAGCTAAATTAAAAGCATTCACACTGTTCCTCCCGTGTCTTCATTAGCTTTCGTCTGGAGCTACCTTTATGGTTGGCAGTTCTGTCTTCATTATGCTATTTGGTGAGGTTTTTAATGCAAGCCAAGGGAAAGAAGGAAAACCTGAATGTGATTCAGGAGTACATCCTATTTTTAACGTCAGCTTTTAGTCCTTTAGGACTTTTTTCCTTTATTTCCTTATTCAGGTTGGATTTTTTAATGTAATAGCAGGGTAGAAGCCTGGAGCTTCATCTTTAGTAATGAGAAACTATTAACCCTACTCTAAATTTCTATAAATAGGTAATTGCCCACTCCTGATTTGATGTGCTTTCCACTGATGGTTATTTTCAACCTTTCATATAGCTGTGCAAGATACTTTAGGAAGATAGGGAGGATCACAGAGTGTTAGGGGTTGGAAGGGACCTCAAAAGGTCATCCAGTCCAATCCTCTCCTAGATCCAGTGGCACAGGAACAGTCCAGGTGGGTTTGAAATGTCTCCAGAAAAGGAGACTCCACAACCTCCCTGGGCAACCCCTTCCACGGCTCTGGCACCCTCACTGGGAAGAGTTTTCTTCTCCCCTTGATGTGGAACCTCCTCTGTTCCAGCTGACACCCAGTGCTCCTTGTCCTAGCATTGGGTGCCCCTGAGCAGAGCCTGGCTCCTTCCTCCTGACACCCACCCTTTCCGTCTTGATCACCAGGCATGGGGGTCACCTCTCAGGCTCCTTTTCCCCCATCTCCCTCAGCAGGGAGATGGCACATTCCAAATGCAGTCAGTGATTTTAAAGTAGAGTGCTTCTGTTTTCTGGTCATACATACAAGAGTTGTTTCCTCCGCTGTCCTAACAGATCTGTCTGTGCACGTAAAGCCTTTCTTGCCCACAGACTGAGCGTTTTCATTTTCTAAACAGGTGTCTCAATGCATGTACCTACTGCAAAACCAAGCACGCCAGAGGCGATCTAGCAAGTTATCCAATCGAGGAGCTGGTGGACAGAGCCAAACAGTCTTTTCAAGGTAAGGAGTTTCATCCCTACTGTAAACAACAGCCTCAACAAAAAAAACACGTTTTGTGGATCTCTTTAGCAAGTTTTGTTACCGGTCCTGTAGTCCCAGCACTAGAAGGCTCTAAAATGCTTTATTCAGTTTTGGAAGAGCAACGTTTACTCCTCACTACAGAGTGGTGACTACGTGGCACTGGGTGACAAAGCTGTAGGAATTTACATGCGTGTTCACTGCTCATGTAAACCTACACCTGGTTTTGCTCAACTAAGACGAGGTGACTGCAGTTGTCATGACTAGGGCTGTTTAGTCTGAGGAAAATGTGGCTGAGACCTTAGCTGCCTACAACTGCTTGAAAGGAGGTTGTAGAGAGGTGGGAGCTGGTCTCCTCTCACAAGGAATAAGTGGTAGAACAAGAGGAAATGGCCTCAAGTTGCCTCAGGGGAAGGTTAGGTTGGCTATGAGGGAAGACTTCTTCCTGGAAAGGGCCATCTGAGCTTGGCACAGGCTGCCCAGCGAGGGGGTTGAATCATCATCCCTGGAAGTGTTTCACAGTCATGGAGACCTGGAGCTCAGGGACAGGGTTTGGGGGTGGGGTGGGACAGCTGAGGTAACGGTTGGACCTGATGATTTCAAAGGTCTTTTCCAACCTAAACAATTTGGTGATTCTATGACAGAAGAGAAAGCAGCCGATAGATTGTACTTTCCCAGCCTCAGGAATAAGGCATTTACATTTAATTTTCCTATTTTCTATTACTGACCTTAAAGTCAGTGTCATGTGCTGCAAAGCCGTGTGTGTTTCATGCTTCCAGTACAGGGTGCGTACTCGTGTACTGCACTGGGCTACGTGTTAAGGCCTCCACAGTATCCCAGACTGTTAGGGATTTGAAGGGACCTCAAAAGATCATCCAGTCCAATCCCCCTGCCACAGCAGGATCCCCTAGATCCAGTCACACAGGAACAGGCCAGGTGGGTTTGAGATGAGGACTCTGCAAGCCCCCTGGGCAGCCCCTTCCAGGGCTCCCTCAGCCTTTCCTCATCAGGGAGATGCTCCCCTCCTTTCAGCATCTTTGTGGCTCTGTGCTGGACTCTCTCAAGTAGCTCTGTGTCCTTCTGGAACTGAGCGGCCCAGAACTGGACACAATAGTCCAGATGTGGTGTCCCCAGGGCAGAGCAGAGGGGGAGGAAAACTGCCGAAATGGAGTTTCTTTTAATATTTTGTCTGGGTTTGTGTCTCCTGCCTGAGCTCCCTAGGACTTCTGAAGGTATGACTGATACCAACTTCAATAATTCCCCAAGTTTCTTTGATCAAATAATCCATCTGAAGTGGAGAGCTGTTCCCTTTTTGTAACTTTAATGGTTTTCCTGTGAATTCAGAGTTCCAAATCGTTGCTGTGCACGGACAGCCTTGTCAAATCGCGTTACACATCACACTGGTAGAAGACAGCCAACGACAGAATTGCAAAACACAGTACCGTGGTCTGTGAGCAGAGAACAAATGGCTACTGTGAGGGTGTTTATGCAGAGAGGTTCTCTACAGCTGATAGTACAGCAATTTCTTTGTGTCATCAGTTCGTAGTGTGTTTTTTTTCTAATTTGCTGTATCACGGTCAGTGCTGTGTGCTAGGGAATTGCATCTGCAGTTATGAGAGAGCCCTTTCTTCACTTCCCAAAGCTCCTTCGTGTATAACAATGTGGGTTTTGCTTAGCGTATGAAGTGGAAGGCTGGAGTAGCTGCCATGGGTGAACAGCGGTCGAAGGAGACACAAGAGTTAAACAAGCCTGAGCTTTGAGAGTTGTGTGGAGTGGTGTTCTGGGATGGCGTTGGCTAAATTACAAGACTTGAAATGGCTTCATTTTTTATTTTAAATGGGATTTTAGTGACCCTATATATAAAAAAAAAGAGACTTGATAGTTTACCTGGTGATTTATTAAACCCTACGTATTGTGAGAGACCCTTCTGGGCACCGATAGATATTGCAGACAACTTCTGCTGGTTCAGCAAACCAAGTTAAAAATATAAATGGTTTTCTGGAATTAGCTGTTATTTCTTTCTCCTTTAGAATGTCTTCATGTACCAGGACAAAATTACACCTCCTCAGCATCACATGCCCCATGGCAGGGACTGTACTGCTATTAAAATATAGACTGTATAATTACTGCTGGATTACCTTATTTTATGGGAGCTAGCAAGGAGCTCAAATGAAACTCAGGTCCTGTTGGGGAATGTTCTTGTGTCCTGCAGCTGTGTGGAGTGATCTCTTCTGGATGAATAATGGCAGTGTGAAGTAGAATTGGTTTTTATAGCTTTATTTGCACGGTGTTGAGCTCTGAAGAAGGGCTTTTTTGGGATGTGTTTGATAAAATCATGCACTGTAAAGCAGAGGACCTATCTGAACGAAGATTCTAAGTCTTTTATTGGTTGCCCTTACCAATTATCCATCATCCTGTAGACTGTGAAGTGATGAGAGTTTAATGTTCAACATTTCTCTGTCTGCAAGTACTGCTCTATCAGATGTTTATGCATAGTGATAAGGATTGATTTTTATACCGTGTGACTGGATTCCAGAGCTTTTCAGATGGCTGTGAGCTTTGCTAAGGCTCTCTGTGTTTAGCCGTTCTGATGAGGGGCTGTCACGGCAAGGAGACCTGTTCTGCTGCATCAGTTATAATACAAGAAAGGGAGCTTCTATCCATAGATTCATTCATAGATTCCTAGAATGGTTCTGGTTGGAAGGGACCTTCAAGATCATCCAGTTCCCACCCCCTGCCCTGAGCAGGGACACCCGCCACTAGACCAGGGTGCTCAAGGCCCCAGCCAATCTGGCCTTGATTGGGAGCTGGGGGGCAGCCACAGCCTCCCTGGGCAACCTGGTCCAGGGTCTCAGCACCCTCAGCGTGAAGAATTTCCTCGTGACTTCCAGTCTGAACCTTCCAGTTGAAACCATTCCCCCTGCCCCTACCACTCCAAGCCCCTGGAAACAGCCCCTGCCCATCTTTCCTGTAGCCTCCTTCAGGGACTGGAAGGCTGCTCTAAGATCTCCCTGGAGTCTCCTCTTCTCCAGGTTGAACTCTCCCAGCCTGTCCCTGTAGCAGAGGTGCTCCATCCCTCCCCTTATCCTCATGGCCCTCCTCTGGACACGTTCCTACAGCTCAATCTCCTTCCTGTGCTGGGGGCTCCAGAACTGGATGTAGCACTGCAGATGGGGTCTCATCACAACAGAATAGAGGGAGAGGGTCCCCTCCCTTGCCCTCCTCGTCCTGCTGCTCTTGATGTAGCCCAGGATGCGGTTGGCTCTCTGAGCTGCAAGCAAACACTGCTTTGTCTTATGGTTTTTTAACTTGCAATGGGATGGAGGAGAATGACTGTGCTTTCTGAGATAAAACCCTTCTCTCAGCCTTTTTACTGCCTTCTAGGAAAAATCAGTCTTTATTGTAATCATGTTCCCTAAGTGTAATTGGAAGTTGCATTCCAGGGATTCTGAGCTGCTGTATTTGAAACCCTTTGATAAGCAGCTTCTCTTTGTTCTTCTCTGCGTTTTGCTGTAGCTAAAGAGGTAGATTTTGTTGTTGTTATCAACTTTATTAAAATTCTCCGTTGCCTTTTGTGTCTCGTGAATGGTTTACGTCTTTCCTGCTGCCTGAGCTAACGCACAGAGTACTGAGGCCAAGAGAAATATTTTGGTACTGGCCTGTCAGCTCTCGAGCTGCACGGGACAGTCGAATGAATTAGTTTGTCATGGCTCTGTGGAATCTTTTCTAATGATGCTGAAAGGGGAAGGTTTAATTACCTTCCATCAGTAGAGATTAGAAGCAATGTCTTCAGCTGGGTATAACCTGCTGTGTAACAGGCACTTGAACACACCTACCCAACATCATGTAGCATAAAGATGTTTAAAAGCATGGAAAGATATCCTTTCAGTAGGTAGTGACAACACTGCAGATGGTTTTGAGCCTCATTCAAGGAAGAGAATTCTAAGTTCAGTGATCGTTGCTCTTGGTTCAGAAAGAAATGCTCAGTTGTGGTGGATTTAATATGTGTTATCACAGAATGATTGAGGCTGGAAGCAGGTGCAGAGGAGCAATGAGGCTGGGGAAGGGACTGCAGGGAAAGGCTGATGAGGAGAGGCTGAGGGAGCTGGGGGAGCTTAGCTTGGAGAAGAGGAGACTCAGGGGGGACCTTCTCCCTCTCTACAACTATCCAAAGGGAGGTTGTAGACAGGTGGGTTTGGGGTCTTCAACCAGGAAACCAGCACCAGGATGAGAGGGCAGGGCTTGAAGCTGCCAAGGAGGGTTAGGTTGGATGTTAAGAAGCCCTTCCTCATGGAAAGGGTGCTCAGAGCCTGGACCGGACTGCCCAGGGCAGTGGTAGAGTCCCCATGCCTGGAGGTGTTGAAGGACAGCCTGGCTGTGGCCCTGAGTGCTGGCTGCTGGGGGGATGTTAGGTGCTGGGCTGGGCTGGCTGAGCTCAGTGATGCTGTGATTCAGCATGAGCCCAATGCCCCAAAGAAAAAAAGGAAGAATAGCACTCGCGCCTCTAGTTTATTTGTAAACCAGGTCAGATCCCCTTGATTAGCTCTCCGCTGGAGCATAATTTGCATCCTGACAGACTGAACCTAAACAACAGGCTTTTTTTTTTTTCACATCAGCCAAAAGATAGAAAAATAAAAGCTATTTCCAGTTCTCAAGCCCTGCACCAGGGCTGAAGAAATCCGCAACTGTTAATGAACAGCTATTTCAAATATTTACAGGAGGCGAAAGAAAGGCAGATTGGCATCCAAGGCAGCTGGGCTGGGGGAGAGCTATTAAAAATAAACATGATAAATGATGCTCAAGTGCTCGTGGAGCTGTCAAATAGCAGCGGTACTCGGGACTGGAAGGTGTTTGTATCCGTGGCCATGCGGCCAGCACTGGGGTAGGGTTTTCTCCTGATGTTCACAGATAGCAGATCGCAGTGTGGGGAGAGAAGATCGATGTAATGGATTCACACACTGTGGACATCTCGCCACGGTGAAACGCTTGAGTACTTAGTTGATCAAAATCATCATGATTCACACATTCAGTTGTGTCCACACTGAGCTAATTTCTTCAGCTCTGATTTCTGATTAAATATGGCGAGAGCTTATGTTCCTGGCTGTGTGCAACTCTCTCTTGCTTCTGTGTCGGTGGAGGATAGCGCTGAAGGTGTCTGATGGCTGCATTGATTTTGTATGGATCTTGAAAGATTCTGTTTGTGAGGCTGTGAACTTCTTCAGCTTCTCTACACATAGGTTTTGTATTATTTCTGGCAGGCTACAGCCTGGGGGATGAGGGGCTCCAAAGCTGCCCAGCAGAAAAGGACCTGAGGTGGGCTGGGAGACAGCTGGCTTCATAGGAGCCAGCAGTGTGCCCAGTTGGCCAAGAAGGCCAACAGCATCCTGGCCTGGATCAGGAATAGGGTGGTCAGCAGGAGAAGGAGAGTTCTCATGCTCTTGGACTCGGCCCTTGGGAGGCCTCCTTTTGAGTCCTGGGTTCAGTTCTGAGCCACTCACAATAGGAGACACATGGAGATGCTGGAACAGGTCCAGAGCAGAGCTACCCAGCTCGGTAGGGGTTGAGAGAGCCAGTCATATGAGGAGAGGCTGAGGGAGCTGGGCAGGGAGAGTTTGGAGAAGAGGAGGCTGAGGGGGGNTGTCAGTCTCTCAGGGACTGAGGGTTTTGTTGGGGTGGAGATGGTTGGACTGGAGATCTGGGAGCTCCTTTCCAACCAGGGATTGCCCTGTGATTCTGTCTAGAAATATCTATTAGGTCAGCTCTCAGTCCTGAGTTTCATGTGTGTCAGTGGCTGCAAAGACACTTCATTTTTGTCCTTTACTGTGAGTCTAGTTCCTCTTGCTAGTAAATCCCCCCTAAAGCAAACAGACAAACAAATTATTGATGCCTTCTGCTCTGCAGATCCTCCACGTACAAAGGATGTGAGAAAAACATCATTACGTGCAGGATGCTGTGGCAGGAATCACTTGTTTGTTGTGCACGGACATTGCTTTCTTCCCCCTTGCAATCCTTTTTGCACTTTAATTGGGAGAAGCAACACTAAAATTATAATCCAGAAGACTCTCAGTCCTCTTTCATTCAGCATCACTTGGCCCAATTTCTATGACATTTTCTTGAGCAGAAGCAAAGGAGCTCATAAACCCAGAGTTGCCTGTGGCTGCTGTTTCAGAAGTCCATGAGCAGTGGTGGCTGGCAGGACCTGAACTTGCAGGGAGATGAATCTTCAGCTCTACAGCTTCCCCTGTTAGGTGGAAAGTTCCTTGCAAACACAGGGATGGAAATTGTCTTTGAGGTTTAATCAACCAGAAATCAGTGTTTGCTTACCCGTCCCAGTTTGGATGAGGAGGAGTAAGCAAATACAGTTTTTCTAAGCTTTGTTAGAGCACAGTATAAGAGAATCACAGAATTACTGAAGCTGGAAAAGCACTCTGAGCTCAGCCAGCCCAGCCCAGCCCAGGACCTAACATCACCCCAGAAGCCNCACTGCCCTGGGCAGTGCAGTCCAGGCTCTGAGCTCCCTTTCCATGGGGAAGAGCTTCCTAACATCCATCCTAGTCCTCCCCTGGCAGCTTCAATCTCTGGCCTGTCATCCTATCACTAGTTGCCTGGGAGAAATGCCTGACCCCCACCTGGGTAAAACCTCTCTTAAGGCAGTTGTAGAGGGAGAAGGTCCCCCCTGAGTCTCCTGCAGGCTGAACACCCCCAGCTCCCTCAGCCTTTCCCTCCAGTCCCTTCCCCAGCCTTGTTGCTCCTCTGGACCCACTCCAGTCCCTGAATCTCTTTGTTGAAGCGAGGGATATTAGCAACAATAAAGTGCAATATCCTCCACTGTAACTTGATTTGGAAAGTGTCTGAACATCGAGAGGGTATGAAAACGCTGGAATTCCCGTGACAGGGATGGTCGTACATGTTAGAGGATTCTTATTTCGACCAAGTTCAAGCCATGACGCTTGTGTGTCCTTTGTCAGCCCCTTCCCCCTCCACAAGTCTCGCTTTAGAAGGATTTGTGCTCCATTCTTGCACGTATTTTCATGTGGATTCGGGTATTTAATGATGTGAATTTGCATATTGGGCTCGCACAGTCTCCTGAAGTTAATTGTTTCATTTCTCCAGCTGTTCCTAACTAGCCATTGTGCTGATCAAGCACTTGCTTCCCCATGTCCTTGATAAAATTAATGAAAGCATCTGTAGAAGCAGCGACAGCAGCTGCAGAGCCCTATGGAAGCCAACTTCTGCTTAACATTCTGATAAAAGAAATAGTTCTGTACTCGTGCTGGAAGCTAATGCCGGCTGCCTTACTTGGAGCATAAAGAGAGTTGCACCTGCCAGGGCTAGACCAAGCGCTGAGGCTCGCTGATTACATGTTCTTGTTAGTGTAATTGTTATGGGGAAAATGGGAGTGATGTCATCCTTATCAAAACCCTACTGGCACCCTACGGAGTGACAAATAATTTGCCCACTGCTGTTTATCAGCATGGGCCTTGTTTTAGAAGTGATGAGAGTGCTGAATTTTCACAGTCGAAGGCTGTGCGACTGCGGAGGTGTATGGAAATGAAAAGGAATGATACTCGTAATCAGGGCACATAGTGATGGGTAAGGTGTAATGAAACATAAGTGCACATTTAGGGTAATTATCTGGCTGCCAGGTGGGGCCCTGGGGCTTTGCATGTATGGAAACTGCTTGAGGTGGCGGATACACAGGAAGAAGTACAGCAGCACCATCTGCTTTTTTCTCATTTCCTCATTAATTCTTCTATCCCTTAAGCCTGGACTGCACAGACTTTGAACAGCGTTTGGGCTGTTGGGTATCTCCTCTCCTTCTAGTTGGGTATAGCCCCAAGTCCTGCAGTGGATGTGATGCAAAGCAGCAGCTCCCGTGAGTAGAATATATTAGTGCAGCCTTCTAGGGCTCTCTGAGGCTTATGTTACACACTTCTTCTCTTTAATCCTCTCTCAGAATGGCTTGTAGTGAAATCTGCTTGTAGTAAAATCTCTAGTGGAAGCCTGCAAGTCTTCGGCTACTCGTGTGCCTTCTCAGTAAGTAATGGGAGTAAGTGGTTGGTAGCTGAAAACACAGGGGTGTCTCGGAATCAGTGTGGAAACAGGAAACTGGGAAGTGTGGGTGGTCACTCCTTCGTAGGGGTTTCTATGGGAAACGGAACAGGCTGCCCAGGGAGGGGGTTGAATCACCATCCCTGGACGTGTTTCAAAGTCGTGGAGATCTGGAGCCTAGGGACAGGGTTTAGCAGTGGCCTTGGGACAGCTGGGTTAAGGGTTGGACTCGATGATCTCGAAAGTCTTTTCCAACTTAAATGGTTCTATGATTTTGACTTTTAAAAAGGGACTGGGACCCTGGTGCCTCCAAGAACACTACTCATACAGACACCAAACGTCTCAGGTGTCCCCGCACATGCAGTTTGGTTGTGTGTCTCATCCCAGGTAGCTTTAATATCTCTCAGATGCCTTGCAATTCACCTGCACTCATTCATAGCTGCTGTGTGTGTGTGTGTGTGTGTGCATTCGTTTGTCTGGGATTGTGCCACAAATCCTAGTGATTTCAGAGCAGTTTCCGGACCGACGGCTGCAGTCACATTCTGTTATTGTGAAATACTTTGTAATTTATAGAACTTCTCTGTTCTAATGCATCTTTTATGTATCTTGGGCATTTTTATTAATCTCAGGGTTTTTTTTTCCCCTGCTGAATATAGGTCATTAAAGAATTTGCACTGTTTGTTCCCTAATAAAAAGAAGAACATTGCTGAATCTGAGGTTGTAGTGTGTGCCAGGGTCAGGCTTCTGCTTGATGTAACTGCGGGGAAGTCAGTGGAGTAATACCTTGGATGAATGTCACTAAACTTCTACTGAAGCCTCCACATTTTTATTGTTGAAAAATATAAAAAATATAACTGAGATCTAAGTGTAAAAATCCTTTGTCTGAGGTGGATCCTACCAGGAGCCCTTCAGCATTCGCTGCCTCACTCAGATTTTGAAAGTTTATGGAGGAAAACTCAAAAAGCCATGAGATCTTCAGCTTGTAAGGAACCTTCTCATGGACCAAAGGGAAGTGCTGATTACACTGATGCTGAGATCAGTCTGATCTCTCCTCCTCCATCTGGAGAGCACGAGATAGGAATCTGATAGAGAAAAGTCCACCAGCAGACCGGTGTAATTGTTCAGGTGGGGTTACACTCCTGCTCAGGTGGAGGCTCTTCATCTGGCTTAAACTGGTATTTTCCAGTTCAGCTTAAGTTCTAGAGCCCAGAAGTTCCACAGCCTAGAAAAAAACAGCGACCTTGTAGCAGAATGAGGATATCCCCGGTCAACTCTTCAGCCCGTATTCCATTAGGTTTGAAAAGGGCTTTTCCTGTGTAAATGATCCCTCACACTAAACAAAGAGCATTTCCATCAGGGAGTGTTAGAGTGTATTTTACAGGATAAGTGGGAGCATCTCCAGCTTACAGGGAGGCAGCGGAGAAGCAGAGTATTTAACTGTCTTGCCAGAAGTCACAGAGGAAATTCTATCTGAGCTGGAAACCTTAGGCTTACAGACTGGACTTGATGCTCCCAGAGGTCTTTTCCAGCCTCCATAACTGTGATTCCGTTTGTGATAGAAATGGTGGAGGTTTTATAACTAGATGTGTGTGTGCAAGCAGGATGGTAGCATGTGCTAATCACAGGGACAACAGAGAAACTCCATGGCAGTAAACCTCGGGTGAAAAGTGTTTGTGGATGGCAAAGTCACGGTGCTCACCACTGGACTTGGTCATCAGCTGGAGCAAGGCAGTTCTGAACCACTTCATGTCAGTTCAGGGACCCCTGGCAGAGTGAAAGCAGGAATGGTTCATTTTTTGGAATGAATTTGGTGGCAGTTTTATACTGGGGGAGTTTCTCAACATCTCCTGGCCTGGTGGAATAATCCCGTGCAGCCTGTGATCTGAGGAGCTGTACCACTCCTGGACAGGCTGCTCTTAATACACTTGACATAATTCTTTTGTTTGGAAAACTGGAGTATTGTGTTTATCCCGTTGATCTTACTAAGGTGGAACATTTCGTAACACTCAAGGACAGCAGTGAACATTCAATGGGTCTGTTTTTATGTCCCAGTACCACATGTATTTGTTTTTCTCTCTGCTCAGGCTCTGGGATCCAAGATGATTCTCATGATCATGTTTCTGTCTCTGACAACAACCAAAAGGCAGATACCCCGTTTCTATGGCTTCATCTTTTATGTGGGCATTTCAGTTCAGTTTTATTCCACCAGTTTGGGGAAGAGAGGGGAAAAACTGCAGCGTGTCTGTCTTAGACCAGACCTCGGTTTGCAAGATCTCAGTGTGTGTTTTGTTTGTCTTTCAAACATGATTTCTGCCTCTGTGCTGGTTTGACCACGCCAGCCTCAGTCCTCTCTGGCACACTCGCCCAGATAGACTTGTTCATCTCTTGAGAAAAAGAGATGATTTTGTTCTTGCAGGCATCAGCCTCTGGTACTGTTTCTGTTGGCCTTCTTTTTGCTCGTGATGCGAGGTGGTGACTGTCAGTAGTGATGCCATTTCCAAGTTAAACGGAAGCCACAGCTCTCAAACTTGAGGGATCTCTCTCTTCCCCTTCTCCATCCTCCAAAATAGACATGCCATGGTTTGAAAGCTCAAGCGAAATCCTTTAATTCTATAAGAGCTGAAGACAGAGCCAATGAAAACAAACAAACAAACTGGAGCAAAAGCATAACTTCAAAAGAGAGCTGATTGCAGCCAAGTTCTGCATGGAACCGCAGTGGTTTGCACTCCTATCATGTGTGTTCTTAGGACAAAACCAGCTGTTCAGCTGAAAACTTTCAACAGGAGAACTTGAACTTGCATGGAGTAGAAGCAAGGGGATCTGGTTTTGCCTGGGTACTCACAAGTGCAAACCCTATCACTGTGCGTCTTCTCTGTGTGAGTAGTGGGTGATGGCTCTAGGTACTCGGTGGCACCAGGGACAAAGTTCTAATGAATTGATTGATAATGCTCTGATGGTGCTGCTTCATCTTTCCATCTTCAGTAGAATGACATGAACAGTACAGATACAGATCACTACTTGGTCTTACACTAAAAAGTGAATCTCAGAGTGGTTCAGGTTGGAAGGTGCCTTGGAAATCATCCAGTCCCAACTCCCTGCCATGGGCAGCAGCAGCTCTCACCTGAAGAGGGTGCCCAGAGCCCCATCCAGCCTGGCCTTGAACACTTCCAGGGATGGAGCAGCCACAACCTCCCTGGGCAGCCTGTTCCAGGGCCTCAGCACCCTCACTGGGAGGGATTTCTTCCTAAGATCTCATCTAAGTCTCCTCTCTTTTAGCTTGAACTTATCCCCTTTTCCTGTCACTGGAGTCTCTTATAAAGAGAGACTGTTGTCGGCTTTAGAGGAGAAAGAGTTACAAGCGAGGTGATGTTCAGTGTGAAACGTAGGGCTCTCTTGAGTTAGGAGCTGGACACAAAACTTGTGGGATGTTGTTTCTTAAGCCTGTGGTTTGGAGCTGGAAAAGGTGAGAGGTTAGGATGTGACTGCCAAGTTAGTGAGAGGCAGGATGGGTATGGGAACAGGGGAGGGAATGGTCAGTGCCAAGTGCACCGTGAGGACAGAATATGCTGAGTTGCCTGAACCCACGAGCAGTGCATGAACTCGGTGGCTTTATTTTGGGATTCAGTGTGGAGAAGTTTGACATTGTGTCAGGAAAGAAGGGCAGAGCTCACGTCTGCCTGGCTTTCAGCATCTTGGCTGTTTGCAAAGCAGTTAGTTCTCAACAAAGCAGTGATCTTTTAATGGTGATCCTTTAATTGTGATCCTCTTACTGTGATCCGCTTATAGTGATCTTTTAACTGTGATCGTTTAATTGTGATCTCTTAATGATGATCTTTTAATGGTGATCATTTAATTTTCTTTATGTTGAATCTCATTTATTGAATGTATTTCTGTAACAGGACAGGTGGAAACTCTGTGCCCTAATAGATGGAGAATGGTGCCATCCTCTCCCTGAGCCTTTTCAGAGTGTTCTGTTGGTTCTCTCTTTTCTTGACACTTGAACTTGGTTTCTTGAACTGACACGTGTTGCGATGGCAAAGCTGACTCCAGTACTTCACACAGAACCATAGAATAGTTTCAACTGGGAGAGACCTTCAAGATCATCAAGTCAACCTTTTCTTAGCCCTATCATCGAGGTAGCAATCAGAGTCCTCCTCGTTCCTCTCAAACTCATTTACATGTCTTAAGCACTACTATAGCCCAGGAAATCCCAGACAGCTCAGAACAAATAAATCACAGAATCATTTAGGTGGGGAAAAATCCTTCAGGATCTTCAGGTCCACCCCTTAACCCAACCAAGGCCACCGCTAAACCCTGCCCCTGAGCTCCAGATCTACAGGAAGTTTAAACCTGTCCAGGGATGCCAAGTCAAGGGGTAGCAACACCCCATCAACAGTTCATTTTTACACCTGAAGCCAGCAATCCATTTTAAGAATGCATTTTAATCCACAGCTCTCAGAGGATAACACTTGAAAGAGTGTGTGACTCAGCCTGCCAGAACTGCTTGTGGGTTTGATTGCATTAATGCATGAATTGTGAACGTAATCAGTGGAGATGGATGAGTTAACAGAGGAAGAGCAGAGGAGGAGGGAATTCAAACCAGAAGAGGGCAGCAATGCTGTAAAAAAGGGATTTTGGCTCCAATCTCTTCCTTTTCCTGTGTTGCCAGTAAGTCACATGTGTGCTCTGCTAATTTCTTGGACAGACTTTAAGATAAGTAGCATGGAAAGGTCTGTTAATGCCATTGCAGGGGTTATTATTTCAGTTCCATTTCTTTGAACAGCTTCTTCCTGCCAAAAGGTATTAACTTGAAGGAATACATGTAGAGGACCTGCTGACTCCTTTTCTCCAACGTATATTTCTAGTATGAACATGGATTTCTTGATACTGTGCTGATTTCTGGGTGGATTGTGTCCGTCCTTAGACGATTTGCAGTGAAATCACTCATTTCCTAGTTGCCACGATCGTATCGGTTTCAGGGAATTCAGTATCAGGCTGGGTGTTTTTTCAGGTACCAGTTGTAAGCAGTAACCTCTGTTGGCCCAGTCTATTGCTGTTGTATTTTAACACCTTCCTCGTCATCAGAATGTGGCTGTAGAGGTGTAGAAACCCCTGTGCATTGCACCAGCGTACCAGAGCGTGTAAAGCAGTAGTAAACACGTGTGTGTGAACTGCAGTGGGGGCCATATGAAATGGGAGGGGGTCCCTATAGAGGCAGGGTTAAAATGTACTGAATTGTTGCTGACAGTGCATTAGTTGTTGGGGAAAAAAAGGTGTTTAGTGTCTTTCTGGAGGACGTTCTGAGAGATGGTGTGAGGCTTGAGGAGTAGTTCTGATGTGGTTTCTGTACATACAAGAAAATAGGTCTGTTGGGAACGGTGATTCATAGATCCCTAGAATGGTTCAGGATGGAAGGGACCTCAGAGATCATCCAGTTCCAACCCCCCTGCCATGAGCAGGGACACCCCCCACTAGACCAGGGTGNAACAGCCCCAACTCTCAGCCTGTCCCCATAGAAGAGGTGCTCCAGCCCTCCCCTCATCCTCATGACCCCCCTCTGGACACGTTCCAACAGCTCAATCTCCTTCCTGTGCTGGAGGCTCCAGAACTGGACGCAGTCCTGCAGATGGAGTTTCAGGAGAGCAGAATAGAGGGAGGGGGAGGATTTGTGATGTCCCACAAATTCCTGTTGTAGAGCAGAACTACTCCTTGTCTGTCAGCAGTGCTGATACAGTTCTGCAAGTGAGGGGGAAGAGGAGGTAGACAAACACGTCTGCACTGCTTACTTTGGTGCTGAGACAACATCTGAAGAATAACTGCAACTATTTTTATGGCATTAGCAGTGGGTGGATGCTAGATGCTAGAGGCAGTGGAGTTGTCCATCTCATGGACAATTACATTTGTGAAATGTAAGCTTTGAACCTTCTTTCCCCTCCCTCCCCCCCCAGCCCCCCTCAAATCAGACAGGAAACAAATAGCCCCAAACTGTTGAAGGGTCCTCCCGCTGTTCTATAGTCTGAGAGAATGAACCCAAATGTTCACGTGCTACCAAGAAAAAAGGAATACACAGACGGTGTTGCTTCACCATCTGGGGAAAAATTAGCATTTCATTTGTATTAGCTGCTTCTGTTCTGGGTTTAGGAGCTGACTCACTGTCTGAACACACCAGAGGGCTTCTCCCAATATGTTCATTTGGAACCAGTCTCTCTGCTGATTACAGTCCTTCCCAGTTTCCTGAGTGGGGTGCACAGTCCGAGGTGACGTGCCCTGCCTGATGTCCATCCAGGCTGTGACTGGGAATGCCTGCTGGAAACAGAAGAGCAAACCTTGTACTCTATTGTTTGGGTACTTAGAATTATCAACACTTCTTCCTGGCTAGACACGTCCTGGTGCTGTGTCACAGCCTTGACTAAGGCATGACTAAGGGGAAATGTAGAAATCGAGAAGTCTCTGATGGTGTGAAGCCCAGGGCATTGTCTGAGTGTACCTGAGCTGTGTAACTCATGTCACAGTCCTTCCCATCACTGCTGATGGGAAATGTCCCACTCCCCATTTCCCCTGCGGACAAGGCTGTAGGAGACAGAATTGTGCTGGTGTGACACAGAAGCTCCTCCTAGTAGACAGCCTCCAAAACCAACCACCCCGTAGAGATGAACTTGTTTAATATTAACCATACTGTGTGCACAGTGAGACAAGCTGGGCTCTAACACAAGGAACTAGCGAGTGGCTGAAAGTCTCCTCTATTACTGCATGCCCAAGGCATGAATTCTTTTAAAGAGAAATATCCACAAGTACGGATGTCTTGCAGCTTTTCATTAAACCCTGCAAAATCCCAGTGACTTACAACTTTCTGCTGCTCTCTGGATTTGCTCTCCCGCTGAAAAGAGTGGTTTAGGCTGGGGGTTTTTTTGTACCCTGAGCGCAGGTGCCAGTTGGAATTCTCGCTGTTAAATCAATCTGGGAGCGCAAGGAACTATCAGTAGCCTTCACCTGATTCTGCGGGCTTCAGTTTTAAAGATGCGCTGATTTGCTTTTAGATGTGCAGTGGAGCAGCTCGGGCTTGATGTGCCCGAGGCTGCCTGCCTCTTGCAGAGTTTGTGAAGCCTTACGGCAGACTGATGGAAAATGGCACAAGGAGGAATCAGGCTTTCGAACACCTTGGCTATTGTTTTCACCCAGATAAATGAGGTCATTTGTTCCAAGAATGAGGAGAATTGCTTCCCACCTTCTAGTTCTTACTCTGTACCTTGTGCTTCGGTTACTACCCAAGCCGCACAGGGATTGAGAACTGAAGTCCAGTCTCTTGTTGACTCCGCAGGGAAATAACCTCTTCAACCAGACACCTACGTGAGGCACTCAAATTCCACCCGAGTATGTCTGTTTTCCCCTAAGCAGTCAGAAAATTCCCTAGCATAGTTTATAGATGAAAGTAGAGGTATTGCTACCTTTGTAGCATCAGCCAGCGGGAATTCAACCACCACCTGAGCTGATGTCATGTTCTCATACGTGGGAGCTGAGACAGTTTTACTCTCTAGATTCACAGAAGGGTGCAGGCTGGAAGGCACCTCTGGAGGTCTTCTGGTCCCTGCTCAGGCAGGGCCAGGTTTGCAAAGATCTGCCTGTGAAGGGAGTTTTTGAGTGTTCATTGCTCTGATCTAACAGGTGTCCTTATTTTTTATCTTCAGTCACAGGAGGTACCTGGTAGGATCTGTCTCCTGCACCCAGCTCGCTGCTGGAGATGGATATGTACCGTTACTTTGTGTGGGGTTTCTCTATAGGGCATTAGGATAGGGGTTGGATGGGACTCAGGGTAACCTGGTTTAGGGAGAGGTGTCCCTGTCCATGGCAGGGAGTTGGAACTAGATGATCTCCAAAGTCCCTTCCAGCCTACGATTCTGTGATTCTCGGTGTTAGTGCTGTGTAAGATGCATACATTTAAACTGAGTAATCTGATTTTAGCCACTGTCTGTTCCTTGCTGGGTGACTGAATGCAATATTCAGCTTTAATCACAGGATTACCTCCGGATTTGTTGTCAAATATTGCCTGTCCCTCTTTACAACTCCCTGAAGGGAGGTTGTAGTCAGGTGGGGGTCAGGCTCTTCTCCAAGGCAACCAGTGCCAGGATGAGAGGGCAGGGCCTGAAGCTGTCAGGGGAGGGTTAGGTTGGATATTAGGAAGCCCTTCCTCAGGGAAAGGGTGCTCAGAGCCTGGACTGGACCACTCAGGGCAGTGGTGGAGTGTCTGGATGTGTTGAAGGACAGCCTGGCTGTGGCCCTTAGTGCCCTGTGGCCTCTGTTCTGGCTGCTGTGGTGATGTTAGGTGCTGGACTGAGCTGGCTGAGCTCAGAGGTCTTTTCCAGCCTCAATCATTCTGTGACTCTGTGCCTCTTGCTCACAGTTCCCATAGGAAGCACCACTGGACCCATTAACTATTTCCCCCCATCCTCACTGTAGTAATGGATAAATTTCACTTCATAATTAAAGCACTCTGTGGCAAATGGTCTTAAACTGCGCCCTGCCAGCTGCTTTTGGTGTGACTTAGTTGCTCACGATTGTTTGTGTAATCGTTGTGCCCGTGCTGCCTCCAACGCGTGCCAGCGCTGAATCCTGCGTGCAGGGCTTGAGTTAATTGGCTGGTTAATGCTCTTACTGCTTAACGCGGCTCTGTTAGGTGGTTCAGCTCGGAAGCAGCAATTACTGCTCCCTTCTCTTTTGTAAAACTCATCGCTCGTTCTGAGGGTGAAGGGCATTATTAGCAGCTTCGTTTTTAGGGTGTCTTTTTGTGCTGTAAATCCAGCAGCTCCTGTTCTCCTTTTGATAGAATTGTGAGATACTGGGTCAAAGGACCTTGGGTTCTGTTTCGTAATCTGGAGAAACCTGCTCTGTGATTCCCCTGTAGAAGAACAGAGGCCTTTGTTCAGTTCCCTGCACAAGAAATAAGCTCATGGGCCTTCAAGCAAACAGAAATGTTCAGTGCTGGATACAAACCGGGTTGATTATTAAAGGCCACACAGGACAGCATCCTCCTGGAGAGCTATACAGGAGTAGCACCTGCGGCCAGAACGCCTGTTCTGGTTTGGTGGGGTCTCTCAATCCTCCTTCCCACACCTGTACATTGCACCCTGTAGTGTTTAGACCTTGTTTTTCCCCTTCCTGCATGTTTCTGTTCTACCTGTGAAAGGGGAAAAGAAAGGGCTGTGAGCTGTGCACATCAGGGTGGTGGCTTCGCTTGAGGAATGGTGGTGTTGCTAGCCCTCACAGTGCTGCTCCTAAGTTATTCTTCTGTTTCCTCAAGGTCTAGTTCTGGAAACTGAGCCCTCTGTGTGCTTCCAGCACAGTGGAGCCCCAAACCTTCTCTGCCTTGTAAGGCAGATCCAAAGGAAATGCCACGGTGGGTTGGTATTCCCTACATGCCAATGGCTAGTGAAGCAGGGGAGCTGCTCTGTGGGGTGGATGGGGTTGTGCCCCATCCCAAATCCAGCATCAGAAGCTAGAGAATCAGACTGGCCCCCTTCAGCTGGGTATCACGGGCTGCTTCCCCAGCTGCTCTGCTCACCCACGGGTGCTGTGGTGGGTGCGCAGAGCCATGGACAGGGTGGCAGCTGAGGTGCCAGCTGCTGCCTGTGCCCTGGGCAGGGGAGGAGGCGGCAGGTGCAGAGCTGCCGGAGCCTTTTGTCCTGCACCTGCTGCACATCAGGTGAGTATAAACAGCTGTCGACCGTACACCGGGATTATCCGGTAGGTGGGCCTGGACCTGACCCAAATATCTGCTTTTTTGTTGGGGTTTCTTTTTTCCTCCTCCTTGTGCCGCTTGGCTTCATTGGCTGCTTGGAACCTCAGTTTACAGGCAGGGCAGGCGCTGCCGGCTCAGATTGGGAATGCTCAGGCTCACACACACACATGCACACGGCAGGACTGACACCCTGGCGCTGTACAGGGTTGCCAGGCATCGTGCCGGCTCTGAGCGAGCTGGAAGGTGCTCCACATCTAACTTTTGAGATAAGCAGACAGCCCGTTGTTTAACTTAGAAAACATTAACTTCTTTGTGCAGCTCGCAGCAGCAGAGCTCTGAGTGGAAGAGAAGAGAACAGAGAGCAGAGCTGCTTTATTGGTTTTTATTGAGCACTGCGATCGCTGCGTTATCGATGCTGAATTGCAGAGAGAGACTTTCTTGTGCATTAAGGATAAACATGAGCGCTGGAAAACTCAAGATACAAAGATATCACTGTGCTGGGTGCACCAGGCATAGGAAATACCTCTGTGGGTCAGGACCGTGGCTCCGTAAATGTTTACTCTTAGAGGGCAGCCTCTTTTTACAACCTCTTTTCTTTCAGCCTTGGTTGTGCACAAAGTGTTTATACATCAATAGCAGTGTTTAGGGAAGGGTTGAGCGAAGGCAGCAGATAAACCAGGGGAGAACTTGTTTTGTTTCAGCTTTCTGATTGCCATTCCTGCAGCTTTGGGGCTCTGTAGGGTTTTTGTGTGTCATTAATATGGCAAAGCAGCTATAACTGTGATTAGCTACAGTGAGAGGAAGTCAAAACTTTCTTGACCTTCCTTGAATTATTACGCCTAGGGAGGTCATTCTCCCCCTGTACTGGGCACTGGGGAGGCCTCTCCTCCAGTGCTGGGGCCACTTCTGGGCTCCTCACTGCAAGAAAGAGAGAGAGGTACTGGAGCGGGTGCAGAGGAGCAATGAGGCTGGGGAAGGGACTGGAGGGAAAGGCTGATGAGGAGAGGCTGAGGGAGCTGGGAGTGTTTATCCTGGAAAAGAAGAGACCCAGGGAGGACCTTCCTCTCTTAACTCCATCAAGGGAGGTTGTAGTCAGGTGGAGATCAGGCTGTTCTCCCAGGCAGCCAGCACCAGGATGAGAGGGCAGGGCTTGAAGCTGCCAGGGGAGGGTTAGGTTGGGTGTTAGGAAGCCCTTCCTCAGGGAAAGGGTGCTCAGAGCCTGGACTGGACTGCCCAGGGCAGTGGGGGGAGTCCCCGTGTCTGGAGGTGTTGAAGGACAGCCTGGCTGTGGCCCTGAGTGCCCTGGTCTGGCTGCTGGGGTGATGTTAGGTGCTGGGCTGCCTGAGCTCAGAGGGCTTTGCCAGCCTCAGTCGTTCTGTGATTCTGTTAATTTCTGAGAGGGCTGTAAATGAAGAACTGCAAGAACCAGGGAGGACTTGAGAAGAAGATTCAAGAGCCAGTAGAACTGGTAGAATTTTAAAGAAAAACCCTACCCCACCTGTTGGTGGCTTTTTTACTGTCTCCTTCAAACCATGGGTCCAGGTAAATGCTGGGAGCAGATGGAGCTAAAGGACCAAGAGAGATCAGAGCAGGAAAGCCCAACAGTTCTCCTGAGTTTTGAAACAGAAGTTGGAGCCAGAGCATGGCCCTATCCGTGAAGTATGGTTGAGATGTAGTGAAAATTCACTTGTGTCTCCCAGGTTTGATGCCATAACCTAGCAGTTTGGAAAGCAGGGATGCAGTACTTGTGAAGTTGAGTCTTATCTGCTAGGTCTGCTGGCCTTAGATCTGATCCAGCAGCGAAAAGTAAAGTGTTTTAGGACGTTTGAGAGATTCAAGTAGATGAAAGAAGCAGCAGCTCTTACATTGATTTTTGCTCTAGGAAACAGTCTCGATGGAAAGAGTCCCCAGAGGACCTGGAAAAGAAATAGGATGGGAGTTAAACTTTCCATGTGGGGTTAATTTGTCAGTCTAAGTAGAAAGAGAAGGCAGAACTGGTTCAAGGTAAAATTGAGTCTTAGGAGCGTCAAGGCAGGTGCGTGCCCATGTAGAGCGTGCTGACTGAGGGGGAAAAGAAAACAACAGGAGATTTGAATGCAGTGAATCTGTTTGAAGTGTGGCCTCGTCAGTGCTGAGTGCAGGGGGATAATCACTTCCCTAGCCCTGTGGTATCTGTGATAGGATGCCACTGGGCTTCTTGGCCGCCTGAGTCCTATCTATGTGTAAAAGAAGAATGCACTGAGAAGTGAAGGTAGTGAGAAAGTTCAGCCACAGGATGTAGGACGTTGTTTGACATTTTCTACTCGAGGGGAATGCGCCCAACCTCTCAAATCATCCTGCCTTTGTTTAGCTTTCAGTTGCCATAAAGGATCTTCGTTGTCCTTAGACTCGTTTAGGCAGAGTATTCTTTGTGTCTAGGTGTGCTGAGTCCTCAAGATGAACTGGAACAGGATGTTCTGTGGCAGCGCTCCTCTGCAGTCCCCTGTAGGGGATCCTGGTCTAGCAGCAGGGTGGGACTAGAGAATTTCCAGGAGTCCCTTCCAACCTCCACCATTCTGTTGTTCTGTGAGAAGAAGCTGAGGGAGCTGGGGATGTTTAGCCTGGGGGAGAACACCAGGAAGGACCTTCTCCTTCTCTTCGAGTCCCTCAAGGGAGGTTGTAGTCAGGTGGGAGTCAGGCTCTTCTCCCAGGCAACCAGAACCAGGATGAGAGGGCAGGGTTTGAAGATGCCAGGGGGGGATTAGGTTGGATGTTAGGAAGCCCTTCCTCAAGGAAAGGGTGCTCAGAGCCTGCACTGGGCTGTCCTCTCTGTGTCTGGAGGTGTTGAAGGACAGCCTGGCTGTGGCCCTTAGTGCCCTGGTCTGGCTGATGGGGTGATGTTAGGTGCTGTGCTGGGCTGGCTGAGCTCAGAGGGCTTTGCCAGCCTCAGTCATTCTGAGATTCTGTGAACAAGCAAACATCCCACAATCTAAGGTAGCAGAAACCCCTGAAATTAAGCCAGTGACATTTCCTTACATCCCACCCAGAAGCATTAATACCCTTAAAGGTTGGAATTTAAAATTCTGCCCACAGCCCGTGGCTTGTCCAGGATAATAACTGGTTCATCATCGCCTCGTGCCCTGTCCTGCTGCTTTAAAACACCCCTGTACATCGCAATGCGGCCACGGATTATATTCAAGCACTTGCAGGTGCAATAAATCCATGCCATGCCAAACCCAAGGAACGTGTGTATTTGGGAGGGAGACGGGTGCTTTCAAATACAGCCGTAAGACTGATTACAGTGCCATGTGCTTACTTGAATTGTTCCTTTCCAAGCATCTGCTCTCTTACTGAAAATGTATTTTGGAACACCTGCAGAGCACAACCATTTCCCACTTCCTTCCCATATAATGGAGTTGTATTTGCTAATGGTTCAGGATCCAGCACCCCCTCAGGGGGAAGGGGAAGGCAAGGCTTGTTTTCTATCGCCTGGAGTGCTGCTGTGGCAAGGAGCCTACTGGGATAATCTCCCCGTGCAAATGCTGAAACTCATTGTGAGGTGTTTGTTGGGGGTAGCTGCAAGGGCTTAGCATCTAAACGAATCCATTTGTAGGTGCAAATTTATTTTAGTCAAACTTTAGGATGTATGGAGGGACTGGAGGAGCGAGGATGGTGCACACGTTCTAAGGTAAAGCACAGGGAATGGTTGGAATACCCACTGAAATCCCATTGTACCCAGATGCCCTAAAACCTGATGAAGTAGGTAATCCCCCCGGCAGAAGGACAGAGAGATGATCTGCAGCTGAATTCTGTAACTGTTGTCAAATAAACGGGAAATCAGCTGCCTCCCTTTTTGTCTCAGCAGCCCCGTGAGCTGTGTGGCAGCTGAAGCTGTGCATAGCTGGTGTAGGTCAGGTGGCAAAAGAAGTACCGGTTGGGTTTGTAGAGTGATGGATTTAAATTGCTGTGGGTCAGGCTGCTGCAAAGTTATTAGCAAGTTGTTTGTCATGGTTTGTTGTGGTTTTCTTTTTCTTGTCCAGGCAGCTTTTTCTTTGCTATCCATGTCCCTCTGGTTTAACAATATGGCTTTGCTGGAAGCTGTGTGGGGATTTTTTCATGGAATCACAGAATTACTGAGGCTGGAAAAGCCCTCTGAGCTCATCCAGCCCAGCACCTATCATCACCAAAGCGTCCAGACCAGGGCACTAAGGGCCACAGCCAGGCTGTCCTTCAACACCTCCAGACACGAGGACTCCCCCACTGCCCTGGGCAGTCCAGTCCAGGGCTCTGAGCACCCTTTCCTTGAGGAGGGGCTTCCTAACATCCAACCTAACCCTCCCCTGGCAGCTTCAGGCCCTGCCCTCTTGTCCTGGTGCTGGTTGCCTGGGAGAAGAGCCCGACCCCCACCTGACTACAACCTCCCTTCAGGTAGTTGTAGAGCATGGTAGAGTCCCCCCACGAGTCTCCTCCTCTCCAGGCTAAACACCCCTAGCTCTCTCAGCCTCTCCTCATCAGACTTTCTCTCCAGTCTGTTCACCTGCCTCGTTGCTCCCCTCTGGCACTATGAGCAGGCTGTCACTGGCTGTGCAGGATTTGCTAGCATTGCAGGTGGTACCACACAGACCTATTTGTTCTCCTGGCACCATTGTGTCAGTGGGCAGCTGCTCTACCCTATGGAGTCTCTTAGTGACTCAGGAATGTGGTCAGAGCGGGTTGTGGTGTGCAGAAACGTTCCTGTTCATACCTCTTTAGCAGAAGGCATCCCTGCCTTCCTTGTTTAAAGTCTTCCAGTGCCTAAACTGAAGAATGTAGTATAGTATGTGTATACAGTATAGTGCATCCCTTGTACAAAAGTGCTTTAAATGTCTTTAGATCCCAAATAACAACTGCCCAGCCTTTACTTTTTCTGGAGTTTTCTTGTGAAAAGGTGTTTATACCATTCACTCACTACTGCTGCTTTGGTGATAGGATGAGAGGGCAGAGATTGAAGCTGCCAGGTTAGGTTGGATGTTAGGAAGCCCTTCGTCAAGGAAAGGGTGCTCAGAGCCTGGACTGGGCTGCCCAGGGCAGTGCTGGAGCCCCTGTGTCTGGAGGTGGTGAAGGACAGCCTGGCTGTGGCTCTGAGTGCCCTGGTCTGGCTGTTGGGGTGATGTTAGGGGCTGGGCTGGGCTGGCTGAGCTCAGAGGGCTTTGCCAGCTTCAAAGATTCTATGCTACAGAGTCTGTAGAAGAAGATAGGGTGTGTAGGACTTCCATTCATCATCTGTCTTCTATCGTAGAGTGAACTTTGTAAGTGATCATAGTTTTTCAATGCACTGTTTTGATTCTCCAGAACAATCTTTACCTGCTGTTTAGTTTTAAAGGCTTTATTGTGCTGTTTGAACCAGTAAGTCCTTGACAATCCCATGTTACTGTGGTTAAAAACAACCCAACAACCCAAACAAATAGAAACAGCACAAAACCCCTTCAGCTTCAGCATAAAACCACTCACAAGTTTTGCAGTCATCAGTCCTGCAGGACTCGTGTAGGTGTGCCTGACACTAGTGGATCAGCACACATCATTTTCTCATCACTACCTTGCAGTATTTCGTTACAGCTGATACAAGACCTAAGCCTAAGCAAAGCACTCAATATCTAGCTCTTTCCTTCTTCCTGTGTTACAAGTGTCATGAACTCCCAGTGTCTGGACCTTAGCATTAAATAGATTGATGGCCCATTTCTGTTTCCCTAAGAAGGGGGTTTTACAGCTCTAATGACGATGTTGGTGAACACACAGCAACAGATATTAACTTTCCATGTGCGCACAGCCTGCAGCTTCGCTGGGCTGGAGGCAGGCAGGGGATTCAGACCATCCTCTCGCAGATCAATCTAGAGTGAATTCACTCACATCTGCCTCAGCTCATCCTCTCACGAGTGAACTTTACAGCTGATGAGGTCATGTGTGCTGTGTCTGAGTCCTGAGCGAGCACATCCACTGCTGACTGCATTTACCCCTCCTCGACACAGGAGTTTCTTTGCCTTTTTCTGAATGAATAGTATTGTTTCTGTCTGTTATGTAGTGATCAGTATGAGTAGTGTTTAGGATTTGTCCAGTCACAGCAAGCATTTTCAAACTGCAATTTTCACAAGCGTTTTCCACACTGAATTCTCCTTTTCAGGTGAATTTTCTTCTCTTTCCGAGTAGCAGAAGGAGGGTTTCTGCTGGAGTGCTGTGGGCCCGCTTGGGGATTCTTTAGCTCAGGATCTCCAGCCCCATCTCTATTTTAAAAGGGATTTTTAAAGTTCCAAGGAAATCATCAGGAGCTCACACAGTTGTGCTGCCAGCTGAGCATTCTGTGGGCTCCTCCTTCAAGTGTAAAAGGCTTCTTGAAATGAATTCATCTTCTTTGAATTTCTCTTTCCACCCATGTTAAATGTCTTCACTGGATCTATCGGTATTCACCCTGCTAGGATGAAAAATACTTGAGGGAGAAGTACAGAAGGATTCTTTGCACGGACCTGCTGAGCCTGGTAGATTATCTGAGATAAATATTTCTCTCATTGTGCCCCGTTTGTGCGTGGAGACGTCAGACCGATCCCAGCCCGTAAGAACCTTCTTGAACGCGGGCTGTTGCCGTGCTGCTCTTCATGCAGTTTCTGTTGCTTGGTGTTCCTTTAATCCGAGTTTAGTTATTAAACCAACTGTGCTCTTGCAGTGTTGGTTCTGCTGGTTCAAAGCACTCGGGAAAAACCTTTTTGAGGCCAGCATATCGATTGTGTAGGGGATTCCCTCTGCGTCCTCAGGCACGTGGTCCTCTCTTCTCTCTGTCTAAAAGGAGGAGTGGAAGAGCAGTCTTGTTCATGTTCACCTTCATCTGAGCTTTAAGTTAGGGATTTGTATCTTTGTTTGGATAGGTGAATACTCATAATTAACCAAACATTTTTAATTATCTTTCAGGCCTCCTTCACTTGATTTTAACATGTATGCACCTTCTGTGTAAAGAAATCAGCCTAGAGGTGTGTGTAACAAGCAAATCCTTAAGGATGTGGTCTGCAAAGGCATTCACGTGCTTATTTGCATACAGCTGCTGCTTAGTTTTGCTGAAGATCAGGTGATCGAATCACAGAGGGTTAGGGATTGGAAGGCACCTCGAAAGATCACCCAGTTCAATCCCCCTGCCACAGCAGGAGCCCCTAGATCCAGTGGCACAGGAACAGTCCAGGAGGGTTTAAATGTCTCCAGAGAAGGAGACTCCACAACCCACCTGGGCATTGCCTGCCAGGGCTCTGGCACCCTCACTGGGAAGAAGGTTCTCTTGACATGGAACCTCTGTTCCAGCTGACACCCGGTGCCCATTGTCCTAGCATTGGGTGCCCCTGAGCAGAGCCTGGCTCCTTCCTCCTGACCCCTGCCCTTTCCATATTGATCAACAGTCATAGGGTCCCCCCTCAGTCCCCTTTCTTCCAAGCTCAAGACCCCAGCTCCCTCAGCCTTTTCTCCTCAGGGAGATGCACTTCTCCCTTCATCATCTTTGTGGCTCTGCACTGGACTCTCTCAAGCAGCTCTGTGTCCTTCTGGAACTGAGGGGAACCATCCTTAACAGCCTTTCCCTCCAGTCCTTTCCCCAGCCTCGTTGCTCCTCTGCACCTACTCTTTCTTGAAGCGAGGGGCCCAGAAATGCACCCAGTGCTTGAGGAGAGGCCTCCCCAGTGCCCAGTCCAGGACGAGAATGATGTCCCTAGTCCTGCTGGCCACACTAGTGCTGATCCCAGCCAGGATGCCCTTGGCCTTTGGTACCACCTGGGCTCCCTGCTGGCTCCTGTTCAGCCGGCTGTCACCCAGCGCTGCCAGGTCCCTCTCTGCCAGGCTGCTCTTCAGTCACTCCTCCCCAGCCTGTAGCTCTGCAGAGGGTTATTTCTCAGCATGGAGCTGTTACACTGACACTCTGAGATTTGTTCTCTGGTCCACAGTAGACACAGAAGCATTCAGGACCGGGTTACTTAGAGTTCTTGCTGTAACATTCTCATGATCACATAATTCGGGTGTAAATCTTCAAGGAACCTCTTGCCTTCTCTTAAAAGCTTGAAGCTCTGAGTGTCCCACCCAAGCCTCTGTAATGGCTTGAAACTGTCCGAGTGGAGTTGTGTTTCTGAGCAGCTGGTGTGTGTGGTTCATTGTGCCATCTCGAAGGGACTGCTGACCTTTCAGGTTCCTGCTCAGAAGTTTTCTCTCTCCTTAGAAAACCGTGACCAGTATCGTGTTAAAGCGTGAAGGCTGTGTTCCTGTGCTGCCCAGAGTTACTGGCGTGTATTCTGCTCTGAATCATAGAATCATCTGGTTGGAAAAGACCTTCAAGGTCACTGTGATCCTACCCTTAACCCAGCTGTCCCAAGGCCACCACTAAACCCTGTCCCTGAGCTCCAGATCTCCCTGACATCCAGGGATGGTGATCCACCCCCCTCTCTGGGCAGCCTGTGCCAAGGGCTGAGGACCCTTTCCAGGGAGAAGGTTTTCCTCAGATCCAACCTAAACTTCCCCTTGAGGCCATTTCTTCTTGCCCTATGGAATGGTTTAGGTTGGAAAGGATCAGGTTAAACAGTTCCTCTGTAGAGAACATGCAGAGTCACCGAAAAATACACAGAGTGTGGGGTTTGGGGTGTTTTCTGTGTTGAAATAGTCATTTAATCCCAGAGGATGATTTTTCCTGGCAAGTCATTAATTCCCAAACTATTACAATCAAAGCTGATTTGAAATCTTAATGTAAGTGTTGATTATATCCAGTGTAGAGGTTTCTGGACGTGACAAAATGAAGCCTGTAGGATTTGTTTAGGCACTGGATGTGTGATCACTCCATTAGGGTCATTATTATACAACCCCTGTTTCCTTTTCCTCACCGATCAACGTTAAAAGCTGAAATTCCAGCTTTCCAGGGAAATTAGGGTCATTTCAGTCAGGATCCAGCATTTTTCATGTTAATTTATCCCTCGTTGCCACTGGAAAGAAACCATTGTCATTGGAGGTTATTTTTTAGGTTGGAAAGTTGTGTGGCTTTGTACTTTATTATTGTTACAGGGTGGAGAAGTTTTCCTGCTCTGGTTCTGAAAGAGAGAGAAAATCATAAAAAAGATCAAAGCCAACTGCTCTGACATTTTCCCTGAGAAGAGACCACCCCACAGGTTGATAGGGTTTGTGTTTATCTGCTGCTTGATGATGGATGCTCCTCTGGCACGCCGGCGTGTGCCTCGGGAGTATAAAAGCCAGGGGAGGACGGCGCTAACGTTGCATCCCGTTTGCAAGGACACCGCGTGGTGATTTCACCGGGCTTTGATTGTTGTGCTCATGGTTTACTCTATTTTTTTAAGCTTGGAAAGGTCTCGGGTGAATAAGTTTCCCTGTATTTTTCTTGTTGGGTTGAAACAAGTCATCTAGTTCGTTCCTCCTCTGTCGTCCTCCAGTATTTCTTCTTGCTGCAGCGGCGGTTTCTGCTCCCTGCTGCCACGCAGCTCTCTGAGGAATCGTTTAACATATCTAAAGTGACTCTTCAGTGCTGGAAGCTGTTTGTTACCAAAAATGAGTGTTCTGAGTGAAACTAAGCTGAGGAAAACAGGATACCGGGTAGAAGTGTGGGCAGCATCTGTAACAGCTCGCCGAGTGACCCCAGGAGTTATCAAAACGTGCCGAAGTACCAGGGAGATTCTCACAGCGTTACCCCGTGTCCTTCGAAACTTTGGCTTTGTTCCTCCAAAGTTCAGACAGCATCAGATGTAGTTGGGAAGGCTCTGTGTGTGACAATAGCGATGGAAAAATGACCGCTGCGAGGACACAAACCAAGCAAGAGGCGTGAAGTGGGGCCAGCGTGATAGTCATACGCACGATGCGCTGAGTCTGTGTGCTGTCACAACAGCTTTTCAGTCCGAGCTGAGCTGTCCGTGTTGTGTTACAGGGGATCAGCGAATGAGTTGACATCCTTTAGGCACCCAAGAGCTACCTCTGGCTCGTTCAGTGTTTTCTGACCTTCTCTTCTAAAACCTCTCCTCCTGGCTGCATTAGTAGGACCTGTGCTTTCTGGTGTAATTCTGTGAGGTTTTCTCCCAAGTTCATGGAATCCTCATGGCTGGAAAGGACCTCCAGGATCATCAAGTGCAGCCCTCATCCCAACATCGCCCCAACCCCTAGACCATGGTCTCAAGTGCTCTAGATACTCAGGTTTTATTTAACCCCCCCCAGAGATGGGGCCTCCCGGGGCAGCCTGGTCCAGTGCCCAGCCACTCTCTCAGGAGAGAACTTCTTCCTAAGATCCAGTCTAACCCTCCCCTGACACAGCTTGAGGCCTTGTGCCCTTGTCCTAGCATTAGGGAGAGGATGTGGTAGTAGCAGCAGTTCAGGTTTGTAAATCCCAGTGATACAAATCAGAAGGCAGCTGTGTTGACTGTGTGGACACTGGTGTCAAGCAGTTCCTGGTGGTTTAGAGAGCACTGATGTTTGCAGCGTGGACATCTGAAGAAGGTGTCTGTAACTCTGCTAATTCCCTATCTCAGGGAGCTGATGGGTTTTCAGAGATGTGGATGAAAGATGAAGAAATTGCTCCCTGTGAGGATGCTGAAGCTCTGGAACAGGTTGCCTGGGGAGGTTGTGGCTGCTCCATCTCTGGCCAAGTTGGATGGGGCTCTGGACACCGTTGAGAGGTGTCGCTGCCCATGGCATGGAGTTGGAACTGGATGTTCTCTGAGATCCCTTCCAGCCTAAACCCTTCTATGATTCTGTGAAGTGGACAGAGAAAAGAGGAAGAGAAAGAAAAAGGAGGCTTGGTGGGTGGGGGCTGTTGCGTTAGACAGCTTTGGTTGAGTTGGCTTAGTTTAGCTTTAGTGAAAGGAGGAGATGAAAAGAATTGAAACGTAAGACTCTTGTTTTGCTTTAGAACAGGGCAAGCAGGATCTCCTCACTTACAGTTGCTTCTAAATAAACAGAAAACGAAACCACCAGAGGGAGATGCAGGGTAAAAGCAAGGTCACTCTTCCACGTGAGTGCTAAATCAAGAATACTAATTAAAAACGAGAGATGAGGGGAAACTCTTTGCTCAGAGCTAGTTTACATTTTACCACGTTGAAACCAACCAGTTAGTGAGTGGCAACTTTATGCATGAAGAATGTGATGATTTCCCTGAACTTTGTGTGTTCCAAGTGTGTTTACTGATGATTATTCCCCAGTCTCCTGGGAAATGGATTTTACTAGCATCACTTACTTCATCTATCATCTCGTACTACTAACTCTTGTAAATTTATAGGGCTATTGAGGAGCTCCTCTGCTTCACAAAGCAAGGAAAACATTTCTGTGCTAGATATTGACCTGAAGGGAATAGATAGACTTAGATTCATAAGTCAGCAGCGTTTAGTTGACACCTTACATTACTCAAGCCAGAAGTGGTGTCAGTGTTTTTCCAGGTGCTCTGAGATGGGTTCAATACATTTTGGATGTCAAGAATACCAACAGATGCCTCTGCTTTCGGTGTTTGTGGTAAATTTCTGTCTTGTTCTTCAGTGCTGCTGTTCCTTTTTAGCAGTACTGCTGCTTTTTCATAAATTGAGGGTGTTTTGAGATCAGTTGGCTTTCTCTTGGAGTGTCTGCCTTCTTGGAAGGATGTGTGCGCCATCGTCACACAGCACTACTCACCTAGGTGCTTTCTGTCCCAGGTTTGCCACTGAATCTGTTTTTGCTGACTTGTAAAAGGGAGAATTCATGCTTGGTGATCTAGAATAGAGTGTTTGTAAACTCTCTGGACTGGCAGAACCGGGTACAGGTGCAGGCACGGTCTATGCGGAGTGATGATGGCTATGTCCTTCCAATGGAAATGAATGAGCAGATATTCTCCTCTAACGTCGCATAAAATTGACTGCAACTTAGCCTCTAAGCATTAGATTTCTGTAACTCAGTATCTACAGGCCCCACCATGAGGGTGCTGAGGCACTGGATGAGTCCTGACTTCCAGTCTAAACCTCCCCTCTTCCAGCTGGACACCTGCTCCTACCACTCCAAGCTCTTGGAAGCAGCCCCTCCCCAGCTGCAGCCCCCTTCAGGTACTGGAAGGCTGCTCTAAGATCTTCCTGGAGTCTCCTCTTCTCCAGGCTGAACAGCCCCAACTCTCTCAGCCTGTCCCCATAGGAGGGGTGCTCCAGCCCTCCCCTCATCCTCGTGGCCCTCCTCTGGACACGTTCCAACAGCTCAATCTCCTTCCTGTGCTGGGGGCTCCAGAACTGGATGCAGTCCTGCAGATGGGGTCTGATGAGAGCAGAACAGAGAGGGAGGATCCCTTCCCTCACCCTACTGGTTTATGAGACTGAATTGAGACGGGAAATGCAAGGCTCTTCTTCTCAGAAGGAGGAAAAAAGAAGTTAACAAGGTACTGAAATCAGGACTTGTATCTGTTGTAAAAATTAATGACTTTTCTAGATTTTCCTGTCAGCAGTGCAGATGAAGGCTCTGCTGGCTAACGCTGTAATCAGCTCTTGGAGGCAGTCATTTCCTAGCTCATGGACTTCTTTAAATATGTTGAATTAATTGCGGTGAAGATGATAAAGGGCAGTTGCCCTTGTAAGTAGGAGCATCTCAATCAATCTTAATTTTTATGATCTGCTTGATGGGTCTGAATAGCTGGAGAACATTTTTACTCTGCAGGGTCATGAGTAAATTCAGATTTAGGACTCTGGGCTGCTCTGAAACGCCAGCATCGTAGCCTTTGTTATTCCATGGCTGTTACATCCCTCCTGCTCTGTTTCCTCTTGCATTTGCTGTATGCTCAGTTCGTTCTGTTCTCCTCATTCCCCAGTCTGATGTGATTCCCTCCTTTCTCATTGAATCACAGAGTGTTAGGGATTGGAAGGGACCTCAAAAGATCATCCAGTCTAGGATGCAGAGCAGGAGCTCCTAGATCCAATTGAACAGGAACAGTCCAGGTGGGTTTGAAACCGCTCCAGGGAAGGAGACTCCACAGCCTCTCTGGGCAGCCCCTTCCAGGGCTCTGTCCCCTCACCAGGAAGAGGTTTCTTCTCATCTTGATGTGGAACCTCCTCTGTTCCAGCTGACACCCTTCTTATTTCACAAAACCCGTAACGATGATGGTTGTGCTCGCAGTGTTGTCCTGCTGTTTGCATGATTCTGTTGCTGTTTTCACAGAGTTAGGAGGCGCTGGATTGGTGTAGTTTTCAAATCCCTATTGGAGAGCCGCAGGATCATACTCTGAAGCCACGTTGGAGTCAGTGTATTCAGTGAATTGCAGTATTTGTGTCTTGACAGAGTTAATCTCACCTAGAGTTACATTTCCCTTTCGAATCAAGTCTTTTCTTTCAGACGTATCCTGGGGCTTTCTTTGTCTTCTACCAAGGGCACGATGTTTTCTACAAAAGAGCTCTTTATTTTTACCGAAGCAAATACTCACTTGTTACTGATAAACCCACACTCTCCTTAACGTTGGAGTGGAAAAATACATCCTGACGTTACGTACCGGAGATGCATTTCAAAACAATTACAGGGTGTCATTTTGGGGTGAAAATGTACACGTAGTGGAAATATTAAATGTGTTTCGACTGTTTGTGCTTTTAGAGCTAATAGAGAGGTGGTTCAGCTCTCACGAGGGGTCAAAGGAATGACTGTTGATATAAACGTATGTGTATTGCTGCGTTTGTGTGTATGTAGCTGTGTACTAACGTCAAGCACAAGCAGACAGAGCAGGCAGCACTGTTGCTCAGCTCACTGCGGACATTTAGAGTTGACCATTCCATCAGTTATCTACCCTCTGTTCCCCCGCCTTCTTCAGAAAGCTGCAGGTCTGTCTAGTGCAGATGTGAGGAAAGAAAAGAAGATAGAATCATAGAATCAATCATTAGGGATCAGAAGGGACCTTGAAAGATCATCCAGTCCAACCCCCCTGCCGCTGCAGGATCACCCAGACTGAATTGTGCAGGAACACAGCCAGGCGGGTCTGGAACATCTCCAGAGAAGGAGACTCCACAACCCCCCTGGGCAGCCTGTGCCAGTGCTCCGGGACCCTCCCTGGGAAGAAGGTCCTGCTGGTATTGATAGGGAACCTCCTCTGTTCCAGCTGGCACCCAGTGCCCCTTGTCCTCTCACCAGATGTCCTTGAGCAGAGCCTGGCTCCATCCTCCTGACACCCACCCCTCACAGATTTATGGAGGGTGTGCTTTGCTGACAGGTTTGCTCATGGAGCTGTCTGAGTGTGGTGGTTGAGGCTGTACGTCAGGCAGCCTGTGAAGCGGTTACTGTGGTTTTAGTGATATGAAATGTCCAGTGTTGTCCAAAATGGGGTCGTTTAACAAAGCACCCGTTTACGCTCCAGCTTAAAATCAAGGAAGTTACTCTTTCTGTTGTCCTCCCAACTTCATTTCTGCAGCTCTTTGAAGGTGCTGGAGAGGGAGGCAGCACTGGCTTGCAAAGAAGTGATTCAGAAGGAAGAAAAGAGTCTGTATCTCTCTTTTCCCGTGAGCTGTGCAGCAAGCTCTGCATAGTACAGGCTCACTCTGTCTTTAGGAGGAGGACCAGGAGATCTGCCTTCAGCTTCCTTTCTGATCTGTTTAGCTGGAGAGCAGAAGCAAACGCGTGTGGCTCTGCCTGTGGTTTCTCCACCGTTGTTTACTGTGTATTACGTCGTGTAATCCGTCAGCCAACTTTAATTTCACGAGCTATTCATTGTGTTTAAACAGCACATTTCTTACATTAAATATTTATGGCAGTCTTTGGGAAGAATACATTAGAGTGGCAGATGGAGGTCGTTTCGAGCCTTTTCTTGATTGAAGGCTCTGGGCCCCTGTGAATTTGAAGTCTGCTTTCAAGGAAAGTTCACAGTGTCTGATGAGAACCCAGGCAGGCAAGAATTCCTCCAGTTCCCCGCCCTGTGATTCCAAAAAGCAGTGGCTGCCTCCAGTCTTCATGCTCCAGCACTTTTCATTTTGAAATCGTTTGTGAGCACACTGAGGACTGGTGAGCAACAGCATTTACACTTGTATTGCTGATTAATAATGCAGCAGACCTGCAACTCCTGCATGTTAAGATTACTTTACTCATTGATTTTTAACTACTAAAGAGAAGTGGAAAACCTGGCTGTGATGGGAGCCCAAATGAGACCAGAAATGTTTGGACTCTCATCAAAAACCTGGGAGTTTAACTGGCCCAGAAGGGGTGGTGGGGTGTCAGGTGAGGTGTCTGTGTTGTCAGTGGTGTAGAATCATAGAATCCTAATGGCTGGAAAGAACCTCCAGGATCGCCAAGTCCACCCTCATCCCAGCATCTCCCCAACCCCCAGACCATGGCCTCAAATGCTCTAGCTACTCGCCTTTTAAACCCCTCCAGGGATGGGGACTCCACCAGCTCCCTGGGCAGCCTGGTCCAGTGCCCAACCACTCTCTAGGGAAAGAAATTTTTCCTCAGATCCAATCTAATCCTCTGCTGATGCAGCTTGAGGCCATTTCCCCTAGTCCTATCATGAGGAATTTGGGAGAGGAGACCAGCAGCAGCCTCACTACAACCTCGTCCAGCTGTAGAGAGCGATAAGATCTCCTCTCAGCCTCCTCTTCTCAAGACTAAACAACCCCAGTTCCCTCAGCCTCTCCTCATAGAGCCTGTTCTCCAGCCCTCTCCCCAGCCCACATACATGAGCAAATAAATCTGAGATGCTGTGGTTTTTCTAGAAACAAAACCTTTGCAGTCTTTAAACACTCTGATTGCTATCTCTGCTGGCATATTTGTTGATAACAACTTCACATCTTCACTAAATATCTATTTAAACTGGTAAAATGGGTGAGAAATGTTTAGGAAAGCACGAAGCAAGGTGCCATCTGATGAGAGACAAAGTCCGCTGGGGTATATTCATCACATTTGAAAGAAACCCACACAGACACACGCCTCCCACCCCTAGATACCCCCTGAACTTGAGAAGGAGTTGTTTTAACCAAGCTTCGTGGTGCTGACGTGATGTTAGGAAGTTTTAGGGGAGAATTATGCTAAGGAATGTGTTAGCTTCTAGAGCACTGAGCTTTATTACTTGATATTTGCAACCACTGCATCCCCTGGATGCCTCAAACTGGGACCAACCCGGTCTGGGGTTTGATATTCCTATGGCTTCTGCAGCAGTGTGTTTGGTTTCTGTTTGTAAAGTGTTCTGGCATTCTCTGTCCGTGTGAATCATCAGAACCACTGGGTGCTCTGTGCGTGCTGGGTGGCTCAGTCACCTCCCTTGATCTTAACTAATGCCCATACTGATGCCAGGCTGACTTCCAGCCTGAACCTCCCCTCTTCCAGCTTGAAACCATTCCCCCTGCTCCTACCACTCCAAGCCCTTGGAAACAGTCCCCTGTAGCCCCCTTCAGGTCCTGGAAGGCTGCTCTAAGATCTCCCTGGAGTCTCCTCTTCTCCAGGCTAACAGCCCCAGCACTCTCAGCCTGTCTTCCACTTCTTTCATCATCTCTGTGGCTTTGCCCTGGACTCTCTCAAGCAGCTTTGTGTCCCTCTGGAATTGAGTGGCCCAGACCTGGACACAAGATTTCAGATGTGGTCTCTCCAGGGCAAAATAGAGAAAAAGGAGAACCTTTCTTGATGTACTAACTAGCCTCCAGGCTGACTTGGGCCACAGGGGCCCATTGCTGGCTCCTGGTCATCCTGCTGGCCACTGGAACCCCTGGGTCCCTTTCTCTTGTGCTGTTCTGCAGCAGGTCAGTCCCCAGTCCTGGTCCCTGGGGTTGTTGTTGCCCAGATGCCAGACTCTCCCTTGTTGAATTCCATAAAATTTCTCCCCATCCAACATCTCAACAACAGTTTCCTTTGAATCCCTTTAAAAGGATGCTTTAGATAGAATCACAGAATCCTCAGGGATCGGAAGGGACCTCAAAAGACCATCCAGTCCCAATCCCCCTGCCACAGCAGGATCACCCAGACGAGGTAGATGTTTGAACACATCCTGAAACACAGACAAGAAGTGTGCTCCTAAAAAAGTTAGGTCAGAACTGAAACCTAAGAAAAGCCTTTCCAGAGAAAATCGAGGGAGAACTTTCCTCCTGCCTGAAATTTCGCTGTAACTCTAGCACTGTTTGGCCACGTTGCCGTAATATATTCACTGTAAAAACTAGAAGCTGTGTAAATAAGTGAGTGGCAGTTGCCCCAGGCAGAAATTTTTACTGATGCAATGAGATAAAAGTAATTAGGAAACACGGAGACTGATGGGTAATTAAATTCATGGGAAGCATTTTGTAACTAATTACTATGTTCTAATCACAGATTGCTTTCTATTTGTCAAGGTAAGTGTATATAATTACACAGTTGCCGTTCTCTTTCATCTGAAATCATCCCAGTTGGATGAGTTTGGGGTTTTTTTTCAAGCAAACCCAGATTGTTTAGGTTTTGGCAGTTCTTTTCCCTTGGGATGAAGCGAACAAAGTGGTGGTCATTCTGTTGCCTCAATCCAGGTGGCGGAGCTGTCAGTGTGTGTCTTCAGTGCTCTCTGTGCCACGAGTGTCATGTCATAGAATCACACAGAATCACAGAATGACTGAGGCTGGAAAAGCCCTCTGAGCTCAGCCAGCCCAGCCCAGCACCTAACATCACCCCAGCAGCCAGACCAGGGCACTGAGGACCACAGCCAGGCTGTCCTTCAACACCTCCAGACACGGGGACTCCCCCACTGCCCTGGGCAGTCCAGTCCAGGCTCTGAGTAACCTTTCTGGGAGGAACGGCTTCCTAACAGGCAACCTAACCCTCCCCTGGCAGCTTCACACCCTGCCCTCTTGTCCTGATGCTGGCTGCCTGGGAGAAGTTCCTGACCCCCACCTGAATACAACATCCCTTGAGGCAGTTGTAGAGGTCCGCCCTGAGTCTCCT